>VZSF01007857.1:0-31439 GCA_013398295.1 Chionis minor | reverse complement strand
CCCCGCACCCCCCGGCCCCACGGGATGTGCAGGCCCCTTCCTTCCTCCTCCCTCCGGCCCTTCCTCCTCCCTCCGGCCCCTTCTCCTTGCCAGCAGCCCCTCTTGCCCCTGGAGGGGCCCCCCCTGCAGACCCCCTCCTCCCTCCCACGCTGCTCGAAGTGGTGNNGCTGGTAGTGGTGGTGGTGGGTCCATTGCTGCCCGTCACGAGTGGGTTGGTGTGGGGCCATTTCCAGGCGAGGTGGCCGTGTGTGGGGCCGTCAGGGTGGGTGCCGGGGTGCCCTGGGTGGTCCTTTGCTTGGACCCTCATGTTCAGTTTAGGTGTGGGTCCAGGAGGGTGCACCCTCATGTTCAGAGCCGGGGTTAAGAGGATCACTTGGAGGTACTGGGGAGCACGGATGGAGCCCCTGGAGGAGCAGAGGGTTTGGGAGGACAGGGAATGACCCGGGAGAGGCGAGCTGCGGTCTGGAGACCAGGGCCAAGGAGGGCTGCGAAGGTTTGAGGAGGGTTTAGGTTTGGGTCCTGGGAGAGGGCGAGACTGGAGGGGAGGATGGGGCTGCTGGTCTTAGGAGGCACGTGCTCTTGCTCGCAGGGAGGCGTATGGTGCTGTCGGAGTGTTTGGTTTGACTAGTTCGGGCTCGGAACTGGCAAACTGATGTCGGAAAGGTGCGTGTCGAAAGCACTGAGCAAAAGACCGGAGAGTCTCGGTGTCTGCGTGAAAGGGATGCCAGTGAATTAACCAACAGCGGCGGGAAGCCCTGAGGGAGCGCTCCAGGATCTCGCAATGTTTGTTTTTCCTGGTTGTTCAGTTCTGACCATAATAACTGTTCAGGACAGGCAACAGCACTTCAACCTAACCCCCTCGCAGGGTAGACAGTGGCAGGTGGAGGGAGCACCAGAGGGAGAGAGGAATAACGAAGAAAGAGGGGGCAAAAGTAACATGTTTTCTACACGGTTTTCTTTTTTTTTTTTTAACTAAGGGAATTGATGAGATGGGAGCGGGAAGGCAAAGACACTAGAGGACAAGGCCCCTAGTGACCAGATTAGATGAAGCGGAGAGGGATCTGTTGCTAAATTATTGATCAAAGCCTGTAAGGTCAGTGGGGAGCAAATCCATACTGAGTCAAGAAAAACAAATAGGATGGCTTGAGCAGGACGCGGTGTTGAACAGGGAGTGTGTGATGTTATTACCGTTAGGGGTGAGGGGTACGTGCAGGAGGGCAGGCGGCTTGATTTGTACCTGAGCTCCTTCAGCTTGCTCAGAAGGAAGCATTCCTTTTCCGTAGAACTTTGCAGGGTTGGGATGTGGTAGGGAATTCTTCAGGGGCCAAAGCTAAGGCATGGGGTCCCAGTGGAAGGTGAGAGAGGTTTTGTTTTGACGTAAAAAATGAAATGGAAGCCCTTGGTCAGCTCACCGCCGGCTCTTCCCCCTCTCTCCGCACCGCTCTGCGCCGCGAGGGAGCCTGAGGGCAGCTGTGCAACGTGGTTTTGCATCGAGATGCAACTCCATGATTCATTGTTTAATTTGGAGCGACTGGCGATGCAGATTCTGGCATGGCCAAGTGAGAGGTTTCCAATAGCCTTTTCATTTTATTTACTGCTCTGGTGCCAGGCTGGTTATCCATATGGCTTTATTCTCTCACACCTCAGATGGAGAGATCGTTAGCTGTTCTCGCCAAATAAAACATGGCATCCTCTCGTGTTTTCTGCTGCTGAATCCCCTGTCCTAGTCCTTTGAGTCTGGATCAAAGACAGAAGTATTTCTTATTACTAGCGCGTGCAACTCCTGCCTGCTTGATATTTGTGCTTGCCGAGTGATGTCAGATAGTGGAGTTTTTGTGATATCTGGCATTGGTTACTTTTGCTAGTCCAAAGTAGAACAGCTGTTGTATTCACTTGCTTTAAAGGCTACTCATTCTCTGACCTTTAAGGACCTTCTATCGAATGAAGGTATCGTCACATTCCTGAGCAGCGGATGTGGATGATTCCTCGTATCTTCACCACCCTCAGCCATTCAGTATTACTGTTGTTTTCTTTGCATTTCAGTAGCTCTGATCAACTCCCTTCCTGTATAGGATCCCAAAGCCAAGAAGCAAAATATCTCTTTATTTTTAGGGTTTTTTTAGCCGTAGACTGTATTTTTTCAGATATTACAGGAGTGATCTGTGCAGAATTATTTTTTATATTCATGGAAATGCAGGTAGTTGATTTAAAAAAAAAGCGCACCCGCCTTCCTTGTGATATTTGAAGGGAACTTCAGTCACACACAGCCCTTCTCCCTCCTCATTTTTACTCTTCTGGTTTTTTTTAATTTGTTTAATTGTATTCTTCTTGTCAGGTGGAAGATGGGACCATTTCCCTTGTGTTTTAGGTGACTCTGACACCTGGTTACCATGAAGTCCCGAAGGAGATAGAGGGACAGTAGTGGGAATTTCTTCTCACTCCAAAAAAATCCAACAATTGCCTAATGGTAAGAAAGCTGTTCTTTTTAATTAGCCTTATATTGTACGGTGTCCATTAATCAAAGAACGTGCTGAAGAGTTTGAGATCCGAACCCACTGGGCCACGCGCAGGGGAACTGAGGAGGATACAGGCTGTAAATGCTGCGTGTTTGGAGCAGATGGGAGGAGTTGGCTTGAAAATATGATTGTCCTCTGTTTTGTGTCCTTTCCCCAGGGATTACCTGTTCTCCTGACGTCATGGGGAGCTGCTGCAGTTGTCTGTGCAGAGACAGTATCCCAGACAACCATCCCACCAAATTTAAGGTAAGTATTGCACTTTCATCCCCATCAGAGAGTCTTTGACGACACCGACTACTAGCAAAGCCCAGCATGGCACAAAAGAAAAGAAAAGCTCTGCTCTTGCAGAGAAGCCTTTCACTTGATAAGATTTGCAAATATGTTACTGTTTTGGCTTGGGTTGTTGGGTTTTTTTCCTTTCCTTAAGCAACCTCTGCTGCAAATACGTTTGTATTTGCAGCAGAAATTGCCTCTGCACTGAGAATTCAGCCTGAGCAAGGAAATGGGGAGCTGGAGAGAAACCTTTTATTGCTCAGGGCTGTGTTCCAGCGTCTGTGCTGAGACACATCAGCTGAACTGCCAAGCACACAGTCTCCAGGGCTGCCGGCTTGGCGCCTTCTGCCAGCGATGAATTCATGCTCTCAGCTGAGAAAAAATCATTTCAGTAAATGAAGGGAGAATCCACGGCAATTACAGTATCTTCGTGGGTGGACTTTTTTTGATACCGATACACTGAGTTTCCTGACGTGAACTTTGTGGCCTCTGCAGGTAACGAACGTGGATGATGAAGGTAACGAGCTGGGATCTGGGATTATGGAGCTGACACAGACGGAGCTCATCTTGCACACTCACAAGCGCGATGCTGTCAGGTGGCCCTACCTCTGCTTGCGCCGCTATGGCTATGACTCCAACCTCTTCTCCTTCGAGAGCGGTCGTCGCTGCCAGACGGGGCAGGGTGAGTGTGGATGTTCCCGGAGGAAGGAACACCGAGGTTTCTGTTCCCGGGCAGCCGGAGTGAGCCGATGCTTGCGTCTTCCCAGATTCCTCCATCGAATGAATCAACAGGTTGTTTTGCAGCCTCTGTTCCCTGAGAATACGAGAGTGTGCGTGCACATACAGTTAATATTGCTGATTAAAACACTAATGAGAACAACAGCGTGGCTCAAGACCTGCATAAATCTAATGGTCTCATTTTGCTAGTGCATCGGTGCTCACGAGGTAATCGATGAAGCAGGCTTGAGCGCTGGACAGGGCGTATTTAATGTCAGAGAGGATGTTAGTTACGCTGTCAGCTCTGTGCTTCAGTACCGAATTCACAGCTGAGGTAGGAGGGGCTGCTGGACTTCTTTCCTTTGGAGCTAGAAAGTGCTTTTTGCAAGACTGAAGCTTTGTTAAGCATCTTTTAATTCCGGGGATGAAGTGAAATCCTGCTGTAGGTGGACCTGCTCTGGCAGGGGGGTTGGACCAGATGATCTCTAGAGGTCCCTTCCAACCCGTAACAATCTGTGATTCTGTGACAGGGCGTTTCCTGCACCTTTTTGCAGGTTCGCTTATTCCACAGAGCTGCCAAATGCGTGTCAGTAGCAATCATCGTTTGAGTACATTTTGTTTTTCTCGGTGCGTTCTCTCTGCCTTGGTTAGTGCTAGTTCTACTTAGTGCCTTGCATTTTGTGTCTGGCAGCACTTTGTAACATAGAGGGAAAGGAGTTTTTACGTTTTACTGATTTTAAGCACGGGGATGCTGGGCATAGAGAAGGGAAGTGAGTCACCCAGGAGCAGATGCCAAGTCATCAGCAGCGCTGGGAATAGACTCCAGTATTACAATGGTGCCCGTTAGTTCCTTTACCAGTCTGTCTCTCTTGCTTTTAGAGAGCTGAACATTTTCTTGGCATCCTTATCCCCGGGAAAGAAAAGTTTGTTTCCTCGTTCTATTGATGTGTTTGTAAACTCCCTCTTATCCAAAAGGATGCTGCATGACTGTTCAGTGTCTGCGTAAAGCGCTGTGCAAATCTGTAGTGCTGTATGCTCCTTTTTAATATTTATGTTGTGGGGTTTTCCTCTCCTGGCGTTGTGTGCTTATCAGGTGCCAGCGATGGGAATTGCTTGTCTTCGGTTTCTGTTGTGCCTTTTGCAGGATGCAGGCCAGCGATTAAAATTCTAACCTGTGTGTCTTTTGGTTTTGCTTAGGTCCAGGTAGTGGTGATAAGCAGAGCTGTTTGCTCTTCACATATTACAAAATTTTTAGCAGAAACTTGCTGACTCAGTCTTAAAGCAAAGAGAAATGAGAGTGACAGTGTTGTGTTTCAATGAGTTTTCTCCCTTGTAGGATTTTATTCTGCTTAGTTAATTCTGTTTGGAGGACTCCTTCCTGATGCTGCTCCCCACCTTATATAAGGCAGATATAGCTATATTTTTGGCTAGAATTATTAAAATGTTATTCTTTGGGGTGGCAGGTGGTGTTGCCATGCCGTTTTTGTTGCTATGGCTTTTGTGCGTGTGTGTGTGTGTGCTTGGGATTGGTTAGCTCTGCACACACCAGCTCTGGTTTGGGCTGCTTGTTTGGGGAGACACTGTTTAATTCCGTACGTATTTTTGAAATACAGTGGTTTTGTGCACACTCCACAGGGCCCAGTTCAGCTTCCAGTAGTCACTGGGTAGACGTTCCCCTGGTAATGGGAACTGGACTGGGTGCCGAGTGAGTTAAAATAGAAGATTAGAGATGAAACGAGACCAATTAGCCTGTCCCTTTCACACCTCTGCTGGTGTGGGATTGATTGTCTTAAGATAATTGGGGTGCTCACTATTTTTCTTGTAGTAATGCACCCTTTGGTCAGCTGTCAGTCATGGCATTGTATTTCTGGTGGTGCAATAACCCGCTGAGATGTTGGTAGTTTTCCTCTGGCTGTGGGTTGCAGGGGTTGATTGTGTTAAATGCAGCCAAAGAAATTAGAATTGCCTCTTCGTTTAGAGCTGGGAATTATATTTACTGTTGTTAAAGCAGGATCACTTTCTTGCTTTTCTGACCCTCCTCTTCGTTACTGTGCAGGGATTTTTGCCTTCAAGTGTTCCAGAGCAGAGGAGATCTTTAATCTGCTTCAGGACCTGATGCAGTGTAACAGCATCAACGTAGTGGAAGAGCCTGTTGTCATCACCAGGAACAGTCACCCCACGGAGCGGGAGCTCTCCCGGACCCCGCAGGCACCCAACAGTAAGGCTCCTCCAGTGTCTGGGGGGAAGAGGGGGAACACGGAGACGTGGGCGATGTCTGTAATGGTTTGTGTGAAACTGCCCTCTGCAGCCCATGGATCTCCCCCGCGCGCTGCCTCGCTGCTGACCCGTATCGTTACGTCCACATGTGCCCCGTGCAGCGTGTTTATTTTAAGGCCCTACTTGTCTGCGCTGCGGTGTTTTGTTTCCAAGGAAACGGTGACAAAAAGCCATTCAAATAGTCAACCGAGTTGTCACCCTTCAGTTGGTTTTCATCTGAACTGCTGCCAAGTGGCCTTTTTTTTTTTAAGTAGCACCTACAAGTATCGGGTGGTTCCTAGAGGAAACCGTATCTGGAAGAATTGGGATTTGCTCAATTCCTCTCTCCTTTAGGAGTGACTTAGATGTAAAGAAGAGCTGAAATACAAAGGATTAAAGAAATAAAAGCCTAGCCCTTGTATTTACAGTGGGTACTTCATCCTAGGGGTCTTCCCCAGCCAGGCTGATTCTGACTTGCAGGGTGCAGTCAAGAGGCCAGCTTACTGTGAAAACGAAGCCAACTCTATTTTGTACCAAACCAATGTTCTCAAATTTATCCGTCTTGATTCTCTCCCAGGTCTGGGGTACACTGTCCCAGGATTTCCCAATGGATTTCACAGCTTCCCTGGAGAAACCCTCTCATACTCCGCAGCCCGCCACCCCTCTGTGAGCAGCCTGAGGCATTCTTCTGTGGGTGAAGACTCGACTCATGCCCTTATTGGGTCTGATGAGCAGGTAAACCTGGATGTCCCAAATTCTGCTGTTTGCAAGCAGTGAACAAGCAGCTTGTTTTGCCTGCAGTCCTGTGCAATCCTAGGTTTCTCCTGCTCCAGCTAAGCTCGGGATCCTTGTACCTTGTCCTCCTTTGTCTCCTCTTTTGCTTCATTTTGCTCTTGGAGAGTCCTGCTCTATGCCACTTCACTAGAACAGATGCTCTATTAAGGCTGACTGAGTTCACTTCCTCGATCCACAAATATTTGCGCGGCAATTACTTACCAGCAGCATTTAGCTTGTGAGCCCAAATCACGTTGTCTTATCTGTCAGCTATTGCTGCAACTCCTGAACTGGTGCGCAGATGCATACCCAAGTTCAAACTCTTTTTATTTTTATTTTGGATGTTCAGCTCTTTGTTCTCAATTTTAGAATTTAAGATTTTTCCTTACAAAATCCAGCTTGTCTCAACCATTACCAGAGAAGCCTGGGTAGGTGCGAGTGCTGCAGTGTCACCAGCGTAAGCCGCTCAAGGAAATATTTTGCGAGCGGCTTTGCTTTTTGTTCCGTGCCATATGCATGGAGCGTGAAATAGATGATGTGTATCTTCTGCAGTCAGACTCCTTTTTGTCTTTTCTTCAGCCCACAAATCCAGAAGTGGCTTTTGTGTTTTGCTTCCCAAAATCTTTTCAACTTCGAAAATCCTTTCGTCTCCTCCTGCTTCATCAGCCACCGCAAAATTTGCCATTCCTGTTGGTTTCTCAGCTGCCGACAGCTGCTTTGCTCTTGTCTCTTCTCCTTTCACTGTCCCTCTGCTTCTCTCCTTGCAGTCCCACACCTACGTCAACACGGCCAATGGTGATCAGGAGCTGAAGGGCCGACATTGTATGCACTCCTTGCCTGAAGTCCACCCTCCTTTCCCCCATAGGAACCACAGCTGCTCCCTCGAAGACCGCAATCCCCAGGTCTTCCTGCAGCCAGGGGAGGTTAAGTTCGTGTTAGGTCCCACGTCCAACTACAGACGCGTCTGTCGGCACCACCGGGAGTGCAGGACCCACTTCTGCCCCCCCAACAACAACAACAATGAGTGTGAGGAGGAGTGCCCTTCACCCCAGTGCGTCTACGAGAACGTCAACGGCTTGCTGCCCCCCAGCACCTCCTCTCTCTGCCGAGGTGGGCGCTTGAAACTCGGCCGGGAGGACGCGGGTTTAGCCGGCTGCTCCCATCGCAGAACGGCCTTGCTGCACTATGAGAACTTGCCGTCGCTGCCCCCGGTGTGGGAGTGCCAGCCGCTCCGGCGCGGCGAGGAGGACGCAGGCGCCGGGGACGTGCTGACGCCTTCCCCCAACGGTTACTCCGAGGCTGGTGAAGAAGACCCCCTGCAGAACTACATGAACTCGGAGAGCACCGCGCTACACGGGGGCAGCAACCAGCGGCGCAGCAGCTTCCTGCCAAAGCCTCGTCGCGCCTGCATGCCCAGCGTCTTCAGCTTCGACTTCCCTCGGCCCTGTCCAGAGCAGCCACGGCAACTCAACTACATCCAGGTGGAGCTGGAGGCTGAGCCGCACAAGGGGCGTCAGAACCCGCCGGTCCCCCGTGTCCCACCTCCTGCCACCCATGAAGCCCGCCGGACAGACTCCTACGCAGTCATTGACCTAAAAAAGACAGCGGCCATGTCCAGTTTGCAAAGGGCCCTGCCGAGAGATGATGGGACTTCGCGGAAAACTCGACATAACAGCACTGACCTGCCTCTGTGAGGGGGAACGCCAAGTGCAAGCACTGTGTCGTGGCTTCAGCACCTGCCCTTCAGTGTGTTGCCTGGTGTGACTTCCGTTTGCCATTGCCTTCTGCTTCCCTGTTTACCCCATTACCTGGTGTCATGGGATGGCTCCGACAGCTGATGTTAAGGCTAGTCTGTGTGTCTGTCTTCCCCTCTACGTCTCTCCCATGTAGTTCGTTTTTAAAGCCATTTGGGATGTTTGATGACGCTTTTTGAAGGTTAAATTTCTGGTGCAAGGGGCAGAAGGTGCCAGCAAGAGCACCGGCACTGTGTGGATACAGCCCCGTATCGGCTTCGCTCTCCTGCTTGCCCGGCGGCTCCGTGGGCAGCGCCGACAGCCTGGCTGCAGAGGCAAGGCGGTAGCGTGGTGAAGGTGTGTTTTCCAAAAGCGAGTTGCATTAGGAGTTCCGCTGCAAATCAAGCCCATTCCCATGGATTTCATGCCTTGCGACTCCAGGCGAGCTCTGCAGCCAGGCCACTCTGAAGTCAGGTTTTGCACTGGGGTTTCGCTGATCCCTGATGACTTGGGACCTCATGCTGCGGTCTTTTCCCCCTCAACTCGCTCCTTTCTCCTATTTTCTCAAAGCTTGTAGGAGCTTTTTGTACTTCTGTCCCTTTCTCAGATTTGATTTAAATTGGGCAACTCTAGAAATCAATAGAGCAGGACAGACAGCCACGGGCACAGACACTGTGATCACATAAACCCCATCTCCCGAAGAGACCCTGCTTTAAAAGAGGAGGGGAAGACCGCAACTATGAGACAGATTTTGAGGTTTGATATAGAAGACTTCAATTGTACCGTATCCTGTTTTGATTTTTAAGGGTTCTTTTTGGTGGCTGTTCAGAAGTGCTGTTGATCTATTTATTTGTTTACTTATTTATTTATTAAATGGGTTTTTTTGCATCCCAGCGGTATTTGCCAAAACTGGTGCCAATATGAAACACGTCCTCGCTGTGGCTCACTCTTCCTCTCTGGGGGACGGATCTCAGAAGAGGCTGGTGGCTTTGCTGAGCTGCAGTTGGGGAAAAAGAGCAGCTGTGATTCAAAAATTTTTTTTTTAAACTGGGACTGACTGTCAGAGGGTGGGTGGGAAATGGTACGGGAGACGTGGGAGTGCGAGCAGAGCTGCCAGGCAGCCGAGCTTGGAGTCGTATCAAAGTCGTTGCCTACACCCACGTGCCTGGCTGGATCCATGAGAAATACTTGATCAGTGTTTTGAGTGAATGTGCAGTTTGTTTCCTACAACTACGGACTTGAAAGGGCCGAATTTTGGCTCTTGGGTAAATTTGTGGCCTTTGATGTGGATTTTTCTCTTGATACAGGGGTTGAGTCTCAGCTGAGCTGTCGGGCTTCTGTGTGAGGTCCTGCGTAGGGTCTCTGCTCCTCTCCCGTTGCAGGATGTTCCACCACCCCTCTCCGCGTGGTGACACACCGCAGCTTAATCCCTCCCTGGATTACTCTTTGCCATTATAAGCTGTTTCCATGAGACAGAAGTGCTCTGGGCTACTCTGGAGTCCCACTTTTCCGCTGTCTATTCTTCCTCTTCCTCCCTGGGATAGGATTTGAGAGATCCAGTGCTCTGCGAGGTGTCCCACTGCCAGCAGAAACGTTGCCAAACCTTGATGTGTCCCCCTTGTCCCTAATGTTTCTGATGTCGAAGTCAGGGATCCTCCGGTGTGAAAGAGGAGAGAACCTGATTGTCCAGGTGCACCCTGCGTCTGAGGTCCAGAAACTTGATTTCCAGATTTTTGAAGTTCAGCCTTTTTGGTTTTGGTGCTGTAATGTCATATTGAAATGTGACCCTTTTGGGAGCAAGGACATGTGCCATGCAGTTCAGAAAAAGTGATAAAAGTATGAGTAATGCCATGCTTGAGTCGACAGAACGTGGATTTCTTGGCTTGCTGTTGCACTATAAATTCAAAGTGCACCACATGCTTAAATTCACTGTTTTTTCTTTTGATTTTTGGAAATCCTTGTGCTTGTCTTCTATTCTTTTCTCCACCCCAGCCCTTGAGTGATCTCTAACTGAAAGGAAACCCACGTAATATATTTTTGTATGTATACCAAATGACTTGATTTGAAGACAAAAAAAAAAAAGACAACTAATATATCCCCCTAAATCTAGCTTTCATTTAGGGAAATGAGAGAAGAAATTGTTTATATATATATATATATAAAAGTTAACTGCGTTAAGCTTTAAATAAAGTATTTAAATAAAGACTTTCTAAGCTGTAAGTGTCACCTTCTGGGATAGCACTAGCAACTCCCACATGGCAGCACAGGGCAGTGCTCTGTCTGAACCCGCCTTTCCACTGCCTGAGCGGAGAAATGCAAAATATTTTTCCCCTCTTCCCCCTAGAAAGGGGAAAAAAGGATGAAAAGTGTTACATTTGCGTGGAGGAAGACGTCAGGGCCCTTTCACACCCGCACGCAGGGCTGGCGGGCTGGTTGAATGCAAGGGGACATGCCGTTGGGTGGCAGCGTGTGTCTTGGGAGAAAGTGGGTGAGACCCAGGGCTGCTCCCTGTGGCCACCAGCCTGGCTGCGCGTCTCCGACGGGTGGGACGAGGCTGGTGTGAGGGTCTGTAGACGTTGTGAGCTCCAGGGATCAGGGAAAGCACATGGATGCTGGTGGTTCCTCAGAAAGGCTGGGCTCCCAGTGAGAGCCCCAGCTGCCGTCCTATTTAGGTGGCTCTAAATTAGCTTTGCTTTGGGAAAGCTGGCTTTGACCTCTTGAACTGCTGGCTTTCATGTCCCCTGGACAAACCAGGTTGTCCGGCTTGTGCCTCCCTTTCCTCTTTGGCAAATCTGCTGCTCCCCTACCTGCCAAGGACAGTGAAAGCAGCAGTGACAAGGAGACCGCTGTGCCACAGCAGAGACGTTATCGCTGTTCCCTGGCGGTGTCCCGTACCCATTTCTAGTGGAGGATGCTGCACCTGTTTGAAGAAGGCGAAGAAAGATTTCCTGGACCTTAAAGATGAGAAAACGTAGAGCAGGTGCTGGCTGCATCTGCTGCATCCAGCGCACAGTGACCTGGCGGGTGCCTTGCTTCACCGGCCTCGGCGTTTCATCCCATTGTGTCCTCCCTGGTGGCCGTGGCTCGGGGAGCGGCGCTGCTGGCTCAGCAGCCTTCCCTCGGGTGGCATCGCAAGCTCCCCGGAAAGCTTCGGGAATGAAAAGCCGGTCACAGCTCATTGTTTGCAGTGGGTTTGTTTAATGTTTAAGCAATTAAATGGGAAGCGCCATGCAGGCAGCCAGGAAACCGGTTGTTATTTATGGCTTTCAGGGTGTGCATTGGGTTCACGTCCCAGTGATTTTTCTCACTTTTTTGCTTTTCTAGAAAACTTCCCAAGAGCCATGTCCCCATTAAGTAGCCAGGACCCTTTGAGAACTTCTTAATACTAAATTTTTCAGGTGGTGTGAAAGTGCAAGGAAAGACTGGAGTCGTGTGTGAACACTGAGGTGGTAGTTCTTGGGGCACCGGGAGCAGAAATGTTGATATTTCGGATTTCTCCCCGTGTTACAGCCTGAGCGGTGCTCGCCAGTGTCGCAGCTTCCTCTAGTGGCCACGCTTGAAATGGTTTCAGAGGAGAAACCAGTATTGGGTTGAAAGATGAGGACATCTGAGTTCGCATTTTCTCATTCCTTCAGCTCTTTGATTTGAGTGATGGGCAGGAGGGATCCCTACTGGAAACCCTCTGGAGTCTTTCCTTGTTACGGTTTTCTTTTGGTTGAAAATGATCTTTATGCAATGTGTTGTATCTTCATGGCACCCGGTAAAGATGGATCTTAGAGATTTTGCTTAGAGCCTTACATGCAAGTTTGCTGGACTTTCCCAGCGGATGCATAGTAACATATATGCGCATGCTTACTCGGATGAGAAACTAACCTAGGGATACCCAATGACTCCTCCTATGCCTTCAGCCAGGGAATATTCCCCACAGCGAAGATCACGTCCACGGAGCAGAATGCCTCACCCTTTGTGGCTGCAGCCAATAAACCTGGTTTTGAGTTAAGACGGATCCATCCAGAGCTGATGCCACCCAGGTGACCAGGAGGAGACGAGCGAGCATGTGTCCGTCCGCAACCTGCTCTGGAGTTACTCCCTGAAGCCGAGTTGAAGCTGTGGCATCTCTGACCCTTCCCAACCTCGGTCCTGCAAGGCAGGTGGTTCGCCTCGATGTTTTGCCTGCGAGTTGATAACTCGGGAAAAGGAGCTGTGTTCCGTCAGGTGCTGGGTTTGCTGGGGCTTTCTTCGGTTCTGAAGGAAAGGTGTAGGCAGCACAGCGATGCTCGCCCGGGTAGTGGCGAGGACCCGGCAGCGTGAGCTCAGCTGGTGGTTCTGCACTGGGAGCAGGTTGGGGTAGCCCCCGCTGGGATGCATCTGCGCTGGTCCCCTTCCTCTGCTTGTGAGTCTGCCATTCAGGGCCCGCGCTGGTGAGCAGCTGTGTGCTACGCCAAGAGAGTTCCGCTGTCTTAACCTTTTTGAGTGGTTCTTGTTTGAGGTTTGAGTTAATCAATCAGACTTCTTCCCCTGGTATTTCTTCCCTGGTGAATGCATAAATAGAACTTTTACCCTTCCCGTTCCTAAGAACCTGTTGATAGGAATATAGCTTCTCCCGGCACTCAGTTGTCTTTTATCGTGGGAGGATTTTTTGATTTGTTTTTTTTTTTTTTTTTTTTTCCTTTGACCCATTTTATGTGCCTGCTTTTCCCCCAAGGGAAGGAGGTTTGAGTGTCTGTGAGTTGTACCTGCCTTACAGGGAAAGGATGGCAAAGGAGAGGCTGGATTGTGAGGATTAAAGGATCGGTATTTCTGTAAAGAGACTCGGATGTGTTAGTTGTTACTGAAGTATTGTTATTTTTATTACCTAAGCCATGCTGTTTACTGGGAGAAAAACCAAACCAGGGCTTGCTGTTACAGCCGTCTGTTCTCTCAGCCGTTTTCTCCCAAAGTCTTTCCTCTGTCCCTCTGCATGATGCTGCTCAGCCCTCTCGGGTGGTGTCTTGACTGTGAAGTATCATTAACAAATGAGCGTTAATGAACGCGTTGCCTAAATTCAGCTTCTGGGAGGGCTGCTGTCAGTCTTTCTGGGAAGTTTGTCTTTCCCCCAAACTTGGCTCATCTTGAAATGCCGCGCACAGGCAGCAGAACAGGTTTGGATTCCTGTTAACCGAACAGGACCAAAGGTGGAAATCCTGAGAGCTTTGAAGTTGGCAATTACAGGCCAGGGTATGGAAAGGGCTAATTGCAAAGAAAGGATCTAATTTGGTTTTCTCCCATGAGTGAATGGCATTTTACAGTTGAAAGGCCCAGATGCATCTGTGTTGTCTCGAGCTCTCCCTCTATGCGATTCTCCTTGTTGTTACTTGTACCTGGTGTCTTTGATACTGAACATTTCTGATGTGGCAGAAAAACAAAGGTGCTTCGGGGCTTTGGCCACCGGGGATTCAGTTGCTCTGACCAGAGGGGTTGATCTTGCTGTGTAATTGCTTCTTCAGGTTATTTCTATGGATATCCATTCAGTCCCTCTTTGTATCTCACCCGGGTGTAACCTTACAGGTGAAGAACAACAGCAGTGCTATGTGACCTGAGGAGTGCTCATGTCTTACATTGATGTGCACTACGAATGTATACAGAATAAATGGAATATGACGATTATCTGGTGGTCCTGTCTTTTGTGTGTGCTGCAAAGAGACGACTGTCACCTTTCAAAGTGAACGTGAGGTTTTGTTTAAAATTGAACGCCAGGCCAGCAGTCACCTGTTGTCCTCACACAATTCGAGCTGGACTTCTTGCAGCATTTGTTTTCCAGGTCTCCCGTATCTGAAGGAATAATATCTATGTCCTTACGTATTCTACCTGGAGCAATGGTTGCTGTCTTCCACCTGGCTAGTCTCGCTGCAATAGGGTTTCAAAAAAATCAATGAAAAAGAGAAACACGCGTGCAGACAGACGTCTTTCCCTCTGTGTTGGCCGGTGCCCCATGGGGATACCTTTGCCAGACGATTCCATGTGCTGCTCGTCTGAGCTGGAAGCTGAACTCACGGAAAGGTTTGGATGAGGTTCTCTGGCCCGTGTGATACAGGAGCGGAGGCTCTGAAGCCACCGACTCTTTCCTGGTGACCCTCTTTGAGGCAGAGCCATCGCGGACGGTGGGTCGTGGGGGTGCAGACCAGATCTCCATTGAGCTGACCATCAGGAGGAAATCATGAAGCCTTGGAAATTGATGTGCTGTGGATGTAGGTTGAGCGTAGCAAGAATATTTGCACTCTCTACGGTACCCACCCTTTCAGACGTGCTGCTTCCACCATGGCTGATTTAAGATACTAGTTTGGAGTGGTGGAATTTGGGGGCTGGTGGGAAGGAGGTGCTTTTGCCAATGGATGTAGCTTCACTCTTCCTGGTTGTGCTGACCTCTTCCAGGCACGGGGCCTTTCCATGGCTTCTCTGCCACTGCTCTTTGCAAAGAGTTGATTTGCTTTTTTCCTAACTCTACAGCAAACGAGAGCTGATTGTGTGGTAACATGCACCATGAGCAGTTTAATTCCTTGGCTTATAAAATTCCCCCTGAAAACTCTTCCCCAGCAGGAATCAACTTAAGAACAGCTAATGGAGCCATCTGTGCCTTCACGTGCGGTATCTTTCCAACCCAAACCTCTGTGTTTCTTTCCTTCAGGGTTGTTCCATGACTTTCTAAAATGCTGGAGGGAAGGACTGGAAGGGAAACACAGGAGATAACACAACTGATGATAACCCCATGTTAGTCTTTCCATCCTATCCCAGAAAAACACAAGGAAACCTTTTTAATTTTCCTTTCCAGGAAGACTTTGATAGCCCTGTCAAAAAGAAGTTGAAAATGGCTTGAAAATAGCGTGGCACTTCCCATTGGTCTTTGACTTTGAAAAAGACCGTTTCCAGGCTCGTCCTCGGCATGGTGGGAAAATCTCTTGTGATGGGCACGTTTCTAAGCTCCGGGTGCCTGAGGGGACACTGATGCAGGGAGGAGGGGACCGTTTTGGGGTGTTTAAGGAGGTGATGCAGAGCTCCAGCACCAGCCTGGGGTCTGGGCCTGAGCGGGGTGACTTGGAGGTCTCTTCGGAAGCTGCTTGCGAGAGAAGATCATGATGAAGTGGCTGATCCTTGCCCTGGTTTGGGAATTTAAATGTTAGACCTAGAGCTTAGCTGTTTACTTCAGGAGCCCTTCTCATGGTTGCGTAGGAAAAGAGGAATATTTATTTTAACGTGGCTGGAAGTAGTTCGCCTGTGTACTGTAATCTCTGTTTTGGAAATAAGACGCTAAAAGCAGCTCGTGCAGCGCTGAGTAAAGGATGCGTGTGCTTGTGCGCCGTTCGTAAACACAGCTGCTTTGGGCACGCACACGCTTCCACCACCAGCTCCTCTTGGCTGGAGAACCCAAGCGGAGAGCAATTGTGCTCCAGGCAAAGCGTATATAGCGGTTTTAAATTAATCACGTAGAGCAAGACCGTTTAAATGATCAAGGGGGAGAGCTTTAGCTCAGGTGGGATTCGGCACCTTCGCGAATGATTTTGGCTGACACGGTGCTGGCAAGAGCAACAGGCTTTAACGACTGAGGGAAGCTCGGGGCGGGCCCGTATTCGTGTTTATGAAGTTCTGTGCTACCATTTGTTGAGCTAAATAGTAACAGCTTGTCTGGGGCAGATGTGTGAGGAACCACGGTGGAAAATTGTCCTGGAGTTGGAACCAGTTACTCCTCCGTGTTTTTGCCACGGGTGAAGCAGAGCCTAGCGCTGACTGGGGAATTCAGGGGGATGGCAACGTCTTTGAAAAGGTTTCTGTCCCTTGATGGCTCTGGGAGTGGTGTCTGCAGGCAGGGGAGGTCTTTGGGTCATGGAGGAGGCTGGATCCCACTTTAGAGCCCGTTTCCAATCCTGTGAAACACTCCCAAGAGCTACCGGCTTTCGGGAGAAGGTGCCCACCTCTACAGTGGCTGGTACTTTACCAGGATTTTCCGGCTCGTGTTGAAAGTGCCTGAGTCCCCTGGATGGCCGGGACATCTGCTGCTCGCAGCTCAGCTCCTTCGCTGCTTTTGCACCGCTGCAGTGTCCCGGGAGAGGTGGCGGAGTGGGATGCAAAGGGGATCTGAACTCCCCTGGGAGAGATGGGATTCCCTGGGCTGGAGCCGTTTGCGCGTGGGCTGGGCAATGGCACCGAGACAGGAGAGAACCTGAAAGCGAAGGAAGGGAAATGCCCTGAGAAATCCTGCCCGGAGCAGCGCGGGCACCTGCCGCTGGCCGAGTCCTGCTCCGCGTGGGGACACGGGATCGCTGATGGTAGAAATCCTAAATCCTTGATTCCTGTTAGACTGAACGCCTCGGCAAACACGCGCTGTCTAACTTTGGGTGAAGAAGTGCCAAAAGTAGAAGGTGTTTGTGTGTGCTGTAGAGGGCACCTTATTCCTTTGTCTTTTGGCAAGGCTGAGTCCCTGTGGGGACCTGCAGATAACACTCGGTATATTGACGTTTTGATAACTGCTCTTTGCTTTCAGCCAGAATTTGCTTCTTATCCAATCTTAATAAGTTGATCTTTCTATCAATCCTGCTAGCAAACAAGATAATTGCTTTATTATAGTCTCAATATCCAGCAAAGGACACATACTCCCCGGTGCTCCCGAGGGAATAAAATCTGTGCAGAGCATTGACACGGGATGAGCGCAGCGATAGCGATGCCGGGCTATCGGCGGGTGATGGAGAGAGCGATTTCCCTGCTGTGAACAGCCCGGCTGCTCCGAGCTGGGATGCAAGCAGGGCCAGAGGAGGTCTAGAAAATATTTAGGTTATAAGTGAAAACATTTTAGTCCCTTTGCTAGAAAATATTTAGGTTATAACCAGAAATGTTTTGGTCTGTTTGCTAGAAAATATTTCAGTTATGACCAAAAATATTTTGGTCCATTTACTACAAAATATTTAGGTTATACCGAAAAAAACGTTTTGGTCTGTTTGGGTGTTTGTTGGCAGTTTGGGAGGTCTCTGTTTGTGGTTCTCTTTTTGTCACAGAAAAAAAGAGAAAGTGAAAAATTTCCTGACTTTCCAGGCTGGTGCAAGGACCTGACGGTGGGTTAAACCCTGAGGGCTTCCTCCGCCGGTGGGTTAAAGCTCCCCCATGCAGGGAGGCACCGCACCCGCCTTTTAATGCAGGATGGCAAGGGAATTAGTTGTTCCACAAAATTAAAGAGAAAAAAAATAAATGCAAAAATATGTGATGAGGGCTGGAGCCCCTCTGCTGGGAGGACAGGCTGGGAGAGCTGGGGGGGTTCAGCCTGGAGAAGAGAAGGCTCCGGGGAGACCTTCCAGCCCTGGCCAGTGTCTGAAAGGGGCTCCAGGAAAGCTGGGAGGAGACTCTGGATCAGGGAGTGGAGCCATAGGGTGAGGGGGAATGGTTTTGAACTGGAAGAGGGGAGATTGAGATGAGATATTGGGAAGAAATTCCTGGCTGTGAGGGTGGGGAGCCCCTGGCTGGGGTTGCCCAGAGAAGCTGTGGCTGCCCCATCCCTGGAGGTTCAAGGCCAGGTTAGATGGGGCTTGGAGCAGCCTGGTCCGGTGGGAGGTGTCCCTGCCCAGGGCAGGGGGTGGCACTGGGTGAGCTTTGAGGTTCCTTCCAACCCAACCAATCTGTGATTCTGACCAAAATAGCATGAAAGCAGAAGCAGGATTGAGGTGTATGACAATATGGAAATGAGGTGCGCCTGGAGGAGAGGATGGTGAAGGACTGGGAGGTTGATGAAGAGCTGGAGAAGGACAGACCAGATGAAGAGGTGGAGAAGGACAGACCAGGACACAGAACAGTGCTGGAAACCGCCTACAAGAAAGCAGAAGAGCTTCTTGAGAAAGCTCACCAAGCCCCTGGGACAGGGGGAGTGGAGCAGCCAGCTCCAGCTCTTTGCACCATCCCCTGGAAAAGCCTCAACGCCAGCAGCCATCCCTCCTCCACACCAGAAGGTCCCCACAGGCGAGTGGCTGGCCTGGCCGGGCGGAAGAACGGCGGACAAAAGCCCGACGTGTTTCCATCCTGCGCCAAGAGCCGCGAGCGCCTTTGTTTTGGGAAAAGGTTTGAACAGGTTTTGACGAACACAGATAACGCCCCACCACGGTGACGTTTGGGTCACTCCCCTCTTTGCTGTGATAAGAACCGGCCTCTTACCGCATGGTAACACTTTGATCTCGCTATCGAAGACGTGTGCCGCTCAATTCTCACCTGAGCGCCTCGCTAAGGACACAAGCTCCTCAAAATCCTCGTGGCCCAAAATACAAAGAAACCCTTGAAGCCAGGGGTGCGCGCGGTGGTAATGGAAAATGGAGGTCAGCAGATAAGGGGGAGTCACTGTTTCCTGGTATAAAGCTGGGGAGTCCGGGCAGCTCAGCTTATCTGCTGCGGTCTCTGAGGAGGCGTGCGTGGACCAGCGGACAACTCCTGCGCCATGAAGTGGCTCGTCCTGGCCCTGGTGTGTCTCCAGCTCTCGGAGGGGCTGGTGAGGTGGGTGTCCTGCAGCAGCCGCTGTGGCAGAAGGAGCGGGGAGAGGGTAGATAACAGAGCCCGGCTCTGTTGTAACCTGCAGGGGCTGCTCGGCGTCCCCAAGGATGCCAACCGAGTCTGACCGGGTGTGACTCCAGCCTCCCGCATCTCCATGGACCATCGTGGTCCTGCTCCAGGCTGCATCCCTCGCTGGGAGGGCAGCCCCTGGGGACATGCAAGGCAGGGTTCAAAAAAGCTCGGAGAACCGATCATTTGAAAACGCCCAAATCTTCTCCTGATTTCCTGCTGTATTTATTGGGTTGGTTTGTTTGTTTTTCTCCTCTGTGCAGAATCAAACTGAAGAAAGCCAAGTCTATACGGGAAAAAATGAGGGAGGCGGGAGTGCTGGATGACTACTTAAAGAAAATTAAATATGATCCAGTCAAGAAATACCATTTTAGTCAGGACAATGTTGTGCATGAGCCAATAACCAACCACCTGGATGTGAGTACCCCAGGTTCCCCTCCTGTCCATGCTCCCCTTTCCCTCCTCCTTCCCAGCTGCCGGAGTGATCTCTTCACCCTCTGAGATTGCTTTTTTCCCCCACTCTTTTTTAAGCTTCTATTTTAGACTTCAGAAAAGTTTTCCACCAGCCATGAAAAGCGACGCTTTTCTGTATGTAACAAAAGGCGTAACAAAATAAATGTTTAATATTGCATCTTTTGGGAGAAAAAGCAGGGCGAGAGTTCAGTCTGTTCCTGCCTACTCTGTTATGTGCAAGAGTGAGCCTGGCATTCCCGACGCCCTGCCAAGCGCTGGGATGCCGGCGTGGGGCTGGGAGGCGAAAGCCTGGTCCGTCCCTTAGCCTGTGCCTGATGGAGACACCCCGTCTCTCGACTGCAGTCCTCCTACTTTGGGGAGATCAGCATCGGCACCCCTCCACAAAACTTCTTGGTGCTCTTCGACACCGGTTCCTCCAACCTGTGGGTGCCCTCCACCTACTGCCAGTCTCCGGCGTGCTGTGAGTTTCCTTGGGAAATACAGAGCCCTCTGCCCTTACGTGCCTGGCTAACGAGGATGGCTTGATTGCTGTGGCCATCGTGGGGGTGCCCAGAGCGCAGAAATCGCAGTGCTTGTGCCTGACAGAGGGAAAGGCAAAGCTACACATCGCGGAGCTGATGTCCCGCTGCCGGGCGCAGCTCGTCCGATCCAACGCGCTGCCGGTGGGAGAGCGATGGGGATTTAACTGCTGGCAGCTTTGCTCGCGCTGGGTGGCTGATGCGGTTGTGATCACAGCAGTTGTTCCCTGGAGGGGGATGCAGACAAAACTGGGATGCAAAACCCTGCCTTAGAGGTAACCATGAGGCAGAGGAACAGCCTGTTCTGCTCTTCCCGACTCGCTCTCTGTCCGGGAAGCCACTTTCCCAGGCGTTAAACCGGCAGAGTCACCGGTGGTACAATCCCACTGTGGGCAGGCGAGCGCGTGCCCAGGAGCTTTGCCTTCTTCTCTCTCTCGTGCAGATAATCATGACAAGTTCAATCCCAGCAAGTCCTCTACCTTCACCTATGATGGCCGGCCCTACACCTTCTCCTACGGCAGCGGCGTGCTCACAGTGGTGCTGGGCTACGACACGCTGAGGGTGAGCGCACCCCGTGCCCTCCTTGTCTTCCCGGACACCGTGTCCCCAGCGCCAGCTGGGTGCCCCGGTGGAAAGAGCCTGGGTGACAGCTTAAGGGCGGATCTCATGTCAACAAGGCTTGGGCAAACCAGGGCCTGGGATGGGCAGAACCGATATGAAGTGGTTATTGCCACCATCAGTTACCCAGCTGGGTTTTTACTTTGTTTTAACTCAGTTCCTGCTAATTTTCCCAGCTGCCTGGGGAGGTTTTCACCAGCTGTGACCTTGCAGCGTGCTCGTTGGGCTTTCAGAGCATCACTCATCCCATCCGATGGCTGCCTGTGTCTGCCTAAGCCTGCGGACTGACCTGGCACCCCCTTCCCCTCCAGATCCAGAACATCGCAGTTGAAAAACAGGAGTTCGGGCTCAGCAAGAACGAGCCGACCCAGCCTTTCTACTATGCCGAGTTTGACGGGATCCTGGGAATGGCCTACCCCTCGCTGGCGGTGGGAGGGATACCCATGGCACTGCAGGGCATGCTGCAGCAGAACCAGCTCGCCCAGCCCATCTTCAGCTTCTACTTCTCGCGGTAAAAATCTGCGTGGGCCCCCTGCGCATCCCACGTGCACCGGTGTCCCTCAGCCTGTCACCGTGCAGGTTCCTTGTGAATTTGTCCCTCTCTACCCCATGCATATTGCACTGATTTACCGATCTCTGCCACCGGAACTGGGTGTTTTTGCAGCCATCCCACCTACAGCTACGGGGGAGAGCTTGTTTTGGGAGGAATCGACACTCAGCTCTTCCATGGCAACATTACGTGGACACCGGTGACCCAGAAGATGTACTGGCAGGTCGCGCTTAATGGGTGAGTTGTGTTTGTACGTGGTGGGCACGACCCAGCCGGGCAGCTGAGGGTGGTACATCTGTCCTCCGGGCGAAGCTGCAGCTATTGCGGCAGGCGCGGGCTCAAGGCAGGGGTTGGGCATTGCGTTTCGGAGCATCCCACACTTAGAGACCCGGCCGAGACAGGTTTAGTTGCCAGTGGGTGCTTAAAGTGATGTTCTTCTCCCTGTTCTCCCCCCAGGTTTGCTATCGGGCAGTCAGTGACAGGCTGGTGCAGCCAGGGCTGCCAGGCCATCGTGGACACGGGGACGTTCCTGCTGACGGTGCCCCAGGAGTACCTGAACAACCTCCTTCAGGCGCTGGGTGCCCAGCTCACCAGCTATGGCGTAAGTGTGGGGAATGCTTGGGAGGTGCACGCGGGGCTTCCAAGTAATCCAGAAGCTGTGGGCTTGGCCAGGTCCCACAAAATGAACATGGCATCTCCAGAACATGGCACTGCAGGCGTGCCAGGGAGGGACGAGGCAATGTGGCGCTGCCAGGGGATAAAGTGTATGTTACCCCTGCGTACAGGGGTGTCTCTCCTCTCAGAGTGGGTGCTCTTCCAGCCGTAATCTCCTCATCCCCCTCTCTCCGCAGTACGCAGTTGACTGCAATGAGATCCAGAACTTGCCCACCATCACCTTCTTCATCAACGGAACTCAGCTCCCACTCCACCCCTCTGCCTACGTCTTGAACGTATGTATTAGCTGAGCAGCTTCATCCTGCTGAGTCCTTGGGAAGGAAAGGACCTGCTGCTTCTTGACAAGCAGCAATGCTGCCCCTACCTGCGTGGGCACGTCCCACCTCCCCGCAGCCCAGCTGGCAGGGTCCTGGTGCTTGTTTGGGGCTCTGACTCCGCGTTACTCCCCCCTTACAGGACAACGGCTACTGCACTCTTGGGATTGAGGCCACCTACCTGCCCTCCCAGAACGGGCAGCCGCTCTGGATCTTGGGTGACGTCTTCCTCAAGGAGTATTACACCGCCTTCGACATGGCTAACAACCGTGTTGGCTTCGCCCCATCGGTGTAGAGGAGTGGAGCAGCAGAATCCAGCCGCTCTCCTGGCCAAAAACACCTTATCTGGCATCGCTGGAGCGTTACGGGGTTCCTACGGACCTTTACGTGCCTGCGTGGCTCCCTGTCCCTCCAGGATTTCTATGTACGTGTGTTCTCACCGGCTCCTGTTACAAATAAACCCCAACATCCCAAATCATCTCTGACCTTCTGAGTTTGTTGAGTGATGACTGAGAGCAGACTGATGGGTTGTGTGTCTCAGACGCTCTTCCTCCAGCAAGGTAAGCGCCGTGACAAACTCCGAAGGCAGATTTCTGCCGAGTCAGCATGGGGAAAGCAGCGGGGAAGCTGTCCCTGGGCTGCTTCAAATCTAAAGTTGATGTATTTATGTTTCTTGCAAAGGGGTGTGACGAGCTGCCGACTGTGAAGGGCTGTGGGACTGAGTCTCAGCCTTTCTCTGGAGGGAATTACTGAGCTTGGGGCTGGCTCTGATGAACGCAGCCAGCTCCAATGGGCGCAGGGAATGGGAGCGACTGATCCTTCCCCGTGCTGTGCCCGGGGTAGCTCCTGCAGGGGCTGCAAGCCTGTCCCTTTGGAGTGAAGGTGTCCCACAGCCCAGCCCTGTCCCCTCTGCGAGGCTCCTGCCACTCAGTGGGCGCTGCAGACCTCGTGCGTTGGAAAGCAGGCAGCTGCCGTCCCCCAAATCCCAGCTGCACCCCGCTTCTGTCCTCCTTGTCCTCACTGAGAGATAAGCCCGGAATGAGCGTCCCGAGCCTGACTCCTGCAAGGGCTTTGCTTTGCAGACGAGAAGCACCACGCGCCAGGCTGCGGCGCGGGGGATCGGGACACCGAAATATCACTGGGGTTGGTCTTAAATGCCAACTACAGCCTGGGGGACAGGAGTTCCTCGAGGGATTCCTCAAAAAGCTGGTTCTGCTCGGTGCTATCAGGTGCTGGTGTGTGTCTGGAAAGGCCATGCCAGTCCCTAACGGGGCAGTACGGCTTCTCCCTCCTCCAGCCGCCGCGTGCTGCCGGGCTGCACCCTCACTTCAGGGGGATGCTCACCAGCACCTACTCGGGCGAACGCGGTTTTAGCCGGTGGCGGTGGACACTGCTTTGCTTGCAGTTTGTGGTGACCTTGGAGTGACTGCAAGGACACGCTGTCCCGTCTCTTGCTGCTGCTGGTACTTGCAGGGCTGCACCGATCGCTTCGACCGGTGGAGGATAAAGCCGTGGGGCCGGTCGGTCCCCACCTCTGTCCCTCTTGCCAGGCACCGGGGAACCTCATCAGAGGTGCGTGTGGGAAGTCACTAATCTTCCTTGCAGCTGGATAAGGTTTAACAAAGTCCTGTGATTAAGTCAAAGTGGGAATATGAGGCCAGATTAGGTCAGCCGTGACATCCATATGACCCCCAAATCCTGCACTGGGGCTATTCAGTCAGGTAAAACAGCAGCTGGAGTTCGGGCAATCATGGTCAGTGGCCAAAGGGGACGGGGAACACCTTCTCCGGGGGAGGCTCGGGTAACACTGCTCTTTCCCGGGATCCAAACTTGTTTCTTAGAAGCTCTTTGTCATTGGAGCTCATTATCAGTTATATTAATAGCTCTGTCATTTCACCAGAGAAAGGACACAAACTCCGCTGTGCTTTGTGTCAAAATATTGACACAGGCTGAGCGCAGCGAGACGGGGATCAGATCGGTGCGGGTAGCAGGGAAGGGCATTCCCCCTCCCCTATAAAATGGGGAGGTTTCTGAGAGCTGAAGCTGCTCTGGCAGCAGCGGTGGCAGGGAGGGACAGGGGATGGCTGACCATGTACGTCCCTGCTGGACTTTGCTCTTCCCTTTGCTTCCTACAGCGAAGGAGAGCGGGGCTGGCGCCTCTTCTGCCTCCTCCCTGGGGTGTGTGTGTTGGTGACCCCCCCGTGGGGCCATTCCGATGGGGATGAAGACTTTGGTGCCGGTGAAACGGGAGCAGAACCGCAGCGCGTGGCGGGTGCTCGAAGCCCTGGTTAAAGCACGTGGTTAATGTGGGGCTGCCCCGCGCCGCATCCCCCGGGCAGGGGGGTCTGAGCGGCCTCAGGCTTTCGGTCCAGCTGGGGCTCCTTCGCTGAGAGCTTTGCACGGAAAAACCACCTCACGTATGTCTCCTCAGGTTTTCCATGGGAGACGAGGCCACTGGCCAGTGCAGATGAAGCTGCCAGGCTGATGGGGACGTGGGGACAGTCACCGTGCCCCGGCAGCATGTGGCAGCATTTCCGCAGGCGGTGAGCGCCCGGGCTTTGCACTATGAGACTGAACAGCATCCTCGAGGCACCAGGTGCCACGATGGGTCCTCAGTGACCCGGCAGGGCTGGCTGGCACCTTCCCAGGGGGAGGAAAGGGCCTCCTGGGACTAAAAATCCCCTGGAAAGGAATGCCGAAATACACGCTCCCCCGCATCTTTCCCACCTGGCTGTGACTGGTGTCATACAAATCATACGGGACACATCACCTCCAAAGCACCCAACGTGTGACCTGAGCATCTTCGGCGGAACTCTGGCACGGATAATAAACTGCAGCACATCAAAAAGTCTTTTGGAGACGGTTGAGCGGTTGCAAGCAGGCGGGTAAAGGCTTGTTAACGCCTTTCAGGGCTGCTACACCGAGCAGCTTCTAGACCCCATCTCAGCTTCTTTGGGGACAGCAGAGCAGGGAAGGGCGGAAGGGGCAGGGTGGCAAAAGGAGAAATGCCTGGAAACACAGATGGTTTTTTTGGGGGGGGGAATGTGCTGGTTCCCAGGAAGCTTGGAGCTGGGCTGAAAACCCACTGCCGCTGTTTTGCGCCACCTGTGTTGAGGGAATTGGATGTAAGGCAAGCTGTGGACCGGGATGGAAGGAACGCCGCAGCCCTGTGGGACTTCTGTGCCTGCCGGGATGGGTCAAAAGAGGAACACCAGCATCATAAATTTCCGTTTGCTATAAAGGGTGTGTTTTGTCTTTGTTTTCTGGAAGGATCAGGCCGATACTGAAGGCGAGAGAAAACGCTTTAACTTCTTGATAACAGCAGAATTTTGCATTTTATCAGATGTCACATATTTGGTCTGGGTATCAGAGTTACGGGCCCGTCTGAGAGTGGCTGAGCAGCCGAGTGAGGAGGCAAAATCAGGGCGGCCACGGTGATAAAGGCACCGCAAGCGTTGGTGTTGGGTGGGTGCAGCGATAGAGGAAGGGGGTGCCTGGAGCAGGGGGCTGGGCAGAGCTCTGGGCTATATACACCCTGCCCTGGCCCAGGTGGTGCAGGAGCTGCCCTGGAGCCACCAGCACCCGGGGCCATGCGGTGGCTGGTGCTGGCCCTGTTCTGTGTCCGGCTCGGGGAGGGGACGGTGAGGTGCGTCCCCCAGGGGTTGGGATGGGTACGAGGGTGCAGGGTCCGGCTGCGGAGCAGGGCTCGCCCTCGGCACATGGGGGTGCACGTGTGGATGGAGCCACCGGGCTGCTCAGCATCCCGCTGCCGTCTCCATCCCGCGCAGGATCCCCCTGAGGAAAGGCAGGTCTGTGCGGGAGGTGATGAGAGAGAAGGGGGTGCCGGAGGGTTTCCTGAAGGACCTCAAAGGGGATCCTGGTAGGAAATACCAGCTCAGTAACGCTGCGACTTACGAACCGCTTACAAACTACCTGGATGTAAGTATTAAAGCTTTTTCTTCCTCCTCTGAACCACCTGGCTCTGGTTTTGGGGGATGCCCTCCCCCTTTCCTGGCTGCCTGCGGGAAGCTCCCTCCCTGCTCACAAGTCAAGGGGCTGCGCTGGGCATGGGCAAGCGTTTTGGTGCCTTTGTAGCCCAGCTCCCAGGGCTGGGTGATGTTGGGAGATGAAGGCAGGAGGCAGCGCATCTTACCCTGAATTGATTTCCCTTCTCAGAAAAAGGAGGGTTTGATGGTTATAGGGCAGATCTGCTACTCCTGGCCTTGCTGATGACTTTACGTCGCAGGCAAATCATTGCCCCTTCCTGCGCTTTAGCTGCCCTGGATGCTCCCCGGGACTACAAGCCCTTCCTACAAGCCCTTGGCAGTTCGGGTTTCTCAGCTAGCGGAGGGCAGGGAGCTGAAAACTCTCATTCCAAAAAAAAACCCCAAAAAATCCAGGCAGGAATAGAAATCCCACACGCTCTTGTTCGCAGTCCTTCTACTTCGGGGAGATCAGCATCGGGACCCCCCCGCAGAACTTCCTGGTGCTCTTTGACACCGGCTCTGCCAACCTGTGGGTGCCCTCCACCTACTGCCAGACTCCAGCCTGCGGTGAGCGTCCCTGGGGGGACACAGTGGTGCCAGGGGGTGGCGGGGCAGGGTTTCCCCCCCGTGGGTGCTCCCAGACATCCCTCGCACGCTGGGGGCTGGAGCTCTGGCAGGGAAATCAGCCCATGGGGTTTGGCGTTTGCCCTCTGCTCGGTGACACCGGCAGGGCTGGTTTTGGGTGGCCCCTTCCCTGGGAAGCCCCTTGCTGGGAATTTCTGCTCCTGTGGGGACAGGGATACCGAACCCAGGGCAGGATGTGACCCGGGGCGCTGTGACCTTCTCTCTGTGCAGGGAATCATGCCAGGTTCAAGCCCAGCCTGTCGTCCACCTTCTCGGGCATCAGTGCATCCTACACCCTGAGCTACGGGTTCGGTGACCTGTCGGTGGCGTTAGGGTATGACACTGTGACAGTAAGTGACTTCTGATGTGTTGGTGCGCTGCTGCACTCAGGGTAAGAAGTGACTGCGGTTGTGATCAGTCCAACTCGGTTACAATTTTAGGGAGTAAGCTGAGAGTACCTTCTTATTTTGGATATTGGTGCCTGGATCCCTACACTGGATCGCCCATGTAGGGTTTATGGCGTGTCGGCGTAAGTTGACTCGGAGGCTGGGATGTGCAAACAAACCCAGTCCGAGTCCTCTGGGCTGTTCACCGCTGCTTTGGGCTCAGGGGCATCTTTGTCCTTGAGTGTTTGTTTTTTACACTGATGGCTGAGCTTTGTTACAGGACAGAAGAAATGTTCTCTTGTGAGACTTGCCTGCAGTGAAAATGTGATTTTTAAACTAATTTAACTGAGGCAAACCCGTTTTGTGGTTATTTTAATGAAACGATAAGGGTGACGGGACAAAGAATATGAGCCAGGCGGCTCCTGACTCCATCTCCGCTCTGGGATGGGGAATTGCTCAGCACCTCTCAGTGCAGATTCACCTTCATGGTCTTCCCGGCCGTTCCCGGCTCTCCCCCAAAACTCCTGCTGTGATGTTGCCATCAAAGGGGAACGTGCAAAATGCCAGCATCTTTCCTCTCCTCCTAGATCCAAAACACCGTCATCAGGAACCAGGAGTTTGGCCTGAGCCTGGATGAGCCCAGCAGACCCTTTTACTACCTGGAGTTCGATGGGATTTTGGGCATGGCTTACCCGGGTGTTGGCATCGGCGGTTACCACACGCTGATGCAGAACATGCTGCAGCAGAACCAGCTCGCCCAACCCATCTTCAGCTTCTACTACTCGCGGTGAGACCTCTGAGAGTGGGTCTCTCTCTCGCAGAGACGCAGCCTGGATCCATCCTTTTCTTCATTCCCTCTCCGTCCACACCTTCTCCCCACACATCTGTATGTTCCACCACTTTCTCCTGAGCAGCCTGCTTGACTTGGGGCTTGACTTTGTGTCTTTCCAGCAACCCCACCTATAGTTACGGCGGGGAAGTCATCCTCGGAGGGGTTGATCCCCAGCTGTACTTTGGGGAGGTTTTATGGGCTCCTGTGGTCCAGGAATTGTACTGGAAGATCGGGATTGAGGAGTAAGTGCTGCACCACGGCTTGGAGGGGGTCTTGGAGAGAGGGAGCTTTTTCTGATGCCTTTTCCGCTGCTCTCTCCAGGTTCTCCATCGGGCCGTCGGCCACCAGCTGGTGCAGCCAAGGCTGTCACGGCATTGTGGACACCGGGACGTTCCTGCTGACCATCCCAGGACAATTCCTGTCAGCCTTCCTGCAGGCACTGGGCGCGGAGGAGAGTGACTATGGGGTAGGTGGGAAGGATGCCCCGCACACACGAGGGGCTGGTGCCACGGGATGAGGACACATCTGGGTGGCAATGCTGAGCGACGGAGGGCTCCCGGCATCTCTGGAGCAAAAACCATCCCACCTGAAACAGCACTGCAGTGGTGCATCTCCTCTCGCAGTGCTGGAAAACAACAATAATTCTTCCAAACATGATAAACCTGGCTCAGCACAGCCCTGCCGCAGCCAGAGCTGCGCTGATCCTTAGGGAGCGTGGCGGAGGTTACAGCTGGAGGAAGGACGGTGCCCAGTCCCACGGGTCCTGAGCCCTCTGCCCCTCTTCGCTCCTTTCGCAGTTCATCGTCGACTGCGGCGGTGTCCCGAGCATGCCCACCCTCTCCTTTGCCATCAGCGGAGCCCAGTTACCGCTGCCTCCTTCCGTCTACGTTTTAAAGGTAGGTGTGGTGTGATGATTCCCAACACGTGTTTGCCGTCGCAGGGCAGTTTGGGGCAGGAGAAAGTCAGAGTTCCTTTTCAAACGCCGAGGCTTCCGGCAGCCTTAGTGCCGTACTTCCCAGCGCCTGATTTCACGGGGCTTTCGCGTGCCTGTAGGTGACCGTAAGGAGGGTCTAATCCTGCTCGCAGCCAAAGTAGCCACGAAGGGCGCAGGCAGCACAAACCGTGCTCCTCACCGGCGCTGAAATTCGCTCCTTTTCCCTCGGCAGAATGATGGCGTCTGCACTGTCGGGGTCGAGAGCACGTACGTGCCCTCTGCCACCGGCCAGCCACTCTGGATCCTCGGCAACCTCTTCCTCCGGCAGTATTACTCAATCTTCGACATGGCCAACAACAGAGTTGGCTTTGCCCTGTCAGCCTAGGGATGCTGAGCATCGCCCATGGGATCATTTGTCCTTGCAACACCTTGTCCTTCCTTGGATCCACATATGGTGATGAGGGAGTCTCCAAATCTCCTGTAGTGAGTAAAGAGCTGCAAATCTAGCCATCTACCCGCCTCGTGTCTCACCTGGCTGCGGCTGAGCAGGATCTGGCCCAGCTCTTCTTAATAAAACAATGAACTCTGAGTTCACGCTCGAGGTTTCCCGGCGCTGCCTGGGCTTTCAGATGCGCACGGAGCCTGTGAACGCGGAGCAATGGCAAATTTGGGGTTGCCTTTTTGATTGGGACCCAGATCCCTGATGGGGCTGGCTGAGAAACTGGGATGACTGGGAGAAATTCAGGCTGTACCGTGTGCTCCAGCTGCAGCTGGGGGACCCCAGGGCTGAGCTGGTGTGGTCGCTGGAGGCTTCAGAAACCAGTTTGGAGCAGGATGTGCAGAGAAGAGGAGCTGCGTGTGAACAGCTCTTGATTCATTAGGTTCGGGGGGAATTGCCCACACCTATTTGCAAATAAATTAGGGATTAAAAAGTGTCATGCAAGGACACTCAGGCTGAGGAAAACGCCCTGGTTTCGTTCTCGAGGGGTAAATCTCTTCGTTGCTGCAGCCTCGAAGGATGGATGATGAGAAGGAAGGGGGTGGCGCGCCTGGGACGCGGATGTGACCAAATTTTGGGGTGTCTGGATTTCTCTCCAAGAGGAGCCGCTGGATGCAGTGTCAGACAGACCGGGCCAGTGCTGGGGGCTGGTCCTCGAAGTTCAGCACGGGGCGCTGCACGGGAGATGCCGCGCTGAAGGGCCCATGGCCCCCTGTTGACACCCATCTCCCAGTCAGATGACAGTCACCCCTGCTGGGGCATGTGACCGCCTGTGAAATCTGCTGTTTCCAGCCAAATCTGCCACGGCGGGTCCTGTGGAGAGGGGAAACGCCATCCTGGTGCCACAATCAGCCTGGCGGCCGGGTGACACGGTGCCCTGGGGACACGGGGCGCAGAGGGGCCTCTGGCTGGGCAGGGTCCCCACCGCTCCCCCCCGCTGCCGCCCCCGCTCCCGGCAGGGTTCACCCGGCCCTGAAACCTCCGCGCGCCCCGCACGGGTCCCTTGGCAGCGGCCAGACCCCGAGGGGGCTGAACACCCTGGTGCCTTGAGCAGGCGCATGCTGTGGCTGCCCCCCACCGCCCTGCGCGTCCCCGGGTCACCACCAGCCCGCCACGGGCGCAGCACGCCTCTGGCACCAGTGCAAGGCTGGTCAAAACCCCGGTGCGAGGGGCCGTACCGTCCCGGTGCAAAAAGCGGCACGATCCTGGTGCAAGGGGCTGCACAACCCCAGTGCAAGGTGCTGCACGACCTCAGTGCAAGAACCCGCATGATCTGGTGCAAGGAGCCACATGAACCCTGTGCAAGGGGCTGCACGACCCTGGTGCAAGGCGATGCACAATCCTGGTGCAAGGAGTTGCATGATCCTGGTGCAAGGAGCCATACAATCCTGGTGCAAGGAGCCACACACTCCTGTGCAAGGAGTCACACGACGCCTGTGCAAGGAGCTGTATGGCCACTGTGCAAGGAGCTGCACGATCCTGGTGCAAGAAGCCGCATGACTCTGGTGCAAGGAGTTTCACAACCCCGTGCAAGGAGCTGTATGCCCCCCATGCAAGGAGCTGCACGACCCGCATGCAAGGAGATGTCTGACCCCAGTGCAAGGGGCTGCACAATCTTGGTGCAAGAAGCTGCACGACCCTGGTGCAAGGGGTTGCATGATCCTGGTGCAAGAAGCTGCACGACCCCTGTGTAAGGGGTTGCACGGCCCTGGTGCAAGAAGCCGCATGACCCTGGTGCAAAGGGTTGCACGACTCTGGTGCAAGCAGCTGCACGACCCCTGTGCAAGGAGTCGCGTGACTCCGTGCAAGATGTATGACCCCAGTGCAAGGAGCTGCACAATCTTGGTGCAAGGGGTGGCACGACCCTGGTGCAAGGTGCAGCACAACCCCCGTGCAAGGTGCTGTGTGACCCCGGTGCAAGGTGCTGCATGACCCGCTCCGGGGGTTGGAAACCCCCGTTTTTTTTTTATCTGGCGGGGAGGAAATCACCTAACCCGAACTCCTGCCGCAGCCCAGGCGGCGACTACAAGTCCCGGCAGGCGCGGGCCACCCAGCCCCGCTGCGGACTACAGCTCCCGGCGTGCCGCGGAGCCGAGCGGAGCGGAGCGGGCCGGGCCGGGCCGGCGGGCGGGCACAGCTGCCCTCCCTCGGGGCGGGAGCGGCCGGGCCGGGCCGAGCGGGGCCGAACCGGAGC
>VZSF01007844.1:0-43270 GCA_013398295.1 Chionis minor | reverse complement strand
GACACCACCGGGACACCGAGACAAGGTCACTGCCGGGACACCGAGACATGGACACCACCAGGACAGGGACACCGCGACACCAACACCGCCGGGACAGAGACACCGCGACACGGACACCGCCGGGACACCATCGGGATAGGGACGCTGCCGGGACACCATCGGGACAGGGACACCACTGGGACACCGAGACATGGACACTGCCGGGACACCGAGACACGGACACCACCGGGACAGGGACAGGGACAGGGACNGACATGGACACTGCCGGGACACCGAGACACGGACACCACCGGGACAGGGACAGGGACAGGGACACCACCAGGACACTGGGACAGGAACACCACCAGGACAGGGACAGGGACACTGGGACAGGGACTCCGGGACAGGGACACAACCAGGACAGGGACACCAGGACAGGGACACCGGGACACAGACACTACCAGGACACCGGGACAGGGACACCGGGACAGGGACGCCAGGACAGGGACACCACCGGGACACCAGGTCACCACCAGGACACAGGCATGGAGAGGGGCAGGGACAGGACCGCTCCCTGCAGCCCTGTGTCCCGCCGCTTCTCCTTTCCCAGGGCAGAAATGCAGTTTCTCAAATCAGGGGAGCACCCACCGAAAACTGAATGACTGCAACGCTCCGCTCTGGCGATGGGAGAAGGGGGAGCGGTTTCAAATAGAAAAAAGGGAGATTTGGGCTAGATGTAAGGAAGACATTTTTCACGCTGAGGGTGGTGAAACCCTGGCCCAGGTTGCCCAGAGAGGTGGGAGATGCCCCGTCCCTGGAGGTTCAAGGCCAGGTTGGACGGGGCTTGGAGCAGCCTGGTGTGGTGGGAGGTGTCCCTGCCCAGGGCAGGTGATGGAACAAGATGAGATTTAAGGTCCCTCCCAACCCAAACCATCCTGTGATTCTGTCATTCTGTGATTCAGTTTCAGATCCCTGGCGCTCATCAAACAGGGTGGAATAGTGGACTCAAAGCCAATACAGGAAAAAAACCTGAAGAGGCCAAATTCTGGTGGTCTCCTCAACGCCGTGCTGCTTGAGAAGAGCGCGAGGAACAGTAGGGAGTTGGCGTCACACTCCATTTGGAGCCCAGTCGGAGAGTTTCAGGAAGGCCTTGTAGCCAAGCGGAGTGCAACAAGGGACGTCCCGGGTACACATGGGGTTTTCCTTCCCGTCCTCTCCCTCGGCAGCAATGTGTCCCCGGCGCTGTGCCAGCAGCTGGGGGGGTGGCTTGCTGGTGCCCCACAGGGCAACCTATAGTGACATGACCTGCCGGAGCTTCCTCAGCTTCGGAGGCGGGGAGTCTCCAGGAGGGAAAATACTTCATTAGTTGAGGTGCCTCTTTGGAGAGTCAGTGCTGGGAGGCACTGGGAGGGCAGGGGCGTCCCTGCGTGCCGCTGTCGTCGGCGGAGGCGCTGGCTCTGCCCCGCTCTGCAGGGAGGGACGGCGGAGGAGAGGCGGCTGCTCCTTGGTGGAAGGGAGCTCCAGCTCGGCTGGGGACAGGGGTGCTTCTGCGTCCCCAGCTTGGGGACCCCCGAGGGCCACCGAGGAGCACAGCCTGTTTCACCGGGTCCCAGCAGGCTCGGGGTGCGCCGGCATGGCTGAGGTTCTGGGTTAGAGGGGTTGGATGTCACCGTGGCTCCTCTGGCGTCCAGCAAGAGGCTTCGGAGATCAGTCGCTGCCCCGGCCAGCGGGTTGTGTCCTTCTTGGTGCCACTCTCCACAGCTGGGGCTTTGCTGAGCCATGTGCCTATGGATGCTGGAGGTGCTATTTGTCTCGTTTTCAAGTGTAAAGTTTTAGGATTGGGGAAGAGGGGAAATTTGGCCTAGGCAATGTGACTTCCGAAGAGCCCCGCGGCGCTGAGGAGTGAGGGAGGGCTGCCCTGCCCCTCCAAAGCTCTCCCTCCGGCAGCCGCCCTCCTCCCTCCCGGTCTGCCGCTCCGGGGCCTCACGGGCGGTCACAACTCCAGTCGACACCATCGGGAAAAATCTGGTTTAAAACCAATCAAAAAAAAAAATGTAATGCTTCTACGGTTGCGCCCGTAGAGAGCGCCGAGAGCGTCAGCCACCAGGACACGGGCGGGCAGCCGGGCAGGTGCCGGCCCTGGGAATTCCTCTGCCTAATAAATCCTTAGGGATCTCCCTGGGGAAATTTTAGAAAACCGCAGGCTTAATTTTAATTCTTTTCCCCTACATTTTTACTTTGCTTATTATTTTAATTTGTTCTATTTTGATCGAGGCAATGAAAACAACATTCAGTCTTTTAAACTACTTTATCTGAGGAAGTAAGAAATTGTGTATTTATAAAACATGCCAGTCAACGGATGTGTAAAACACGCTCTGTTCCATTCCGGGTCTATTCCACTGGTAATTAGCTATAAATACGCTCTCATTTGGTGACTGATTTTAAGTATATTTATTCTACTTAGATGTGGAAAAATATTCATGTTGATCAGCTCCCCCGAGGCCTTCATCAGGCGAGCTTAATGAAGAGAACAGACAGGTGCTTTTTATGAGATTTTTTTTTTTTTTAATTTTTAAGAGAGGCTTGTAACAGTACCTCTTTCATCCCAGTCTCCCGCGGAGAACCCATGCCACCAGCAGAGCTAATATCTCACAACAGGATCCTCGGAGCTGCGCAGTATAAATATTCACGACTTCGTTCTCCTCTGTTTTGGTATAAAAAGCACAATAACTGGTAATGAAAGCTTGGAAAACAATCCCATAGACTGGCAGGACTTGGTTCTGTTCACAGTGAGGATGACACAAACAGGGGTACGGCTGCTACGCTGATGCCAGAGGGACGTAGGACAGACTAGAGCATCGTTTTTCCGTCGGGAGGGACCTACGGTGATCACCTCATCCAACTGCCCGACCGCCGCGGGGTGGACCCAAAGCCAAAGGGTGTTGTGAGGGGTGTTGTCCAAATGCCCCTTAAACAGGCGTGGGGCATTGACCGCCTCTCTAGGAAGCCCGTTCCAGTGTTTGACCACCCTCTCGGTGAAGAAATGCTTCCTCATGTCCAGTGGGAATCCTGCCCCCCCTCCCAGCGCAGCCTGGAGCCATTCCCACGTGTTCCTGGTGGCCACTGGGATGCAGGATGGTGGATCTATTTTGATATTTTTCTATTTTTCAGTGGAGACTGAAACCCGGAGCGTGCAGACGTGCAAGCGCAGCTGCTGTGGGCTCCCGAGGTGGTTTCCTGGTGTACACCCCCCGAGGACGTGCGCTCCTTAGGAGCACTCCCCGGAACGGCCGGGGCTCAGGATGGGGGTGCAGGGATGCCAGGATGCTCTGCGCCGGCCTCCAGCAACGGCAACGAAGTGGCTCCTGCCTTCCCGCTGCTCCCCCGTCCCCGAGGGTCACGTTTGGCAGCTCCTCCTTCCCTGCCACTGGACGGGACAGCTGACGGAGACATCCCAGCCGTGGAGAATCATAGAATCACAGAATCACTTGGGTTGGAAGAGACCTTCAAGATCATCAAGTCCAACCATAAACCTATGCCAAACCCACCCCTAACCCATGTCCCTCAGCACCACGTCTGCCCGGCTTTGAAATACCTCCAGGGACGGCGATTCCACCACCTCCCTGGGCAGCCTCTTCCAATGCCTGAGAACCCTTTCCGTAAAGAAGTTTTTCCTAATCTCCAACCTAACCCTCCCCTGGCACAACTTGAGGCCATTTCCTCTTGTCCTGTCGCTGGTTCCTTGGGAGAAGAGACTGACCCCACCTGGCTATAACCTCCTTTCAGGGAGCTGTAGAGAGGGAGAAGGTCTCCCCTCAACCTTCTCTTCTCCAGGCTGAACAAGCCCAACTCCCTCAGCCGCTCCTCAGGAGACTTGTTCTCCAGAGCCCTCACCAGCTCCATTGCCCTTCTCTGGACACGCTCCAGCACCTCAGTGTCTCTCCGATACTGCGGTATGCGGAGAAGCAGCAGTTTGTCTCCTGGAGGTGCTCGCTGTGGTTTTCCCGTAAGGATTATCAGCTCCTTTACGTCCGCCGGTGCTGCTTGACGGCGCTGTGACAGCACCTGGCCAGCTGCACTGCAAAGGATAATTTGTTCCCAAAAGATTGCAATTATGTAAATTAATATATTGACTTATTTTTCACCGAATAAAGCCACCAGGCTCTGTACTCGCTCTAAACTATCTTGGCATGTAATTTGGCTGCCCACTGGGATGGAGGTAATTAGTGAGAAAGAGGGAGACAGCTGTAAAACTTGGATGTGGACACACGACACAAAGAAATACATCTTCATGTCACAGAAGCGCTGGTCTGTATGAACCCCGTGGGAAGCGTGTGTCAGCGCCTTCCCCAGCACGCTGCCGCCTTTCCGTGCCCTCGGCGGACCTCAAAATCAGTTTTAGGGAGCCACCGCGTGCGACAGGAGGCTGTCTTCTCGTTGGATTTGTGTGCAACGCCTGAGAAGACGCGCTGTACCCTGGCGACGCGGCGTGAACCTCGCGGAGTGCCAGCGGTGGCCGTGCTAACTGCTCCATGTGGAGCTGCCGAAAACCCTCGGTGTCTCCTGCTCCCCTTGCGACCACAGCCACCAGGGCTAGGGAAGGCTCATTTTCCATTCCCCGTGAAGACACGCTGAGCAAGTTTCGAGGATCCCTGTCTCGTACCATGCACGAGAAGGTGGTGGCACTGGCAGGGTGTCTTGCTGAGCTACCTTCACCCTGCACCGGCCCAGGTCTTTCTCTCTCAAGTTGCGTATAGACATCATCATCACAGGTTGCTTTGGAAAACACGCATTAGGCATCTCAATAAATATTTAAACAGAGCCGGGCCACAAACAAACAACGCAGGTCGGAGCTGGGCTGGTGGAGACATCTCCTCCACAAGGCAGCGTGCTCCAGCGCTGCGGCTTGGCTAAAGGTGACCTTCAATGGAGACAGTCCAACGCTGTGGCAGAAGCCCACAAGACACCTCTCCTTCTTCCAAAGGCTCAGGGCAAGCACGGAAAAGGCTAAAACCCAAGAGACTGAGTGCGGTCCTGTGTTTCCAAAGCCTCAGTAGACAGTACGGGGCTGTGGAGCTGACATCGTCCCCGGGCAGCTGAGCACGAGGGGTTGGAGATCCACCATCCAACTGGTGCATCCATGGGACCTCACCAGGTCTCATGGTCACCATGGGACCTCAGAGCAGAGCCTACGCAGCTCCCACCTGTTCATTCAAAGCTGCTTTAAGATGAAGTCCCCTTCAGCAGTGGCTTTCTCACCCAAGACACTGGCTCTCCATCACTTTTCCTTAAAATACGGCTTTTGAAGACTCCTCCACGTGCTCAGCAGTGCGGCTCCTTCAGGTGCAAGGAAGAGTTTACAAACAATATTTTAATGAAACTGTTATTAGCATTTAAATGGGAAGACTTCCCATTAATAAATAACTTTAATAAAACTTAAGAAAACTTTAAGACTTTAATAAAACGGCTTCTGAAAGGGAGCTTAAGGTGAGCACTACAAAATTATTTTAAATTAAACCAATTTCCTCAAACAGAAAAACTTTTGGCCACTTTGGGAGTTAAATAAGATGAAATGCAGGAATGTAAATGTAACAGCTAAGGGGGAGAAAATTGTATTTCTTTGGGTCAAAAGAGTTGATTATTTTTAACTATACGATTTCTAGGTGTGGGCATCACTATGGCCCGCTCGGGCTCGGCAGGGCCAGTCGGTTCCTGCGCTGGGGGCTGGATCCAGGTTGGGGCAAATCGGTGCCGAAGATGGCCAGTGCTGCTCAGAGGGGAAATACAGTTTCTTCAGCAAAATCTTTGGTGAAAATATGGAGCTGAGCAATGTAGGGCTTCTGCTAGCACGTTCTGGGAAGCGTTGTGCTTTCAGTGACAGAAGGCTGCACTAGGAGCAGTGCATGTAAATCAATTTTATTTTTTTTTTTAAATTCCAAATGGAAACAGCGGAGCAAGGCTCAGGTTTCTGGCCAAAAGCCTCGACTGGAAATGTGGAAATATTTTCCAAGAAGTCTTGGCTGGCGGCAGCGCTGTGTGGCCCAAACCAGGCTGGCCAGTGGCATGGGGACCCCCCTCTGCCGCATCCCCCTGCCCGCCCGGCACAGCCCTGCGGGCACCGGGCTCCAGCCCTGCCCAGGGGCCGTCGGACACCTACGGCCGGTCGGATTTAACAGCCCTTCCGCCAGAGCTGGAGCCTCCCGGACACAGACGCTGCGTTTCTCCGGAGCAAATATCCCGCCCTGCAGCAGCGCGTCTCACTTGCGGTGTTGGCAGTTCCAGGCAGGTCTGTCCCAGCTGTTCACAGCTGGCGTTTCGCAGTGCCCCCGTGTCAGGCAACTTCAGAGGGTGCTTTCCCATTTTTCCATGTTAAAATGATGTTTCTCTCAGCGTTGTTTTTCCCCAAAAATTTACAGAAACGTGATTTCACTTCGTTTCAATATCAGGTTTCGATTATAGCTTTGTTTCATGAGAATTAATTATTTTCCTGTACTAGTTTGCGCCGCTACTTGTTTCATTTCCGCTCAAACCTCAAGTGTGCAGGACACAAATGCAGGAAGGATCCCTGGGAATGAAAACCCATCCCTGGCTGTGGCATTCCCAGCTTGCAGGCACAACGTCCGCCCAGAGTGTAACGAGTACAACGCAGATCAGGCTTTCGGTTTTAAGGCTGTGATGCTCCCTTTTCTTAGGTGTTTGTGGTAGACCAGGAGTGAAACAAATTTTGGAGGAGCAGTTCATTCTATTTAAGGGAAGATACCTGCCAATATTAATCAACAATTTTTTTAAAGCTACTATTATCAGTGTGATACTCACACATGTACGGTACAATACATTGGACTGTCTAGTCTGACAGAATCTGATAATAGGCAATAAATATTTTCCTTAATATTTTAAGCCTCTTCGCAATGCCTTAGACCATAGGATGATGCAGCAAAGCTCTGCTGTAATTTCACAGGGTGCAGTAGGGTTTTTTATGAAGGGCACATAAAAAAAGTCCATTATTCTGCCTAACAGCCATCACCCTGCTTTTCCTGTAGTCACGGCAGTTATAGTACAGACTATCATGTGGGTACTATGGAGTGGCAGTAATTCACTTTTTTTGCATAAGCAACGAGACAAAGTTTTTATTTTAACAGGACAAAGCGATCGCTTGCTTTGGGAGGTGTGAACGAAGTAAATGGTCCCAGGTGCCAGGGATCAGCCCTTCCCACCTCCTGGCCATCAGGACAGAGTGCCCACAGCTGGAGGAGGGACCAGGGAAGTGGGAAGCGAGTTTGCAGCCCAGTTTATATACACCAGGGCTCTGCCTGAGGACCAAGTCTGCCGCTTGTCCCAGGAGGTAACAGAGAAGAGCTCTCGCTCCTCAAAGTATAATGTAAAATGAAAGGTAGGATGTTGTTTTAAATCAATTTCTTTTTTTTGAGTGAGGGCAGTGGGGCGGGAGAGGGTCTCTGTGCTTTCAGGTGTCTTCTCCAGCTTCAGAGCAGTTTTGCTGCGCCTGGTGCCGGGTGGCTCCGCAGGAGGGAGCTGGGGTGGGAGCTGGCTGGGTGAGGAGCCCTGTGCCGTGCCGGAGGAACTGCTGGTGCTCCCAGTTACAGGGAAGTCTCCTGGTTTGGGGTTCACCAGTTTCACCTGTAGCTCTGGCAGCATGGAGGGGTTTGCTCGAGCGGGCTGGGCAGTGGGGAGGCGCTGGAGCTGGCAGTGAGGAGCGGTGGATGGCAGGGAAGATGCAGCAGAGGAGTCGCTGCGGAGAGGTGGTCACTGCGAAGGGCAAATCGGCAGCGAAAAGCGTAAATCCTGCTGGAGCCCCCTGGTTGCTACTGCTCAGGCTTGGGTTGGTGGCCCTTGGGCCAGCAGGGCGGTGGGGGCTGTGCCAGCGGGACCTGACCCCCTTTCCCAGGGAGCCGTGCACCGGCTCCTGCAGGTGTGGGGGCTGCCCCTTTGCTGGTGTCCGAGTTGGGTATAACTGCATGGCTTCAAGAGTGGAAGAGCAAAAGAAAGTGAAAAATGAAGTGCTGAACCAGCAGTGTGCCCAGGTGGCCAAGAAGGCCAATGACATCTTGGCCTGTATCAGGACTAGCGTGGCCAGCGGGAGCAGGGCAGTGATGGTGCCCCTGTACCCAGCACTGGTGAGGCCCCACCTCGAGTGCTGGGTTCAGTTTTGGGTGTCCCAGCACAGGAGAGACACTGAGGTGCTGGAACGTGTCCAGAGAAGGGCAACGGAGCTGGTGAGGGCTCTGGAGAACAAGTCTCCTGAGGAGCGGCTGAGGGAGTTGGGCTTGTTCAGCCTGGAGAAGAGAAGGTTGAGGGGAGACCTTCTCACTCTCTACAACTCCCTGAAAGGAGGTTCTAGCCAGGTGGGGTCAGTCTCTTCTCCCAAGGAACCAGCGACAGGACAAGAGGAAATGGCCTCAAGTTGTGCCAGGGGAGGTTTAGGTTGGAGATTAGGAAAAACTTCTTTACGGAAAGGGTTCTCAAGCATTGGAAGAGGCTGCCCAGGGAGGTGGTGGAATCGCCGTCCCTGGAGGTATTTCAAAGCCGGGCAGACGTGGTGCTGAGGGACATGGGTTAGGGGTGGGTTTGGCACAGGTTTATGGTTGGACTTGATGATCTTGAAGGTCTCTTCCAACTCAAGTGATTCTGTGATTCCATGATTCTGCTCTGGGGTGCGTTTTCAGACCGTGAGTGTAACTCGGCATTTGCAGGAGGGGGAGGGAGGGGCTTCTGGCACCCACCATCCTGTCTTGAGCCCCCCGCGTCGAAATGCCACTTCTAGAGAACATGGTTTTACGGTGACTGAAGTATGGAAATTAGGGCTTGCAAAAACCTCTTAACTTCATGGTGTTGCTGACACAGACCCGGCTTGGCTGCTTTGCCTTTCTTTCCCGCTCTGTTCTCCAGACACATGTAAGTCTTGTGCACTTAAAGAAGTGTTATAATGTGCAAATAATATTTTATATGTGCTTGGGGTCCTGAGATGAAAACTGCTTGGCTTTACCTTCATTTGAATTGCTGTCACATAAACACGAAGTCAGCAATCTGGAAGAAAAGGAAGCTTTCTGTGTATCTCGGCAAGAAAAAATGGAGTTTTGTACAGTTTTAGACTGTGAACACTATATCCTTATGAAACAACTGAAATATTAAAGCACAAAATTAAAAATGAAATGGTAACCTAAAACACTGAGTATAGGAGTTATGGGAGGTGCATACAGTGCTTTTCTCCTGCTGGTGCCCAGGTGTTTCCAGGCAGAAGGTGGGAAGGAGCAGGGGGCGACGGGACTGTCCCCTTCCCTCTGCCTGGACCTCCGGCAGCAGCTCCTCCCGCTGGATCCGCGTCTCACACCTTCACCAGGGCTGGGCCGGGATTCTGTGGAAAGAGTTATTTCTTTTTACAGTGCTGGAGATAGCTTTAAGATAGTTTCATACTGTATCTTTTTGGCTCTGTTGCGGCTCTTCCCTCCCCCTTGGGACTAATGACCAAGTTTGTGATCCCCTGGGACAGAATTAAGGTGAAATGACACCAGCCAATCGATTTTATGATTTATTAATACAATGACTCAATAACAACTATATAACTAGAAGCAATACAAGGCATATAGGTAGGAATGATAACTCACTGACAACTACTTAACAGGATAACATGGATTGGAAAATTAAGTCCCGTGCAATAAGTTTCTAAGGAGAAAGAGATAGAGAGAAGTTACAACAAGAGGAAGAGAGAGAGATAAGAGAAAGATCTCACCACCCGCAGATCCAGCAGCATCCCGTTGGTTCTCTTCACTTCTGGTATTTCGGTGGTGGGGGTCCCCATTGGAGCTCCTGGTGGTGCCGTTTTTATACAGTTCCAGTCCCAAAGTCTTTGCCGAGTTTCAGGAAACATCTGCTCGACGATGGCAGATGGACCCTGGTTTTACAAGCTTGGCACATTCTGGTGCAGTTGTTGGGCAACAGGCAAAACCGTGGGGTGTGATAGAGGGACCGGCTGTCCTGTCCCTGCAGAGACGGGTGTTGGTATTTGCTTCCTTTGTGGTTATCGCCAATTATGCCCCTGAGTCTGCAGGCGATGATAATCGGTCATCAAAGCTTGCACCTTTCCGGGCAAAGAGATGTTTAAGGCAAAACCTATCCGTCTGCCACAGGCTCACAAGCGATAACTTTCTCTGTGGGTGCCCGTGCAGCCCCGTGCCCCACACGCACCCCCCCGCCCCGAGGCAAACTCTACCCCATGGCACGTGTCAGCTGCCTGACACGAACGCTGTGAAGATTATTTTTCATAACCCTAAGTTCAATTTTGACTTCTTTTAGGTAATTTTGCGTAAAAGAGAAGAGGCTCTGCAAAGCTTTCATAGTCCAAGGTTTCATTTGCCTGATCCAGGTATTTCTATCCGAATTTATTCCTCGCTGCCAGAGGGGGTGATTGAGGGGCTGCAATACATCCTTGATTGCCTTCTCTTTTAAAACAAACTGGTCACCCCTACAGTTTGCAGTGATAGTGTCTATTTACCTGAAGTTTTTAGAAGGGATTTAAGCAGCCTCTTGAAGCTAGACCGTGGTAGCACCTTCCGTAGCCAGCGCTGTGCCAGGGAACTGGCCCCGGGGCTGGGGAACTTCCCATGTGTGCGCTTCCGTGCGTGACTGGATCCCAGCCCTATGGATCAGAGCAGCTCTGAAAGCTAATTTGAAAAACTTAGTGAAGGATACATTTGCCCATGGGGAAATTGCTATTTCTACCCTAGGCAGGGGGTTGACGCAGCGGCTGCTGCGGTGCCCTATGGAGTGCTGGGACTGGTGGAGCTGGGTCTGGATGCAGCTTGGCTTCACACAGGTGGTACTGGGAAGCTGGGAGTCGGGGCTTTCCTCCCTGTGGCTGCTCTGCAGCTGGATTGCCCCATAATTGGCTTTTTGGGAAGAACTGTTCCCTCTGGGCTGTTCCCCTTCCCTGGGGGATGGCACTGATGTTAGCTTGGGGATACTGTAGTGCCTTACTGGTGATACTGGTGCAAGTGGCTGCGTTTGCGCTGACTTTAAACGTGCTTCATCTTTTCTGAGGGAGGCTGCTTTCTGTGCATCCGGACTACTTCGCTCCCAGCCTCATAAGAGAGCCCGGCTCGGTGCCAGGGCCTGGGGCTGCGGGCACGTCCCCTCCCTGCAGCATCAAACTCCTCGGCCCTTGCTTTAATTCCGGCTGGGAAAACTCATTTACCAGCCCCTCGTGACCGCGGAGGGCGCAGGGGCGCAGCGTGCGCTTGCCGTGGCTGTGCTCTCCCAGCTCCAGGGAACCATTCCAGAACCAGCACCTTAATGTGCTGCCAGGGCTCAGGGCAGCCCGGCAGGTACCTGTGTGTTGGGGGAGATGGGTATTAGCTGGTGGGAAGACGTGTGCGCAGCCCCGTATACAGCCCCGTATTTGTTTGGCTGCACAGATATTTACAGGCTCCTTACATTTCAATTTGGACTTGAAATGAATTTTCACTCTTGGGTAGTATTTTTTTTATTCCCAAAATGGTTAATCGCCAAGAAAAATGTATGTTACCTCTCCCCCACAGAGGGGAATAAAAGCCCAAATCCCACTTCCACCAGCAATTGCTGCTGCTGCTCCGTCTCTCCGCCCCCCCAGACCTTCCCTCCCACTGGATCTCAGCTGCGACGGCTCCAGCTGCATGCGGAGATAAACTGGATTCATTTCCACAGTGTCACTGTTGTTCTGTCTGGCTTTAGAGAGGCAACGTGAACTGTAATGAGAGTGTATTGTATCTGGCATGAAGCCTGGGGTTTTGGGGCTCGTCAGGAATGGGCTCAGCCAAGCAGGAGACGAGCGCCCTTCTCCGTGGGGCAGCCCAGGAGCATCTCCCGCATCCCTGCCTGCTGGGCCACGGACAGAGGGGTGTCTTTTTCTGGAGAGAAGAGCTTTGCCAGCTCGGGTGACTGGCTGCTTGTTTTCCCAGCCTGTGCTTACCACCCTGGCTGTCGGTCAGGCTGGAGCACCGACGCGCCGCGCGCGGCTCAAAAAATCTGCTTTAAACTGCTACTCTGAAATATTACAGACTATACCTTGGCCAGCCCCAAGGATGCCTTGCAGGGGAGATGTGGGCGGCTGTGGGGTCTGGGGGGAGCCCCAGTGTCACAGCGTTTGTCAGTTCAGTTGCAGCGTGGAGCTTCCCCCGTGCTGCTCCCAGCTGGGGCCAAACCGTCTGTCACTCATCTCTGCTGCTGCAGGCTGACCGTGATCATGCATTTCACTATGGGCAAAGGCTGGGTGCATTTTTATTAAAAAAAATCAAAGAATAGGTAGTGTTGGAAGGGACGTTAAAGCTCATCTCATTCCAACCCCCTGCCCTGGGCAGGGACACCTCCCACCGCACCAGGCTGCTCCAAGCCCCGTCCAACCTGGCCTTGAACCTCCAGGGATGGGGCAGCCACAGCTGCTCTGGGCAACCCTGGCCAGGGGCTCCCCACCCTCACAACCAGGAATTTCTGCCCAATATCCCATCTCAGTCTCCCCTCTTCCAGTTTAAAACCATTCCCCCTCGTCCTGTGGCTCCACTCCCTGATCCCGAGTCCCTGCCCAGCTTTCCTGGAGCCCCTTTCGGACACTGGCAGGGGCTGGAAGGTCTCCCCGGAGCCTTCTCTCCTCCAGGCTGAAAAGATGATAAATGGAAGGCACTGCCTGACCCATCCGTGCTTTCATGTTATGAACTTGAGTAAAGCTGGTGTGCGGGGACCTCTGGAGGTCAGAGTCCCAGCTCCGGCTCCCAGCAGCTGCTCTGAGCCGGCACCAGACACAGATCACGCCAGACAGCAAAGGAGATTACTCTGCACAACAAGGGATAAAGGGCTTGAAGTAGAATGGTTGCAGGGGGGCTCAGCATCCTTCTTGAGACCACTTGCCTAATTGTTTACAATTACTGGGAAATCCTGTTTCCTCCTCACTGCCTTTTCAAGCGGTTTGATTTTAGTTTTTTGAGCTTTTAACAGAGAATTTCCTAAGCCCTCACGGCATGACCTTATATCCAGAGGTATGGAGGATGTGCTGGTTTTAGAAACACAGTGAAATTCAGTGGTATCGGTTCCTGTATGATTCACTCTCCTGAGCAGCCTCTGATTTCCCTCAAATGCCGTCAGTCTGCTTCTGCTACGTGGGAGCAGTTCGGAATCCATCCCTGAGGATTCCCGCTGGAAACCTTCCTCCAGCTCCTCGGGACTTGCTTATTGATGCAACCCCTTTCATGACGTTGTCCAGTACCGTGCCGTTCATGCCAGTCCCCGTCTCCTGCGATTAATTCCTATCTAGTGTTGCCAGAATGCGTTACCTGACCTCAAATAAAAGCCGTTTTATTTTATTTCCAGCTTCCATCTGGAAAATCCCTGCCTAAAGCTGGTGGGATCCCCAGCAGTAGTTCTCCTCAGCTGCTCAGTTAATCTCGGGATGAAACTGTTGAGAAAAGTAACGCTGGGCACTTCTGAACAGCCAAAACGACCATCCTGGTTCACAAATTTGGGGGCGCAAGCTAATTAAAGGTCTTGAAGCATTAAGGGTGTTTCTTGCAGGGGCCCTTGCCAATGTTAATTGCCAGGGAGTGATTGTGCCTGCTTGTGATCTGTATGAAGATGGACACGGCGTTCAAGCGGTGGGTGTTACGCAGAGTCGTAGGGCTGCTGGATTTCAGGAGTAAAGGGTTTAAACCCGGTGCTCGCGCGGGAGGATGTCTCCGTGTTGGTTAAAGAGCCGCTTCCAAGGAAACGCCCGAAATCAGGGGCAGAAAGCAATTAAGTGTATTCATCACAGTGGGTGGTGCCATGAGACCAAACCCCATCTTGGAGAGGTCTTGCATGCGAGGTGGGCAGATACAGAGAAATAAGCTGTAATTTGCAGGCAGGGGTGAAAAGTGATGAACAAAATCCCATGCAGGAGTGCCCAGGGCCGGCTGGCACTGACTAGCGCGGCACCGCGCTCCACCAGGGAGGGTATTGTGGCAAATACACGCTGCTGGTTTGCTAATGTTCAAGTACCCACCACATAAACTACAAACTCTGTGTCTATAGGTGTGCTGCGGGCGAGTTCTGTTAAGAGATGTGCAGAATGAAGCGTGGGAAGGGATGGCTGCTTTTCATATCTATTTTTTTTTGGATGGAAAATAGGCAACAGGCTGGTTTTGCACCTATTTGGGTCTGTAAATAGCTTTAACGGAGCGATGTAGGCATCAAAAACCTTGTTTACTGTCTCGCGAAGGAGGACTTATCCTTTTAAACTCTGCTCACTTCCGCTACGCCAAAGGAGGCAGGGAGAGGGCAGAAAGCAAATTTCACCTTTTTAATAACATCTTTAAACATCTGCTTGTCGTGCAGCTAACAGTGGGTCTGTGCGTACAGTCTGTGGTTGTGGTTTTAATTAAAATGGCAATTGTTACTGGACTAAATGTCAGTCTTCTCGAAAGAATGTACTGATACTTTGATGTTTAGAGAAATTATTCATTTAAAAGATGAGAGGTGTCTTAGTCTTGGAATGGGAAAAGGATAAAAAAATACTCATACTGTATCTAACCATACAGCTGCTCCCTCCAGTTGGTGAATTGTGGAAGAAATTTGGGTTCGGGAAGAAAAAATATTTCCACATACTCCACTGGGAGCTGATGTGGAGGAATAGAGTCATCCCTGCAGAATTTCAAACTGGCCTTTACGGCAGCCCCAGGGCCCATGGGGTGACCTGGCCCCTCTGGGACACCCGGCGTTGATGGGGTTCAGCTGCTGGAAGTAAAGCCGGTTCCATGAGTGTGTCACTAAGCCTAAAGAAGGCAGGAAAGGAGACTGTTACAATAAGCCTGAACTTGTTAAAAGGAATTTTGGGGGCCACCCCCGCTGTTGTTGGTGGGAGGAAGGGGCAGCACCCCGAGTCGTCCCCCTCCATGCCCCTCCTTACTTGGCAGCGGAGTCGACCTCGGCTCTGTGGTGGGAGTAGGGATTTTCCACAAGGTGTGGAAGGAAGAAGTCAGGGACTACTGTTCTTCAACCCCATCGATCGCTTAACATGATGTATCTTTTGAAGGATTAGAAATGTACTTTTAAAATTTTTTTTTTAAGAGAAAGCGTCTTTCTTGCAGCGCTGGCTCCCTGCAGGGGCTGGGGAGCTGCGGTAGCGGCACGTGCTGAGCCAGCCCCCGTCCCCCCCTTAGGTCAGGGCAATGACTAAACCCTCACCGAGGAAAGCGGCACAAGGGACAGGAACTGGTCAATTATCCAAGGAGCAAAGTCACAGCTTCTGAGTGCTTTAATACAACTTAATGAGTTGTTATTAATCCTTGATTTAAAAAACCAGAGGTCTTTAAGCAGTCTTGGAAAGCACTTTATACCATCCCATTAGGCTTAGAGGGCAATAAAAACATTTATTTGTGTGTCCAAATGTAAAAAGAAATAAAATAATCAATTTCTCTGGGGCCAGCTGCCATTTGGTGTTTCACTTTAGCGCAGTCCTGGTCATGGACAAAGTTAAGAGTTTGTGGCATTTGCTCCAGGAGTAAAAATGCATTTATCTCCTGGCTCGCCCTCTCCTCCAGCTGTCCCCAAAAGCCAGGGACGGTGCATCCCCCCTCTCTAGGCAATGGGGACCCTGGAGGTGACAGGAGGCTGAGTTGGAGGTGCTGGTGTGGCTGTGCTGTCCCAGCCTGGCCAGTGGCACTCGGAGTGAGCCAGGGCTTCCCGGGAGCAGAGCTGGCTTCAGTGGGCACCTCTGCTCTGGGTCCAGGACGTGTCCCAAGGCCACGTTTAACCATGGGGAGTGAAAAATTTGTCTTAAGGTGCTGCATGACGGGAGGGGAGGTGGAAAGCATGGCTGCTCCCTTCATCAGTTCATGGAGCGCCTGGATGATGCTCTTGGTCATACAGTTCAGTTGTAGGTAGCCCTGTGAGGAGCGGGGAGCTGGACTTTATGGGCCCCTTCCAGTTTGAGATATTCTATGATCTTCCCCTCCCAAAAGTGCATTTTGCAGGACAGTGTTGGTGAGAAACAGTGTGGGAGCTGCTGAGCAGGGTCTGGCTCCTGGTCTCTTCCTGGCAGAGGCTTCTCGTTATTAGGTTTTCTGCAGTGGAGCAAAAGAGAATGCTTTCCCAAGTGCTATGTGAACAGGGTTAGTAGTGTCTGAGGCTTAAAAGCTCGCACAAAATGCCATGTTTCCTTGGGTCGGACTGGGACCGGCACAGCCAGGGTCTGTGGGCTCTGTCCCTTGTGGGGTGGCAGCGTGGGTGAGTGGCTTTGCTGTGGGGCATCTGAAACACAGGCTGATGCTTAGCTGCATCCCAGAGCTATCATAGAATCACTTGGGTTGGAAGAGACCTTCAAGATCATCGAGTCCAACCATAACCTACACTACCAAACCCACCCCTAACCCATGTCCCTCAGCACCACGTCTGCCCGGCTTTGAAATACCTCCAGGGACGGCGATTCCACCACCTCCCTGGGCAGCCTCTTCCAATGCTTGAGAACCCTTTTGGTAAAGAAGTTTTTCCTAATCTCCAACCTAAACCTCCCCTGGCACCACTTGAGGCCATTTCCTCTTGTCCTGTCGCTTCTTCCTTGGGAGAAGAGACTGACCCCCAACTGACCACCATCACCGGTCCCGTGGTGCTTCTCCTCCACCCTTTGCAAAGAGAAGATCCGTAGCTGAGGCCAGGCCACACCATCTGCACCTGCAAATGTTCCTGCAGAGATGGGGCTGCCTTGAAACTTAGTGAAACTGATTTCCCTTGCCTCTAAAACCTCCCAAACTGGTTTTCTTGCCGAGCACTAGCTTGGTCTGAGACGGGACACTGCCTGCGCTCCCACCCAGCCCACCAGGGCTGCAGGTCACTCACCCACCGACACTTGCTGTCCTCGCACCGAAGCTGGTGCGGAGCGAGACGGGCAGCAGGGTTTGGGTGACGGGCACAAAAAGCAGCTGCGAGCAGGCAGCACATCTGGCACGCAGGAACCCCTGAGTGCTGCCAAAGCGCTGCCAGTCCCCGCTCCACTGCAAATGAGATCAAAATGTCGCTTCCGAACTGCTCTGAGCCTGGCAGGATCTGGGAATGAGCTGTATAACTCCGGGCTCGCCTGCAAATAAGACTCCAGCCTTTGGGTGTCCTTGAACTGCTCTTCCTGATGAAGAACCTCAAAAAATATATCTATGCAATAGAAAAGCCTTTCTACAGGGGCTTTTGATTTGTGTGTATGTGCAAGAAATATAAAACCATAACAGTGTTGTTTTCCGTGCTCTCACAATAAATTTGTCAATGTAAAGTAAGAAATAGCTATAAAAAGGAATCGCACTGAGATGGGGACCAGAGCTGCTTCTGAACGTACCTATAGTGAAGTTCCTTGCTTCTCTCTTTGTGTGTGCATCTCTTGGGGATTATTTTGCTATTGGATTTGCCCCGGAATGATAATTATTATTCTTGTCGTAACCAGTGAAAAGGCGTAAGTGGAATATAGCTTGCTTCTGAAGTCCGTGTTCTTCAAAACACCCGCTCTTCTGTGCACCAGCCTGCCGCTCGGCTTTCTGCCCTGCCGCCTCCAGCCCCTAAAGGGCGGTGTCGAAGCCTTTGTCTGACAAGCCCTTAGAAAGGAACCTGGGCTGCACCCTGTGTCGCCAGCACCAGCAACGGGAGCTTCAAAGATACCGCCAGTAGGTTGATGTGTTGGGGGCAGCCACTTGATGGACCACAGAATCACAGAAAGTTAAGGGCTGGAAGGGACCTCTGGAGACCATCTGGTTCAACCCCCTGCCAGAGCATAGAATCATAGAATCACTTGGGTTGGAAGAGACCTTCAAGATCGAGTCCAGCCATAACCTACACTACCAAACCCACCCCTAACCCATGTCCCTCAGCACCACGTCTGCCCGGCTTTTAAATACCTCCAGGGACGGCGATTCCACCACCTCCCTGGGCAGCCTCTTCCAATGCCTGAGAACCCTTTCCGTAAAGAAGTTTTTCCTAATATCCAACCTAAACCTCCCCTGGCACAACTTGAGGCCATAAGGCCCACCTACAGCAGGGGGCACAGGATGGCGTCCAGGCGGGTTGGGAATGTCTCCAGAGTGGGAGACTTCACCACCTCTCTGGGCAGCCTGTGCCAGGGCTCTGCCACCCTCGAAGGAAGGAAGTTCCTCCTTATGTTGAGATGGAACTTCCTATATTTGACTTTATACCCATGACCCTCGTCCAGCACAAGCCCTTCCTGTGCTGCTGTGGACAGGGAAGCTGAGGGTGCTCGTGCTTGGCCCCGCGTGCTCCCTGCCGGGTGCTGAACACCGTGCCCCGGCCGGTGCTGCGCCACCTCCCACCACGTGCCTCCAGCGGCAGCGGGGTCTGCCTGATGCCACCCCCCAGCTACTGAGCTCGCCGTGACCCTCTGCTGCTGCGTTTCTACTTCTGTCTTGTAATTTACCTGGGTTTATAAACCACGGCTCTTTTCAGCAGTCTGTGGTGGCAGCATGAACTGGTTTTTGAAGGATTTTAACAGCAGAACTACTTAGCAAACCTTCTGCGCCGTTCCTCCAAAGACACATTGCCAGACTACAAAAACGCCATAAAAACGCCCTGTAATCAATAGAGTAAGACAGAAGAGCAATCAATTTCTCTTTTATTTATTCAATCCCGTCACATTTGATGCTTGACCTCTAAGTCTTTTAGACTATATTAGATTTAGTATCTAATTATCAGATGCATGAATACTATTGATTTAAAATCATGATGTTTAAGTGATCTGGTCATCAGAAGGAAAAAAAAAAAGTGTTCATAATTGTGTACGACCGGTACTGGAGAAATTCTCAGAAAGACAAGCATTGGGGCTGAGCGGCTCGCAGCTAGTGGGGGAAAGATTTGGCTAAGGGAGGTTCCTTTCGCTGCCGCTGCAGTATTCTGACGCGTTCTTCCCCCCTTAGTTAAAGGGTTCTCGGGCATTGGAAGAGGCTGCCCAGGGAGGTGGTGGAATCGCCGTCCCTGGAGGTATTTCAAAGCCGGGCAGACGTGGTGCTGAGGGACTTGGGTTAGGGGTGGCTTTGGCATAGGTTTATGGTTGGACTCGATCTTGAATGTCTCTTCCAACCCAGGTGATTCTATGGTTCTAGTCTATGAAAAAGAAGCGCTTGTGGGACAGACTGAGGATGGGTGATGGCATGTCCGAGGAGGCAGGCAGCCCAGTTAGGAGCGCAGACCAGTAACATCACGGATGCTGGTGCTTACCCGTGGCAGTGCAGCTTGAGGGGCTCATCCCCACCAGGGCACGGCCGCTGGCAATGCTCGCTGCCATCCCTTGGGCAGAATCCAATGGAAGCGGGGAAACGACAGTTACGCTCTGTTTCCCCGTGGGCCCCATCCCTTGCTCTTCCCCAGCCCTCTCTGGCTGCGTTCGGACTGGAAAGGGGTGGACGGAAGAAACGGCAAGTGCCCAGCAGTGCAGGCGCCCGGGCGCCTGCCACCCCGTCACCTCCCGCTCCTCTCAGCCCCGCGTCTCCGCTAGACACCAAGCGCTTCGTAAAGAAGTCACAAACTTCAATAGCTGTATAGCACCACCTTTAGTGTTTTGGGGTTTTTCCACCCCTCCATATTTCTGCAGGTGGTCTGGCTGCTCTGGGGAACCACGGGGAGCTTTTCCGTCACCCGCTGGTGGATACTCAAGGCCCTTGCACCGTGAAGGCTGGTGTAGACAGAGCCACCTGCCTCCTGGTCCCCCTGCAAAGTGGTCTTCAACTGGGTATTAGAACAAATTGGGGAATGAGGAACGTCTCCGGCAGGGCTGACTTTGGCGAGCAGGTTTGAGAGCGCCCGTACAACAGAGGGGATGTTTGTAGAAGCCCCATAAAAGCAAGCGGGGCATTGCAGAGAGATGCTTTCAGGTTTAAATTTAGGCTCTGGTTGCTTTTGCCATGCAACATCCTTAGCATCCAACGTAGGTGCTGTCCTCAGCTGCCCACGTTGCTTGCTGTAGGGCAGCCCAGTGGCGGTGCTGGGACATACTGTCCGTGTGCTGGGAGTCTTTGACACCGGTGTTCTTGGCCAAGGCACAAGGCTTTATGCGCTTTTCTCAGCATGGCTTTCTGTGGATGCTACCAGTGCCAAGCGATGTCAGAAAAAATGGGTTTTCCTCCTCTCAAGGACAGCTGAGAATATTAACAGTTTCTCAAAATGATTCTGCCTCTTCAGATACTTGCCCATGTCGCGTCTTCTAATGATGGACTCTGTATTTACCACCTTTTATCTTCCACTATTTTCCATTTCTTTTCCAGGATGCCTTGCTATTTTTGTATTTCTCTGCCTGAATCCTAAGCAGATCTTAATGATGTTTTCACTCTCTACTCCATTATTTTATGCAAGCGTTGCACAGAACCCCAAGCAATCTTCTGTGAAAGGAATATTTCTGTAAAATATTAGATATATAAAATCTGCCAGACTTAGAAACTTTTTTCGTATAGAGTCTGTTAATACAACTGGTCCATAAGGGAAAGCATTTTTTCTGTGTGGTGTGTGTTTGGGTTTTTTTGACCCTCCCATTGAATGAGCACGTTCCAGGCTCTGGAGGTCAGTCTTGGGGATGCAGCTCAGGCTGGAAAAAGGAGCAGTGGTTTTTTTTTTTCCTTCTAAACAGAGGGAGGGAAAAAAAGTACATCTGGTAGCAGTTGTGTGCTACCTCTGACAGTTGCCTTTCTACATGCTGGGAAGGAAATGAGGCACAAAATGCCCATTAAAATAACAGTTCTCATGCCCAATTCCCTGTGGGCTTTGCTATGGGCATCCCAATTCCCATTCGGTCACACGCGCTGGAAGCATGAACACTTTCGGAGCAGGAACAGAAGTTACACTGAGACCAGGAGTTAATAACCCATTTTTCACACCTTCCACGCTGTTTGGGATTTCTTCCCAAGCTGTGGCCAGGAGGGTTTAATCTTGCTGACACTGCTCTAGCCCTAAAAATAAATCAGTTAAGAGTTTTGTGATCTTCCTTACTTTCCATCAAGCTATTCAGAAAGTGTGAAAGAAAGAAATTGAAGTGGTTTGTCAGGGGTTTTTTAGCTGCTGTTCTCCCGTTAAGTTTTGTTAAACGGACTCAGAGTGTTGCTGCTTGTAGTCGGGTAGAAAGTACTAACGGAGGTAACCGGTGTTTTACTACAAAATGAGTGGGAACATAAGGGTAGATCAGCTCAGTGTGTGCACATATGTATATATATCTATGTCCTTTCTTAGTGTTGTTGCTCATTTTTGGCAGCAGTTTGGATGATGGCAGCCCGTGGCACTGCATGGTTGGTAGGTGGCAGAGGGTGGCACGGGCAAGCGCCCGCTAGAGGGTCACCTGCTGCCTCTGCGTCCACGGCTGCACCCAGACTCCCCCTTAGCAGCTTTGTCCCCATGGCACCTGCTGGGCTCCAGGGGCAAAAATATCTGATCCCGTTTGTACATCGGGAAAGGGATGGCTGCCGGTGCCAGCAGCGAGTCCTCTGCTCCCCCCTGGGTCACTCCGTGCTGCCCAGGGCAGATCCTGGCTGTCTCCGCCTCCCGAAGGTGTCCTGCGCAGGTGTGCTCCACTCGCCCAGTCATCCTGCGCCACAGTGAGTTCCCAGCAGGAAGACAGTAACCCCAAATTGCATTTTTTTTTTGTTTGGTTTGGCTTTTTAATTTTTTTATAAGTGAACAAGAAAAGTTCTATAAGCAAGGTCATGAGGTAGTCAGTAATGGTTAATACTTGATAAGCAAAGCACTGTTCTCTCCTAAAAATGTTGCTGAAGGGAAGAAAATGATGTCCCAATGACATCATTCTAGCCTGGAGAAGAGAAGGTTGAGGGGAGACCTTCTCACTCTCTGCAACTCCCTGAAAGGAGGTTGTAGCCAGGTGGGGTCAGTCTCTTCTCCCAAGGAACCAGCGACAGGACAAGAGGAAATGGCCTCAAGTTGTGCCAGGGGAGGTTTATGTTGGAGATTAGGAAAAACTTCTTTACGGAAAGGGTTCTCAAGCATTGGAAGAGGCTGCCCAGGGAGGTGGTGGAATCGCCGTCCCTGGAGGTATTTCAAAGCCGGGCAGACGTGGTGCTGAGGGACATGGGTTAGGGGTGGGTTTGGCACAGGTTTATGGTTGGACTCGATGATCTTGAAGGTCTCTTCCAACCCAAGTGATTCTATGATTCCATGATTCGATTTCTCAAGTCCCAAGGGAGCCTCATTTCCCAGCAGCGGTGCATACAAGCACATGGGCAGAAAGCTTCTTTTGTGGGGGCTTTGGTGTAAATTCTGTCCCCCTGGACACGTTGCTCAGTGCCTATAGGGCTGTTCTCACCAGCCCGTGATGTCCTGCCTTCCACAAGTAATCCCGGGGTTCCCATCCACTGCGGCCATGCACAGCGGTGTTTCAGCGTGCCTAAAAAGTCTAACGCTGGGCCATGACATCTCGGAGTGGATACTTCCCTTCCAGGCAGTTTTGTGACTCTGTCTGGAATCACATCTTCCTATTATCAACTATCCTGGAAATCTTATTTGAATATGCAAATAGCTTAAGAGGAAATGGAACCTACTTTTTTTAATAAAACATGAACAAGGGAGAAGGGAATTCTTGGTCTATTTTGGTAAAAGGTACTAAGGTCTTCTAAAGACTATAGGTAAAACCTTGTGTTAAGAATTAAGATATTGGATTGACACTGCGCGTGCAGGGGAAATTGTTCATCTATATAAATAAAGTTGAGAAAATCCCAGTTTGATATGCCTTATCTTATTCTTGGATTGACCTGTTCAGCCCTGAAGACCTCTTACAGCCTTGGGAGGTAAAGCTATTTTCCTTTCCGCAAGAGGGGAGGTTTCCTGGGGGTGGCAGGAGCAAAAGCTGCCCTGAGGAGCAGAGATGTGAGCACTGTCTTCTCAGGTGGGAAAATCTGAGCTTTTTGAATGTCTGCTACCTCCTGGTGGCTCGTGTCATGACAGCTGAGAGAAAGGGAATGTAAGATGACTGAATCAAATGCAAATTTAGTGTATTCAAGCAAGAATTATCCCAAAGTCATCCTAATACTGTCACTGACTTTCACTGAGGTTCAAAATGCATTCAGAATATCACGGGATTTCCGAGAAGTGTTAGAAAAGATGATTATGGGAAACAGACTTGTGCTATAGCTCTTCTTTCCCAACAGGTTACTCATTTTGGAGCTACGGTTTTGTTGGCTGTAAAATAGCTGTATTGGAAAAGCATTGGAATGGTGGCACAATAACATGGCAAATGAAAATGAAGGATAACTGTAATTAAAGCATTAGAAGACAAAGACCCTTTCAAGTTATTCCAGATGTACCCAGCCCACAGCGCATCAGAGAATTGGGTTGCATTTAGCAGCTTTCGTCGAGCTTACTGGCTGTGCAGATCCCCTTTTGGCAGGTCAGGGGGAGTGTTTCAGCGGTTTGACCACACACCGGGTCGAACGGGGATCGATTCTGTGATCTCACCATCACGCGCTGAGTGATGGAGTTAGAGGTGAATCTCCTTTAATTAAAATGTATGGAAAACGCTGATTTTATTGCTTTTCCTCCGCCTGTCCTGCCCTGTGTGTGGGAGTATTTGCATTTCTGATGATGAAGGGCTGGGGATGTCTGTTGGCAGCTGACTTCTGCTTCATCATCCACACTTGGCCCTGCTAATGAGCTGCTCTGCCCTGGGGAAGCCGGCTTTGCTAGGTGAGAAAAGTTATTTATTCTCCTATCCCGCCTTCTTCACAGTCTTTCCTCTAAAGAAATTGTCAATCATGTTTAATTGGACTAAATTATGTGTGGCAGATTGGTACAGAAGCGCTGCTTGCTCCGGGCTGAAATGAGTCCTGCAAAAGTGAGCTCTTGTACTGGGATTGCAGATGAGGATGCAAACCATATTCCAGTGTGAACGATCAAAGTGATACCAGACCTTGGCATAACCAGAAAATGGGAAAATTATTCCCACAGGCTTTGGAGTTTTTCCACTGGAACTTTTCTTTTTTTTTTTTTTTTGGCTACGCTACACAGCATTTCTTTTGTCTGTAGATATAACACGAAGCCTTTGCTTAGCTAGGAATAAGACCTGACATTCCTAGCTGATCCAGGCAAGTAGTTAACAAGTTAAGTGGGCTGAATACCAGGAGAAGGTGGTTGTGTGCTTTAAGCCTCTTCCTGTCAATGACATTAGGAGGTGTGTCACCTCTCCCTTGGGTTGTTCAACCCAGTGTCGTGGTCAAGGCCATGGCCCTGTGCAGAGGCTCTCAGGAATTCACAAATCAGCTTTTGAGTTAATAACTTGAAGGCTGTGGTGTTTTGGTTTTTTTTAAGCTGCTCCACTGAATGCTGGAAACCTGAAACGATTAAGAAAAATGTGCTACGTAAGTAGGAAATGTTGTTGGTGCAAATGATCCCTCAAGGGCTCGGGCTGGGGCTGCAGGCTGGAGAAGCACCACCACGGTCCTCAGATGCTGGGAGGTGTTTTATGGGACCGGAGAAATGCGTAAGAAACTGCACTACCCGTGTGGCCAGTAAACTTGCTCTTCTAAACACCTATAAAACATTGCACAACGTGAACCTCTTGAGGATGGAGGCAGATTTCACACCAGCAGGGCTTCTCCCCGAGATTCCCCCTCCTCCTGTGCACGCAGAAGCAACCTGTGATCTTAATGCAACCCTAACCCGAAACATTTTCCCAATTTACTGAACAGAAATCATCAAAATACCCCTCTGCACCAGGAAACCTGGGCACCAGAGCGTCACGCTGGCCTTGCACCTCTGCCAGGGGAGCGCAGATGTGAACGCTCCTGGGGGCAAAGGGCCAGCAGTAGGTTCATGCCGTGTTTGGGAAGACTGATGCTCGGTGGGATGGGGATGCAGAAGGCTGTGGGCGCTGCCGCGGGTGACGTGGAGCCCGATGGAGGCTGATGGCACCAGCACTGCTGGACCTTGCCCGCAGTGGGGGTGGAGCTGTGTGGCCGATGTACGGAGGAGCTGAGGTTTGTGGGCACCTTGGTGGTCTCTGGTCCCACCCGTGCCCAGCGCCGGGTCAGTTGTATCAGGCTGCTCTGCTCTTGTCCAGGCATTTTGGGTGTCTCTGAGGATGGAGATCTCCTGTCCTCTCCGTCCCCCATTCCAGAGCTTGGCTGCCCTCCAGCTCAACGTCTGCTTCCAGGTCTCTAACCAGGGTTTCCCACGTTCTAGCTTGCCCCCACCACCTGTCCTGTGCCCCTTGGAGCAGAATCTGGCCCCGTGGCTCCGTGCCAGGTGGGTCCAGGGTGGTGCAGGATTGCTACTGGGACAGCCCTTCCGTCAGGAGCGCAGCAGTGACTTAGGGTTTGTGTGCACCCTCGTTAAATAATTACTGATTCTCCTTGATGAGGGTGTCGGTTTTTTTTTTTTTGGGTATGTGCCTGCAGAGAAAACCAAAGTACGTTCTTGTGGGCCTTTCTCTGGGGTATCTTACTCCATTTCAAGCAAAGCTCCCAGCTGAATTAAGCCGCAGTCACCGATGTTTGCAATGCTCATAACACTCTGCACGGTGTCTTCTCCGCTTATCTTCATTCCTTCAAGCTGCAGCTATCAGTTAATTCAATCAGGATTGATTAGACAGTCAATGAATAATTAGTTAAATGATTTGTGCTGCACAGCAGAAAGCCCAGTCTCTGCCAAAAGAGTCCCAGTACTTGCCACTGTTTCAAAAAAGAAAAAAAAAAAAATTTAGCTGAATTGAGCTCAATTTCTGCTCTGAGTCCCCCTCTGGATAATCTCCCATGATTTCTGTTGGCTCTCCTGGAAAATCAGGATCAGCAACTGTGACCCTGTGGATGTTGCAGCATTTCTCGGAACACTTTGTCAGCTGTGTTCTTGAAAGCAGAAAAAAAACCCCCAAAACCAAACAAAACTTAAGTTTATGATTTTACACTTGCAATATCCAAAGAAGGATATTCAGTAGCAGAAAATATCTTATTCTGGAAAAGACTTTTACTTGGTTGAAACAGATCCAAGCAGAGAAAATAAAACCCTCTAAAATACTGCCTGGTTCAAAAAGTCTAATTGTTCTTCTCTACTGAGAAGTCAGATGTTTGTGGGGCGTTTTACACTAAAAATACTCATTTTCCACAGAGATAGGAAATACTAATCCCATAAAAAGATCACATTTCTGAGTACAGTATTTCGCAGAATCCATAAGCTGGGAAATGTGGTGGGTTGTTGCTTGTCTCTATTGGGGGGGGAAGGCAGACAGTCAATCAATTGCTGATCTAAGATTTCCAAAAGCGATTTTGCAGATACTCCTTTGTTTGCCATGGATACGGCAGCAATCTTATGCTACCGTAAACCCAAATTTCCTCCCTGAGCTGCAGGACATAGTACCACCAGATGAAACCACTTTTTTTTTTTTAATCTTTGTCTGTAACCTGCCAGCCTTTGGAGCCGGGCAGCGTGGAAAACCTCGGATCCCCAGTGTACGATTAGAAATAATTCCCATCAAATCCTCCAACCCGGTTTTGCCGGAGACCTTGCTCGCACGGAGCCCCGTTAGCGTGGGGACGCTGAGACCTAGTGCGTGGTTTGACCTGTTTATCCATTGTAGGCTGAGCAAATACTGCTGCTAGCTCACATTCCCACAATAATTCCCGGAACTTCCATTAACTTAATCACTACCGGTTTGAAATAATTTGTATTTTCACTCGGCAGTGATGGCGACTATTTGACACCCCCGCTGTGCTGTTTGAGTGACCGATCAGATCAGCCTCCTGGTGCCGCTGCGCTTCCCTCCCTCGGCAGGCGCGGGAGCACCTGGAATGTCAGTCTTTTCGGTTGGATTATACCAAATGCTCTGTCCGTGAAGGAGATGTTACCGCACGCGTTAGAGCACCTCTCTGGTTGGCACTTGCTGTCAGTTGGATATATGCCCAGTGCCAGTCTGAAGTGTACTTTGTGCCGCTGTTATTCCCATAGAACGGAGTTCTTGGGCTTTCGCAGGAATCGCATGGAGGTAGATAACGGGAATGCGGAGCTCAGGCAGAGGAATCCATCCTCTGCGCTCGCACTTGGGGCTCACCTTGACTTTGCTCTAAGGCAATTTCTTGGTTTGCACTTGAAGCTCTCGAATCTTTCTAGAAATTTTCTTTCCGAGTCCTGCAATAATTGGATTTTGGAAAAGGGGAAAAAAAAAAAAAAAGGAAAGAAACCCACCGCCAAATGGCAGAGTGAGGGGACTACGGGGATCCTGGCTGGGCACAAGGAGACTGGGAGTGCTGAGTGCAAGGCAGGGCTTACCCTCCTGTAAAGGTGTTAATCCAGGTCCGATGGAGAAGGGCTGTAGCAGTGTGATGCTGTGCCGGCGCTGATTAGCCTCGTTAATCCACAGCGTTTAATTCAGATCTTGGGATGTAGCTGTTCTCCACGTTTCTGCCCCGTTTACTCCCCCGTGGGTGCCCACAGCTCGGCGGCTGGCGGCAGGGAAGCGCCAGGGGCCGGGGGGCTGCGCGGAGCTGCAAGATGGGCTCGGGAACCGATGCATCCCAGCGGCTGCGGTGGAAAGTTTCCTCTGGGGGAGAAAAGCACAAAAAAAAAGAAACCTTTCTCAGGAGCCGGCCATCATCTTTCCCCTCAGAGTTTCATTTGGTTTGCTTAGTTGTGGGTTGGCGGTGGTTTCCCCCAAAGCAGAGGCTGTAATTTGAAAAAAAACAAATGCGTTTTATATCCTGCAGATGGGTTACTTTGGGGGCTGGCACGTGAGAACCTGGAATCGGATGAGCAGCAGGTCTCGGGGCTGACAGACTTCAAAATAACTCCTAAGGCTCCGCTACCTGTGCTGTTTCCCTCCAGAATAAATGTGGAAAATAGGTTATTTTTTTTTTTCTTTTAAATATGCAGTAGCACTCACCAGGGCAGAAGCTGATGGTTATGATGGTGAGGCAATATTAATTCGTAGCCTTGTGTTTTTAGGTTCAGCAAGCTGGGCTCCAGTGGGGTGGGCTTCCTGGTAGGGGAAAGGAGCCTTTGGAGGAGGGGGGATGCTGGAGCGGAGTCTCCCAGCACGATGGAGAGCATGGAGGGGCAAGGGATTGCTTGGGGACCTGAGGAGGAGACAGGAACAGCCGGAGAGAGCAGCAGTGGCTAATCCAGGATGAGAAGATGTGTGCTAATTGCGCAGCACGGTGCTGGGCGCTCCGTGGGCCAGGCTGTAAAACCGGAGCCGTGCGTGGTGCTGCGGTGGGTGCTGCCTTTCCAGGGCTGTACACACCCTGCCTTTCCCGATACTCCTGGAAAACGTTCCCCAGGAAAATGCCTACTTGTGCCTGGAGTTAAAAATTCAGTGCCCTAAGGCAAGAGATCTTGCTGCCTTCCCCTGATGATGTCGCAACCTGGCACGGAAAGACCTTTTGCAGCAGGGCTGTGGAGATGGCTCTTCTCGAACGCTGAAATACCTAATATTCCCTGCTTACCAAGATCAGCAGCATCCGTACCACGCTGTGCAAGATGTGTGTAAAGACTAAAGCATTTTTCGAAGAAATAGTCTCTAAAGGAGCCAGTTTCCACAACATTAATTTTTCTTCATCTTCATAAATTTAGAATATATGTAGAAATATTTTAAACTCGGGAGTAACCAGCTCCCGTAAAGAAATAAACTCGCGGCTCAGAGGTACAAAAATGAGGAAGATGCTCAAATAAGCAAAATGTGGTGAGACAAACATTAAATACGAATATAAAAACTTCCGGACCTCAGCACAGGATTTGCAAACCCCAATGCGCTGGTGGAGCTTGAAAAATTAAATTGAGGAAGCCTTAATGTTTCAACAGCGTGCTTAAAATTTAACCCGCGCGTTTCTCGCGGTCACCCGCGCTGCACGGCAGCATGCGTGTGTAACGCCTGGTTCCTCTGCGTNGGGTGCTGCTGTGGTGGGTGCTGCAAAGCAGGGCGAGACGTCACCCGGCAAGGTTTATCCACCAAAGCGGGTCACGAGGCATTAGGGGTGAGCCAGGAGGGCTTACGCGTGGCTGGGATCAGGCTTGGAGCCCTCCTCGAGAAAAGCCGCTCCTGGACAACACGTGTCCCTGCAGCGGCGGTGGCCGGGGCTCAGCCGCCGCGGGGGAAGCGCCCGCAGATGGCTTTCGGGAGGCGTTAAAAAGCAGAAATCTGTGCTGGGGCAGCATATGTCTGTTTAGTTAACCTTTAATGTAGCAGTGGCTGCTGGGACAAGAATATGCCTGCCTTAAAGTTTTAATATACGTACTCTATTCTAAGAGGAATTCTAAAGCTATGCAAGAGACCTTCCCCCAAAATTACCGTGGGATATTTTCAGTACTTTCTGTTAAAACATGGTAAAAGATATACACTTTTCCTACCTTCTTAATAACTTCCCAAAGAAACAGGCGAGAGTGCCAGAGGACCTAGCTGGGAGAAACGCTTTAAGATTGCGTTTAAGTATTTATTAACCGATGCGTTCGTTTCCATATCGACTTTGATTCACAAGGGGTCGCGTCCCAAGGCTGAGCGTCCCTCGGGGCCGCTCGCGGTGCTGTCGGCGCCGCGGTGCCGTTCAGCAGGGACAGGCTTTGCGACCCCGAATGCCGAGGATCCCGCGGGTGTTCGCCTGGGAGCTTGAGCAGGGACCTGGGGAGGGGTTTGGACACTGAGCCGTTGCTTTAGGCACCCAGACGCCTAAATCTCACACACGGTATTGCTCGTCCTGAAAGGGCCCAGCTCCTCCAAGGGCTGTGCTGGTCTCTGTCTGCTGCGGGGCAGGTTCTGGGGACACTGCCTGGGGGACAGCAGGCGGCACCCGTCCCCTCAGGGTGACAGGAGGGGGCTCCTGCGGGCACGGGGCTCTCGCCTCCGCACCCCTCTGCTGCAGGGGGATGAGGAAGTCCCCCTCCCCTTTTTGGTAGTGCGACATGTCCCTTCTCCAGTCTTGTTTCCCCTCTTGCAAGCTGTGTTACTTCTCCTAATATTGACAGTGTAGAAAAAAACCCTTTAATATGGCGTGTACCTTCCCGTATTTGCCTTTGATCCTGCTCGCAGAAACATGGGGCTCTTCCAAGGTTTCCTTGCAAAAAGCTGCCTGGTCAGAGCGAGCGTCGCTTCCTTCAGCTCCAGGGTTTGGTTTGATGCGTCGCTACGGTCGTGCTGAACCGCTGTTTTCATCTGTGAGTGATAAATCATAAATAGATAATTTCCTTGAGAGAAGAAACACTCCGCTCGCGCTCTGAGGAGGCAAACGCGGCGCTGGGCGAACGCTTCACAACCCAGCCCTGCTGACGAGGATGTAAAGCAGGGCTCCGGAAGCGGAGCGCAGACCTGGAAATGCCAAACCCAGGAATAAAATTTACAGGTTGGGGAAAAAAATTGGGTGTTAATAATGTTCAACCCTATGTACACTGATTTCCATAGAGAGAGGAAGATTTTACAGCTAGAGGCAAGGTAACGGCCGTTTTGCCTGTCTGCTCACAGGCTGGGGAGTCTCTCCCGTGGGATCCCGCTCCGCACCAGGTTGGACCCCATTTCTAGAGCGACGTAAGGACCAGGCGAAGCCAGGCAGCAAGGCAGAGTTGGGTCAGGCTGGTGTTAGCCCTCGTTTGGATCTGCAGGGGTTACCCAGCTCCACGGAGGTCGATTTCTTGACTTCTTGACTCTCTTTCCACCCCCCCCCTTGCTGGCCGTACCTGGACGCCCGAGCATCGCTGCTCTTGAATGCTTCCCGCTCCAGTTCTGGCAAGAACGTGCCTAAGGCAGAGCTACGGCGTGCATTGGAGTGAGGTTTTCTGATTGCTTGTTTTAGGGGAAAAATCCTGGTGCAGAACACACACAGGTTGGTAAAGATTCAAGGTCAGTATCTTCAGTATATGAGAAATGAGCAAAAGGAATGTCTTTGCAAAAATGTTTACGAGTAATTGAGATTTCCCGGTCCCGGTGAGGCTGGATCAGCTCCTCTCAGACGCTGAACTTCCTGAAGCATTTTCCCAAATTTTTAGCCTGGGAGCTACAGAAAACAAGGTGTTAAATGTCAGAGGTCCTGAAACCTGCTGTGCAGAAGAGTTATTATTTAATCCCCCAACCGAGCCCGCTCCGTGCTACATGGCCCAGTGCAACAGGAATTTGGCCGCATCGGTAAAATGGAGATAAAAAGCCTGTTGCTCATACTAACAGATGAAATATTTCTGAAAATGGAATGAAATTATGCTGAAAATAGAAGGGTTCTTTGCGATGCTTGGCTGCTGTCTCTTGAAAAGGGGTTAAATCACATTTTGAGGGCAAACACAACGGCGCTTTGCGTAGCTGGGTGGCTTTGATGGTGCTGGTGTCCCATGAGGACTCCCCGTCCCCACCCGGGATCTCTGCCCCTGCTCGTCACCTTCTCCCTCAGCCTCTTCCACACTTGTCCCTCACTTATTTTCAGGTGAGCAGGTTAAGTGATTTATTTGGATACGGACACTTGGGCAGTGAACAGGTGTTCTTAATTTTAAATTCATATACAAAGAAGGACACACATGAGAGAACATAACCTACATTTTAATTATATGAGTAACTGCAGTCCTCTGAACAAGCATTTGGAGCCAGAGAATGAATAGCCTGAGTTATTTCATCTTCTTAATTAACATTAAAAATGTGTTTTTATTAGGAGTCACTTAAAAGGTTGACTTTAAAATAGGATCTGCCATTTGCTATCATTTTTCAAACCAATACGGTAAAATTGCAGCAGCGGAAGCCCTTTCAGCTTGCATGTGAAAAACCTCATTGTTTAATGTTTCTATGTCTTAATTCGATTGTCGCTTTTAACAAGCATTTTGAAGCTTCAAGCAGTTGTTCTTTGCGTGGCAGCTCCTAAGGCTAGATTGCATTTTCTTGCAAAAAGTTAAAAGGGAAGGTTATTTGGCACGTTTAAATTTTTTTTTTTTTTGCCATTTCCCGGCAGTTTCTAATTCCAGCAAAACATTGATCTTTGTTTTGTATTCTTCAAAATCATCTGAGGGTTATTTGTACCCGCAGCTGAGAGTAGTTTCCAGTTCTATCTGTACAGAACTAGTATAAGGAAAATTAATTGTGCGTTTGTACTCCTAAAGAAAGATATATTTGTGTTTGGAACAACTGGTGTCCCAAGTGCACAGTGAGTTTCCCGGATTTTCTGCCACTTTATCCAAGTGCTCGTGCAATGCTGGCTACGTGCACAGAACCAAGGATAAAAGCAAGGAGAAAACAGTACTGCAAAGCCAAAAGACAAACAACTAATATCACAAAAACATAGGAAGCCAATACAAACTTAAAAAAAAAAAAAAAGAAAAGAAGATTGGAGAGCAGAGCCAGGCACCCGGCAATGAGCAAATGGAGCCTGGGAAACCACCACTTATTACCTCCCGCCTTCCCAATGCGCAAACACCGGGATCGTTCTGAGCTTTCCCCAGACTTGCAGCCGTTACGGAGAGCGGGAGAGGCGCTGCGTGTCCCTGCGGCACTGCGCCTTCAAGAACGAACAGAAAAGGGCAAACTATAGTTGGGGACCAAATCCTGCAAGGTCAGTTGGTCTCTCAGTTCTTTGGTGCTAATTACGCAGGGTTTCTTTGCTTTTCACTTTTTCTTTCTGTTTTGCGTATGATACCTGGATGCAGAAGACTCGTGTATAGCTCTTATGTGTTTACACTTGGCAACACTAACTATAACTCGGTTACGGCTCGTAGAACAAGCTGGAGTAATCGTTAATTTTAAATACGAGGAGCCATGAAGCAGTGGCAGTGAAGGTGCCAGGTGAGGAGGCTGAGCATCTTCTGGCAGAAGTGGCAGCACTCTGGCTATGACTAAGGAGTTTCCCATCACAGAAGGGTTTGGGTGGGAAGCGACCTTAAAGCTCATCTGGTGCCACCCCCTGCCCTGGGCAGGGACACCTCCCACCACACCAGGCTGCTCCAAGCCCCGTCCAACCCGGCCTTGAACCTCCAGGGATGGGGTCTCCACCTTAAAAGCCTTCATGTTTCTCCTGGAGAACCAGCAAGCCATGGTTTAATGCAAAGCTCTGCATTAGGCTTTTACGAGCAGCGTGAAATGCATCCCTTGCCAGAGGCGAGCCACTTCCCAGTACCACCAGTGCGATCCATGCCCCAAACTGGTGTGGTTGGAGGCTGGATGCCTGAGGGGAACAGTGGACAAAAATTATAAGGAAAAGCAGCCTCATAGATCTTTGACTTCTGAACTGTCTCAGCAACTAATGAAAAACAGCATCGTGCCCAAGACTTTTTTTTTAAGGCCCTCAGAGAATAATCACATTAAAGTAGGTCTCATAAATAATTCAGCACTGCTGACTTAATGCCTTTTTTGTGCAAAGGCCAATTATCAAAACAAACATTTAGCTTTATGTAGATCAGTAAATGAAAAAAGTCATTTCTATGACATGCAATATATGCTTTCATTTATAAATTGTGATACCAAACACAGCTTTGAGTGCCTCTCTCGCCACCTTTTTTTTTTTTAAAATGTTCCATTAAAAAAAAATTTGTACAAACTAACCTGCCAAGACAGAGAAAAGAACTTTAGACACTGTTATAGCTAGTTTTGTTTCTAGATAAATGAAACAATACTAATGCAACACTTATTTTACTGGCTCACATAAATCCAACTTTTTGTGCCTGTTAATAAAGCATGAAAATTAGTTATGATAGAAGGCTGCCAGGGAGGTTTCCAGTGCTCAGCCAGATGTGCCTGATCCGGCACTGGGGACACCGTGGGGGAGGCTGGAGCCCGTGGCCTCGGGGGCTCGACAACCAGCCCCTCCACTGCTGTGTTAGGGCCACGGCAGCAAACGGGGTCAAGGGAGCTTCTGGGTGAGGAACGGCCGTGGTCCCGAGCGACCTGGGAAGAACGGATAGGGCAGATGGATTAACCCCGCCTGGATTTGGACTCAAGCAGTCTCCAAGGAGATGGTTTTCCAAGGTTCTCTGACAAGGTAAGTTCAGTATAAGCTGAAGTTCAGTCTTCTATCAGGGGAGCGAGAGATGCTCGACTCCAAAAATAGCCCGGAGTCAGAGAAGCTTTCACGGACTAACGAAGTCGAGAGAGATGACGCACCACCTTGAGCTGCAGCGATGGACTGTGGCACCTTGCTCAGGCTCCGGGGAAGGGGGATGCCTGCAGCAGAAGAACATCTCATGGAGCGACCTACTTCGTGAAGGAAGTCTCTTTATTTTTTTAACATCCAGTGAGCTGAGCTCTGCCTTTAGAAAGCCTTTTACTGCTGTGGAAGTGGCAGTGGAGCAGGTCCCGCGTTCTGCTGAGCTGGGTCAAACAACGCGTGGTGAGAAACCACGCCTGGCAAATGCAGCTCTCCTCCTAGGGCATCCATGCGCTGGTTTGGTCAAAATTACTTGCTGCATGGTGAATCTGTTCAACCCATAGCACAGCATCGCCTGAAAAGGCTTTTCCTATGTATCTTTCTCCAAGAAAAATTAATGGCAAAACTGCCACATAGTTTGGAAGTTAAATCTGGAAATCTTGACCAGGTTTGCTCTGGCTTAATGAAAAAAATCTGCATAATTTTCTTCTCTTTAGTTAAGCAGTTCCTGCAAGAATTTGCATTTCTCTTGAAAATACTTTCTCGGCTTTATAATAAAGCTTTGTGAATAAGCAGGCTGAAGTTACAGATCCTAAATATGCTTTGTGCTAATGTTCATAAAAATAAGGTATTTCAAGCGCATCCTAAATATATTTTTTTTAAAAAAAGCTCTCCTTGCTGACGCACGTGGGCATGGTTCAGAATCTGCAAAATATTCTCTGGAGCCTCCCCACAAGAGTTCAGGTAAATGGCACTAACTGAGTCTTTTCTCTATTAGATTATCTCATTGGTAGCTGACTTTATAACACGCGTTTCCAAATCCCTCTTCTGTATAAAAGCGAGATCTGAATCGTTTCAAATTTTAACCTAGATGGGGGTTCATGGAAAGGTATATCTTTAAAGTTTTATGGCTTTAGTGCTCAATATTCAGAGAACTCCTTTGACTTCAGTAAAAAGTGATGGGATTTGAGGGAACTTCTGCTTTCCTGGATGAGAGATTCAGTGTGATTTAAACTGCTCTGATCTTGCAGAAGAGTCTCTTGAACATTATTCACTCCTCTGAGAAATATGTGATTGTTGAAAGCTGTTAGATTTTTACCATTATTGTTTGGGTTGTCTTGTAGAAAGATGAATCGCCCAGTTTTACTGATCACAAATCAGCACCACAAACACTATGTTCTGTAATTGCATTTCATGTAATAATTTATAGTTTCTTTAGTAAGAATATGGCTTATGGGTTATAAAATAGAAGCGGTAGAAATATTTAGCTAATGGATTTTTCTAAGCCACCGCAAAAAAATTTATTTGCATTATAACTTCTCCAAACCATCCATTTTTATAGTTGTAGCCATTTCCCATTATTTTAATCAAGTCCATCTGCTAGAGCTTAGAAAGGGCAGGGAATGTGGAAGAGAGGTGGGTTATTTTTCAAATCCATGTTTGGATACGTAGTCGGAGCGTACCTCGCGTACTGCCTATTGGGTTTGGACCCAGCGTGGGCTGTTATTTCCTTGCAGACATTCCTGAGGGAAAAGGCAACCAGGCAGCGTGGCCGAGACCTGCTGGCCTTGTCCTCACGCGACTGGGTTGAGGCTGAGCTGCTGGGGAGCACCCTCAGCCCCCAACGAGCCGCTACCGCAGATTCACATGCTGCAAACTCCCCCAGGTGAAACCCATGCCACCAACTTGCTATAATCCCCCAGCAAATGTATTTTAACATGTATTTTCTTAAAGATGATGGTGGCTAATTTGCACCGTCTTCCTTCTCCACGGCTAGTGCCAAAGCCCTGTGTGCCGGCTCGGGCCACCCGCCCCGGGGAGATGCCGTGAGGGCGCTGCGGTTCTCAGGCCTCCGCTGGAAATGCCGCACGGCAGCCGGATTGCAGCTTGAAATCCAGGCAAGGACAATTATTTTGAACTTCTCGGTTGTTGGAAAGTCTCCTTCCTGAATGCTGCTCCAGCCTTGGGATAGCTGTCCCAAAGGTTTCCGAGAAAACTGCAGCACTCCTTTTAACCAGCCACCAAGTGGAGAAATCCATAAGGATTTCCCTTGCTGTGTGGCCCTGGCAATTTGGTAATTGCTTCACCCTCTGTGCAGTCTGGCTCTGCGTCTTCTTTGAGGAAACGTTTTCTCATTCAGACATTTCACTCCGGCTTATTAACTCATCCTTTCTGGTCACGCTCAGCGCTACTTGAGCTGTGTCATGTTTGGGAAAGAGGGTGAGAAGTGTTTGTGCTGGTCTCTGCTTTGGTCATCCTCTTTGGGGTTGTGTTTGTAACGCTTCAGGTTGCTCAGAAGCACAAGGGGTGGCACTGGACTCTCCGGTCCAAAATTCAACTGCTTGTTGCCATGTACCATGTCAAGGCCAGTGTGTCTTGTCACGTGGCGAGGTGGTTTGCCCACCTCAGGCTTCTCTCCGTCGCGTGCTGACCACGTGCCTTAGTCGTGTCACAAGACGTAAGCTGTGCCTGGGAGGTGGCACAGCCATTCCTACCAGGATGAAGAACACCTGCCTCAGGATCACACAATTGATGCACTTCACTTGATGAAACTACCTGCTTCATCAAGAGGATGCTTATGAAATTGTTTGTTTTTTAAGGTTGGACTTGATGATCTCAAGGGTCTTCTCCAACCCAGATGATCCTGTTATCTCTGGAAGCCATCGACACGTATGAATCCAGCTGGCTCTACCTTTCCTTGACATGGCCAAGCTTAGACAGACTGATCAAACTTTAGCTATTGCACAGACTCTTTGGACAAGCTGTTAAAAGGTGCTGTGAATCGATCAGTGTGTACCCGCAACAAGGATGCTGCGCGTCTGAACTCGTTTGGAGAGCTTAATTTTATTTAACAGTCTGGGCTAAGAAGGGGTGTCCAAGACGTGCTGTCATTTGTCACCTCCCACGCAGATGCTCCACCACAGGTTCCATAGGATTTAGAAAATATACTGGAAAACATATGCTAGCCCAAGTATAAGGCTCATTAACTGAAAATGTCAGACGAAATGATCAGCAGAATTCTTTCTCATCTTTATTTTTGTTGTCTTCTGTTCCGACTCCTTCATGTTCAGTTGCAGTTTTTCTATCTGGGTTAGGTGTTTGGGGATTTCTCTGTCTCCTACTGTGATTTCTTCCTATCTGAGTTTCTTTTCTAAAGACAGCCCTTCTGTCTTGGGCTGATAAGGCGTGTTTTTGGAAGATCAGGTAGGGTTTTTTTTTCCCCTTCACTTGTCTTTACCTTCTTCCCTGGTGTCATGTCTCTCCACTGGCCAGTTATCTCTCCCTCTCCGGAGAGCGTGTCTGTCTTTCCTCTCCCTTCTATTTTCTTCTCCTTGCTACCACTGCTATCTACAGTTCAGTTTGTCTGAGATCTTTACGAAAATGTTTATTCCCACTTCTTTTTCCCTTCAGCCTGCATCCGCCCAACCTTTTATTCCTCTTTTGTTTGTATCTTGTTGATATTTCAAGTTAAGTAAAAATTGACTGCTTTTGCTTAAGAGAAGTAGATCCGACAGGGTTTGCGAGACCTTTTGGTGCAGGGCTATGTCGCAAACGGACCCAGAATAACTATGGTGTCAAACATAAGATCCTTCATAATCTGGTGACTACATGTGATTTTTGATGTGAAACCACATCAGACCTTTTGTGCGTGAATTTAACTTCATATTCCATGCTTGCTTGGCAAACAGTCCTAAAAAGTCATCTTTGTTTCAGAAAAACCAGCACTAAGTATCTCCATCTGCTCTGAGGATGGTCCAGGTACTGACTGAACCTGGTTTCTCTGTGATTGCTCCGTAGCTGGAGATACTTCCATCCACTTACTCGCCACCCTTAGGAGATCACCTCCATTTTGCAGCGACACCACCTGGTATCGTGAAGATACGAGGTGCCTCTGGGGCAAAAAATGAGATGCTGCCCAGAGCAGCATGTATGGCGGAGGCAGAAGGTCCATGACCTCCTGCTCTCCATCCCGATCAGCCCCGGCAGAAAAACGGCAAAGGGAAATTTGGTGAGCAATTTCCAGCGTTCTGATCTATATCAAGTGATGCCTTTTGCGCAACGTGTAATGTTAGGGGTGGTAATAAGATCCATCAAGACGTCTCTGGTAAAAATGTCTCCCTTTTTAAAGCTTTATTGCTATATTTAAAAGCTGATATTTTGACAAATATGTTGAAGAATTCTAGGAATTCGGTGAAAATTGCTGGAATGCATTTTTTCTGCTCAACTTGATTTTTGCATTACCATTTTATACTAAATTAATTTATCAGTTCATATGCATGTACGGGTGTGTTGCCCGTACCTGTGTATAAGTGGACATATGTAGGTACCAGATATGGAAAAGGCCTTAAAGAGGTTTTTTGAAGAAGACTTCAAGAGCTTCTGCAGAGGCATAAGTTCATGGTTATGTAGTTGGGCTGAGTGTTTCAGTTGTCATTGTGGTATCTTCAGGAGCAATTACCATAGCCGTGGTGTTGGAGAGACTGCACGAATTCCCAATTTTAGAAAAAAAAAAATTAGCCGAATCCCAAAATTCTTGTGGCGTTCTGAAAAATTATTATTTATCAAAATTAAATCATGATACTTGTTTGGCAATGTTTATAAATACTACCATGCTGTTTATCACTGCAACCGTAAAAACACATATGCTGTTAGAGAAGTCTAGAAAATAAGAATAAGTACGAAGCGATGTAGAACAGCTTACTGGGTACACTATCTGGAATAAACTAAGGTAGTGATGAATTTTTTTTACCTATATGTTGTATACTTAAAAGGAAGTCAATATCTCAATTGTTTCAGATCTGCAGTATTGCTTTTCTTGTATTTTCTGGTGAGTTTTGATTTAATAGGTGTATTTTTCAACACCTCTGTTAACATTTAACAAAAAATCAGTAACTCAATACGGTAACTTCTACTGACTCCTAGCTACCCTCCATCCAATTTCTACAGCTGTGACTCTGTAACATACCCCTAGTCTGTATCTCATGCAAACAGGTTTCAACTGATTAGATTTTCTGATTTAATTCTGATTCCCCTATGGATTTCAGACATAATTTGGGGACTCAGTTTAGTTTTATTTTATATCCAGTAAAATATCTTACAAGAATCTCATTGAATACTTTTGCATGGAATTAGACAAAGAACCAACACTCAATTACCAGTATTTAGCTTTCTCATAAATATCTAGCTTAAAATGGCTAACAATTGGCTGCTTGCTTCTAGGATAGCAGTGAAATATCGGGCTCTATGCATTTTCTTGCAGCATATTAAAAGATTTTTGACTTTTTTCTTTTTAGTTAGACCCAGTGGCCACTGAGTAGATCAAGAAGTATTTGCATTTTGTTCACTATTCAGTTTCATTTCCAACCAGTTAAGCGTGAGGGGGATGTAATATATTCATTTTGCAAGAAAGCGCTGTATTCTTTGGGAGTGATGAATGATTCAGCAAGGCACTATCAGAGCTGATAAGAGTTTTGCTAAGCTGTCCTACTCTCTGTTGTCACGTTATCACAACATGCTGCCATACAGGACACTTTGCGTTCTCCCATTCTGTACTACTGCCCCACCAATATTGTCTGTAACGTGTAGTCCCGTAGTCCACGCGTTGTCTAATATGTCCGGGGCTCAGATTCTCTGCTTGCATCGCTTTACAGTCGAACCGCATCGTTAGCCTCCTAAGAAATTTCCCTACGCAGAACCGTTTTAATTGAACAGACCCTTTGTATGCCTATGGCTCTCTTTCTTTTGTGATGCAGCAGATTCATTTTCATATAGGGTAGGACTGAAAAAAAAAAAAAATAATCTCAGCTGTAGGCAGAGTCGGAAATGACTGAATGGGCATGGCATGCAGGCTAAATGACATTCTTACACCTTCGACACGTCATCTGACTGTGAACTTGTTGACAAGTTTGGTGGGCAGTAGGTGCTGGCAATGTCTGAAAAGCAAGTCTGTCTGTAAGACTATATAATGACCACTTAAAATCTTTTTCTGTATTTACTCTTGCACCCATGGGGTAAGAAAGTGCTATTGTCTCCGTTTTACAGATAAGGAAAAAGTACTTCAGGAGAGTATTCCCAAAGGTCAGCCACTGCCCGCAGGGACTAGCGTTCCTAGCCTTTTTCACAAAGGAAAGTGCTCTGAAATAGGTTTTGCTAGAGCTCTTCTCCCTCCGTTTCCTCCAGCCAGCTTTGTGGGCCAGCCTTCCACCTGCTGTCAAAGGGCTTGCCGGAGTCGCGCGTGAAATCTAGGGAAAAACAAGGCATCACAGCAAGGCCTCTGTACAGCCCCCTAAATTTTGCTCAGTCTTTCCTCAGCGCGCTTGTTTTGCTAAGGGAAGGAAGAAGAGTTGAGTTGAAGCAGTTGAGTTGAATCGTGCCACCAGCAACTTGTGACAACGCTAAATTATGGGGACGTAATGCTGAAGCAGTTCAACGTGGAGTTGAACTGTTACAGGACAACGTTGAGTTGAAGCGGTTGAGTTGAATCGTGCCACCAGCAACTTGTGACAACGCTAAATTATGGGGACGTAATGCTGAAGCAGTTCAACGTGGAGTTGAACTGTTACAGTACAATGTTGAGTTGAAGCAGTTGAGTTGAATCGTGCCACCAGCAACTTGTGTGACAACGCTAAGTTATGGGCAACGTAGAGCTGAAGCAGTTCAACATTGAGTTGAACTGTTGCAGTACAATGTTGAGTTGAAGCAGTTGAGTTGAATCGTGCCACCAACAACTTGTGACAACATTAAATTATGGGCACGTAGAGCTCATTGCAGTGCCTGGAACTGCAGAGTGGCACGTGTCACCCAGCCTGTGTGCCACCCTCTTTTTCGCCCTCTGCAAAATCCCCTTCACTTTGCAGTCAGATATGTTTTCACGGGCACAGACAGCAACTGAAAATTAAAGAAGTGTCACGCTTTAGGTTTAAATGTTTAAAAAGGATGCGTTTCAACAGGCAATTTTTTTCTATAATTACTTTCAAAAGTGGGGAATAAAAATTTCTGAGCCACGCCAGGTGTAGCAGAGTTTGGACATAACAGGTATCTCATCTCTGGGCTCAGAACAGGCACAGAAATTTGTGTCCAAAATGTAATTTGTTTAGACGCCGTTAAGCTCCTGAAAACACAGAATTAGAATTATATGCCTTCTCAACCATAACCATGGCGCTGCAGTCGTGACGCCAGAATATGCTGGAGAACAAGTACTTCAGACAAACATAACAGGCTGAACAAACAAGCAAGAAACACTCCACATGCATAAAGGAAGCAATTTGTAAGCGTCCCTGTTCTCCAGCAAGGCACGGAAAGCAGGCACCAGTCAAAATGATCCGCAATAACCATTTCACCGGATTTAAATATAGTAGCGCGTCCCTGACTAGCATTATTTTAGTTGTCACGTTGTCATTGCTGCTAGTGTGTTTTTAGTTCTTCTTTTCCATCTTTCACTTTCTAAATGAAGGTGTTGAAAATATAAACCTTACTTTTGGCTGGATTCTGTTTGGAGAAAACTTGCTTCATTTCAGAAAGAAGGTTAAGTGCAGGCTGTGTAACTTCCCCCAGGCCTGGAGGCAAATTACACAATAAGGGTCGAAAGAAACTCCAAGAAGCTGCGTGTACAGTGGGATCGTTTGAGGGGTTCTGAAAACCTGAATGCTTAGCTTTTATGTTTCATTTAATTGCAAATTTAGATTGGTGATTCTCTGTGTAAATATTCAGCGTGGAGTTGTCCCATGCAACTCGAGGACTAGTATTGAGGGTGATTTTGTGGCATATTACAATCAGGGATTTGGACATCTTTGATGGACATCTTGGGACATCTATGATGGATATTACAATCAGGGATTGTAATATCCATCATAGATGTCCAAAGATACATTTTAACCTAAAGCATCCATGCCACGTCACTGTTGAAGAGATTGACCTGCTCTGTTTTATCCTCTTCACTAGATTTTCCCAGCCACCAGTGAGTTATTTTTTGGTTTGAGTGTCACATGTTAAATTTCTCCTGTGTAATAATTTTTACATGCTTCTGAACAGCAGCGTCTGTGATCATGGGTCTATTCGCTCTGCTTCAGCCCATGCTTGACTCAGAAAAGGTTGTTGGAAAGATCTTTAAGTTTAAAATGGTACAGATAAAAAAACCCTCTTCTCTTATAAGCTAACCTCAAAGCCTTTTGTTCCTGGCATACATCCCTATAATTGAGACAGGTAAATAGAGAGTCCCGAAACAGCTGCCCATTAAGTCCGTCACTTGATCTGGGAGCTATCAACCCTTCTGCGAGATGAAGGCGAAACCAAGTAGGTAAACTCCGTGTCCATCCAGTGTCCTTTCTGTAAATTCTCTTCCTAGGCTTTGTGCACATTCTCTACGATTTAAGACAATCTCTGACGAAATATAGTTACCACGCTTGATAACTGCATTCTTGTAAGCTTTATTTTAATTGTTCAATGGAAGGCTTTGCAAGGTAAATATGACTCTCTGTATGCAGATGAAGGAAACAAATTGTCTTGTTCGGAATGCAGATGATGATCTTAACAGAGTTTTGGGTATGCTAGAGTTTCCGCTGAGTTGATATGTATATCTAGGAAAGCCACAAATTTGAGGAGTTTGTTTATAGCTGGAGACAAGCCTCACTAATTACTAATCAGTCCTTAGTAACGCCACTTTTTGAAGCGTGATCCAAGATTTGGACGACACTTACTCTTGATTTGTGTTACCTGAACACTTTGAAATGTTGTATTGCGGGTTCAGGTGAAAAGTGGTTAAACACGTTTGTTTGTTCACGTTCATTTTGGGCAGTTTTGCAGAACAGCTTTCACATGCTGTTCCTTCTTTCAGAGCATCGCTGGTCTTTACGAGATGGAAACGGCAAGGATGCAAGGGGAGAGACCTGCCTGTCTCGGCTTTGTTATATATACCTTTTGAACACGCTTCCGTAGAGCTGACACCAGCTCTAGGCTAAAAAGTTTATTGTGTCTGCACATGCCATTTTTCTTTCTACTTGCGCTGTCTAGCCCTGACTATTCCCCTACATCCGTCGTATTTTTAAAGATTTAATATTGCGTGTCACGGTGATACTGAGTATCGGTACGGAGTATTTCAGAGGACTGTGCACAATGGCATCCAGGTCTTTTGTTCTGAGCATAATGCTTAAGGTTTCATCAGTATTCAGGCTATACTTTTCAGAACACGTTGTATTTACCAAGTAAATTTGGTCTGCCATTCTCCTAAATTGCTTTGCTTACTTCAATATCTAAGGACTTCTTTCTCTCTCTCTCTCTCT
>VZSF01007842.1:22635-92123 GCA_013398295.1 Chionis minor | reverse complement strand
TTTTTAAATTTTATTTTTATATAGATTTTTCCTTTGCAGACGGTCGCACCGGAGTAATCCATTTAGGAAAAAAATATGCATGAATAACCTTAACCTTCACTTTCAAAATTATAAGTCCCCCGAGAGGCTTTAGGAGAAGCCTGGGATGGCAAATAAAGTTTGCTCTGTCTCGCGGCGCTGGAGGAAACCCGGCCGACCGCGTTTCAGCGAGGCCGTCTTACCCTCTGGAGATGTTGCGATTGTTGCTTCCGAAGCCGAAAACAAACAAACACATTTTTTTAAGGCAAGGCTCAGTCAGCCTGATAAGGCAAAGGAACGCCAACAGCAACACAATTCCCCGTGGAGACGAACACGCTGTTGGTGTGGAGCGTCAAACCCTCCTCGGAGAAATAGTGACTGAACTGAGCCGAAGCGACCGGGGTTGGCACGAGGAGATGGGATGGGGATGGAGGGATGGGGATGGAGGGAGTGTTTCCAACCCAAGGGATGCCGGATCTGGTGGTGGATCTGGGATCCATCGGGATGACCCGGGCTGGTGCAGGGGATGGGGAGCTCGACATGGCTCTGCCATCTCTGGAGCAGGAAGCATCGATGGGGGAAAACCAACCCCCTTTTGGGGGCACTGCCAGCTTTGGGGAAGCCAAACCCCGGGTGAGGGGTGCAGAGCAGTGTCTGGGCATGGGGCGATGGGGTCACCAGGCTGGGAACACCCCCAAATCCTGGCTGCGACTTGCGGTTCCTCGTCCTTTGTGCCGCGCTCCATCGTTCCGAGGCACCAAGCGCTGTGGCTGCATCTGCCGGGTCCCACCGGCTTTCGGGAGAGCTGGGCGGGTGTGGGGGGCATTGGGCTCCTGCAGTGGGGCTGCTGCAGGGCTCTCCATCACGCGGTGACATCCAGATGTCCCCTCTGACCCGAACCGAGTGCAGGTACCCACCCAGGGACCGCTGGCATGGCATCGCCGGCACAGCATCCCCGTCCCGGCAGCGAGCCATGGCTGAGCACCTGAGTTAGGATCTTGAGCTTAGACGCCGCGTCTTTGGCCAATTCACAAAAAGCCGCCCCACAGAGCATCTGCCTCCCCTCTCACCAGCCGCCGGCCCCCATCCCCTCCTGGCGGGATGCCATCGGCAGCGCCGGAGCCGCTCGCAGCCGTGCCCTGCGCCCGTCCCGCTGCGGCACAGCACGAGTCACCCTCGCGAGCTCCCCGGGTGAACAAATGATTAATAAACTGCACCACAGTGTCTGAGGTGGTTATTAATACCCTGGTAAAAAGAGCTACTGAAGTTATAAAGCTTTAATTTGGCCTTAAGGCCGAGTGGAAACTCCACATGTCTGCCAACAGCTACACACACATCCCTATACAGACAGGCTGTTAATATATATGCCTATATAAAAATAAAGAATAAAATTAATTTGAAAGAGAAAGCTGAAGCGCTTGCAGGAGAGAGAAAAAGGACGGCGGGTTGGTTTGTTTAGGGGTTTTCTGGCAGGTTTTTTCTGCCCTTTCTCGGCTCCCTCCTCAAATTTATTGGGACTTCCAGCCTACGGACAAACCCATCTTTTATTATTTATTATCTTTCTTAACACAAAATAAGGAAGTGAAGAAAGAGCCTCGATCCAGGCTCTAAAAATATATGAGCTGTTGCTTTATGTCCCCTTGCTGTCACCTATGGCGGGCGGCGTGACACCGCAGGGCAGGGCGCAAGCGTGGGACACGGGTGCCCCGTGGGCTCCTCTGCCACCGCCTCCCCCTGCCGGCCCCGGTCAAAGCCCTTCGCCTCCCCGGTGGGTGCACGCTGGTCCCGGGGGATGGCGGGGGGNGGGGGGGGGGGGGGGGTTGGTGGTCCCCCCGGCTTTTGGCACGCTCAAAATGGCAGTGGCGTTGAAACCGTCTGCCTCCGCTGCCTTTGAAATGGAGAATAAAGCTGCAGCTGGAGCGGAACGGGGCCCAACAGCCAGCGCTGGAAAATCCCACCCACAACGGAATAAAAAACATCGCCCCAGGCGCGGGGCGAGCGCCGCAGCCTCCTGCCCTTCGCCGCAAACCCCCCGGCACGACCGACGTGACGGCGATGCCGAGGATGCTCTTGCCCTCTGACGAGCCCTAATTAGCCCCGCAGCGTGGTGGGATGATGGGGAGGTGGAGCGGGGGCCAGCGGAGATGGGCGAGACCTCGGGTCCCCGACGGAACTCGGCATCTTCATCAAAATTAAATTCCCCACCCGGTGCGAAACATCCTGGTTCTGGGGATTCTGGACAACACATCCATCTGTGCCATCCGGTTTTGGGCCTGTTTCAGGCAACTTCAGGTGAAAAAGAGCATTTTTGATTATTGGTGCAGGTCTGCAGGGGTTCCTGGCTGGCAAACTCCACCCCCTCCCAAAAAAATCCTACCTGGATTTGGGAGCTGGACTTCAAAATGTCCCCCCGAGCAGGGGGATGAGCAGGGCGTACCCCAGCAAGGATTTTGCAAGAGCAAATAGGGATGGGAATATCAATAAGGACTTATTTTAAAAAAAAAATTAAAAAAATCTTCTCTTTGCTTGGTTTGAAAATTAAATCCCTCACGCTGTGGCGGCGGCTGGGAGCACCTGCAGCGCAGCTGCGGGCGGTTTTTTGGATGGAGAAGATTCTCCTGCAGGAAAAGCAGGCTGTCCCGATGGCAAACCTTCCCTTTCGTGGGAAAAAGCCGCTTGTGTTGACAAAAATGTAAAAATTTAGTTTTTTGGAGGTGCTTTTATTTTTTTTTTTAATTCACTACATCATTTCTGAAGGATACTTCTGAGGAGCCAAAATTTCAGCATTCTAAAATTAGGATCTTTGCCAATCTCGGGATGACTCCTGGGGTGCCGAGGAGGGTATTTATTCACTCTTCCCACCCACACACACATGCTTTTTTTCCCCTTTTTTGCCCTTTTTTTTTTTTTTTTTATAATCCTGTAACCTTTCAGAATGTCTCCAGCTTTGGAAAAATTACAGAGTGGCAAATTTATAATGTTTTCTTTTGTACTTTTGCTGCTGTGTAATCTTTCCAAAGTTAGAGAAGTTTTGAAGTTACAGAATGGAAAAAGAAAAGAAAAAAAAAAGATAGAAAAAAAAATAATATACATGTGCGAGCGGGAAAGGCACGGCATTGTGTTCAGCGCTGCGCAGACATTGTTCATTGTCTAGAGTTTGAGGGCGCAGGAGGAAAAAGAAATAGAGAATAAAACCCCCCTCAAAAAGTGAGATTTCTGGCAAAAGGCCGGGAAAATTTCAATGATGTGGTGTCTGGTGGATGCTTCGCCTTTTGGGTATTTTGAGGGCGAGGAGATGGGCAAGGTTGATGGGTGGTCTGTGCTGTTTGGGTGCTGGTTCCCACCTGTACATCGGGATGGGTGCGCGGGGCGCTGGGACGCGGCGACTCTCACCTTGGCACCGTCACCTTGAAGCATCGAGATGTGATTTATAACTTGGGGGTGGGGGAAGAGCTGGGGGGGAGCTCCGAACCCCCCCCAGGATCAGGACCAGGAGTTCCAGTGTCCTGGAGGATCAGGTCCAGGAGTTACAGGGTTCGGAGCTCCCCACCTGGATCAGGACCAGGAGTTACAAATCCAGCAGATCTTTGGTTCAGCGCCGGCTTCGTCGATGGGGGTCCCCATGTCCATCGCTGCCCACGAGGCAGCGAGTGCTCGATGTCCCCCATGCATGTCTCTCCCTGGCTCCGATGCTGCATCCCTCCCACACCCACCGGAGAGCCCCGGCGAGGGATGCTGGAGCCGGAGGCGAAGTCACTGTGATGCCAAACGGCGCTCGCCGGCGATGGAGGCGCTTCCCCTTGTGCCAAAAACCTCTTTAAGCCTGAAAACGTGGTTGGGCAGGAGGGAGCTCGGCGCTCCCGCGGCTTTTGCAGGTTTTTTTATCTGCCGGTGAATATTTCCACAGGTTTTTGGCTTTTGTAGGCTGGAGCCTCTGCAGGGGGGTCAGGGGTGCGGTGGGGTGGCCGTGCCGCGGGGCGGCGATGGGGTTTGCAGCCAAATGGTCAAGTTTGGCTGGGGAGAAACCAAATCTGAGCCACGCTCAGCTCCCCAAAGGGACAGCAGCCCCACTGAGTCCCCCACGGGACCCCCGGCACAGGGTGGGCTCCCAGCCGCTCCCTGGGGATACCGTGGGGTGGTCGCAGCGCGGCGGCACCGTGACCGGTGCCGTGGGTGCTGGAGGCGACGGGGCAGGATGCCAGTCCCCCGTGCAATCCCTCCGTCGTCTCCGCCGCGGTGGGTCAGCCTCCAGCCGGTGATTAATGGCTCAAGGGAGGCCGTGGTGGCCGCGGGCCATGGCTAATGTCAAATAACAAATATGAATGCGGGCTGTAAATATTTATACAATGCGCAGGCACGTGCCGCCTCCCTGGTGCAAAGGCAAAGCTCTCCTCCCCCCCTCAGGGCGGGTGACGCACATCTCCCGGCAAAAAATCCGCCCGGGGTGGCCGGGAAAGAGCTCGGGCCAGTGCTCCCGTGGCCGTGGCCCCCGTCCCGGCAGGGCTGCGGGGCTGCGTGCCCGCCCGCCGCTCGCAGGGATGTTTCATGTCTTCGGGGACATCCCGGAGCACTTCCGTTCTTGGGGTGGCGGAAAAGCAGCTTTTGAACGGCAGCGGAGAGCTTCGCCGCCTCCGGCTCCTCTTTGTGGGGTACAGGGAAGCTGGAGGGACCCTCAGATCCCCCTTCCCTGCTGGGACCCTCCCCGTGCCCCTGGGAGGTGGCAGGAGGGGAACCCCCCCTCCCCGACAGCAGCGCTGATGCTCACGGTGTGCCCACGGGATCAGAGCGGGGAACCTGGGATGCTGTGGGAGTTCTGCCCATCCCCAAGGGGCCATGGGCGATGCTCAGCCCCCACTTCCTCCCCCCCCAACCCTGGGGGGGACCCAGCTGCCTCACACCACTGCCAGGCAGTGACAGCCAGCGACGGGGACGTGCCTGCTCCGGGGGCACCGCGTCTGTCTCGCTGCCGGCGCAGGGAATGCGGAGAGCAGGCAGGTGAGCAGCCTCCTGCTCAAAAACCTCCGCCCCACGCGTTCCCAGCTTCTCTGTTTCCCAAATACCATTAAAACCTCCGCTCCCACGGCCTCCTGCCATGGCAAACCCTTGGCCATCACTGCCTGAGGCCGGCGCCGGCGCGTGCAATGCTCTGGATGTGACGTGCCGGGTACCACCACTGCATCCCGGATCGGCAGGTTGGTGGGCAAAGGAGGATCAGGGGGGAATGCGGATTTTGGCTGTGTCCCCAAGGAAGGCTTGATGTTTTTCCCAGTTCTCCCTCCTGCTTCCCGCTCCCGGCTCCCAGGTTTATTTAGTGCGGTCCCTGCCTAAGAATAGAAAGCAATGATGATTATTTGGGTGACTGGTCGGCTCAGGAAACGGCTAATTGGAGACAGAGACTTTCACCTCTGCCTGGGCTGGCTCCAGCCTGGACTACGGGCGCCCGAGCCGTGTTTCCTATCATCAGGCACGTGAAAGGCTGGGAGAGTCTCAGGGTGGTGTGTATGAGAGCAGGGACACAGGTAGGGCTCTTCGGGTGTGGATCCAGCGGCTCAGCCTGGCCCACAGCGAGCCCGTCGCCCGTTGCGTCAGGGCTGGGTGCGGCGAAGCCACCGAGGAGCAAAGCGGCAGCGTTGCTCCCTCGAGACTTCGGTTTGAAAAGCCGGAGAACCGCATGGTTTCCTCACCGCGGGCGATGGCTCCCATGGGGAGACGGGGAGAGCTCGCCCCCATCCCGGCTCTCCCCATCGCTCCCTCCCCGCCTCTCCCCCCACAGATGTCGACGAGTGCGTGGAGGGCACCGACAACTGCCACATCGACGCCATCTGCCAGAACACCCCCAAGTCCTACAAGTGCATCTGCAAGTCCGGCTACACCGGCGACGGGAAGCACTGCAAAGGTAGGGCCACGCCGCCGGAGCCCCTCCGAGGAGCGAGAGCCCCGGAGTTGGAATGCAGGAGGTGGCTCGGCAGCAACGTCCCCTGCCCTGCCAAAACAGGCTGCTTGTTTACGCGAGCCCATTGCAAACCCCAAAAATGAATTCCCCTTTTCTGCCCCAACCTCCTGGCCTGTTGACACCGCAGTGCGTGGGGACGGAGAGGAATGTGCCTGTCCTTGGCGGTGGCGGTGGCAGCCGTGCTCCCTCCCCTGCTCTGCAAAGAGCCGGCTTTGCCAGGCTGGGAATGCCCAGGCCCACGAGTGTCACCTGGGGCTGGTTTTAAACAAAGCTGGGCTTTTTTCCTGCAGGATTTCCAACCCAGAGGCTGCGGAACCGGGTCAGCAGCTAAAACATGAGAAGCTTAAAAATAAGATATAGAGATACAGATATCAGTGTAGATACAGATGTAAATGTAGATATAGATAGAGGGGTAGATGTAAATGCAGATATAGATGTAAATGTATAGATAGAGGTATACGCAGCTGAGTGGGGCATGGAAAGAAAATGGGCTCCTTGGAGGAGCAGCAGCAGGAAAGCAGGAATGGGGCAGGGGAAAAATTCCCGGCTCGCCTCCGAGCAGGTCCACGGTCGGTCGGGATGGGCTGAGTACAAACAGCGGAGGGATTAAAGCGCGCTCCAGGCACAGCAAGGCTTCGCCATGGAGACGGGCAGCTCTGCCCACCGCGCTGGGAAATCCCGTGTGATTCCCAGCACAGGGCGCTGTGCTGGGGCTGTGAGAGAGCAGGATGGCGGGAAGTCCAGGCTCCAGACTAGGGAGGACAGGGATGTTTTTGCAGGGTGTGGGGGGATGCTGTGGGTGATCACGGAGCTGGGGACCTGCTGGAATAAGCAGAGATAGCAAAGACCCCAGGGCACAGTATCAGCCGGGTCTCAAACATGCTGGAGAAGGGGAGCAGTACCCGTGCAGCAAGTTGGCCGTCCTCAGCCAGGGCAGCCCCGTAGCTCTCCTGCCCTCCTCTCTCTGCAGACGTCGACGAGTGCGAGCGGGAGGACAACGCGGGCTGCGTCCACGAGTGCGTCAACATCCCTGGCAACTACCGCTGTACCTGCTACGACGGCTTCCGCCTGGCGCACGACGGCCACAACTGCTTAGGTGAGGGACGGGCCCCCGGTGGGATGCCGGCATGTCACAGCCGCCTGGCAGCTCTGGCACCTTGGGACCAGCCCGCTGGCTTTCTTTGATGGCCACCTCCCAAGCTCTGACCCCGCCAGAGCTGTTGCAGAGCCAGGAGACCGTGGTGGCGCTGCCAGGGCAGCAAGCCGGCTGCAACGTCCCGTGCCACCATGGCTCCCTGGGGACAGCATTGCTCCCCATCGCGCAGGGGTGACGCTGGGGAAGGATGCTCCACGCTGGGGGAAAAATTCTCTCCGTGGGTCTGTCTGGCCTGGGGGACAAGGCAGGACTGGGAGGGCTGGGTTTGGGGATGCTGGGCACGAGTCGCAGCCTCCCCGTGGCCGCATCCCGCTGCGGCGAGCGGCCGGGCCGGCAGCTCTGCTCCGCTGCCGAAGGCAGGACCAGCCGGCGGGGCTCACCCGGGCCCTGCCGCTCGCTCCGCTCGTGCTTGAGGTCAGCCCTGCACCTGCCAAAATAGATGAGTTAATAGCAAATACGGTGGGGATGGGAACCAGCGAAGGGACTGGGTAAATAATCCCTGGGCCAAGACAAACCCGGCATCTGCCTACGGAGCGGCCGTGCATCCTCCCAGCTGCTTCCCACTGCCCCAAACTCCATCTGGCTGCGGCAAAGCCAAAGCTCCCGGCAGAGCCCTGGGGCCGGCCGGGCTGCCCGTGCCCCGGCACCCGCTTCCGCCCACAGCACCCGCGGGTGGGATTATTGGGGCATGGGGCCGCCCGCCTTCCCTCTGCCTGGAGCTCATGCTATTTTCTAATTAGTGTCTGCAGAGGGGTCATTAATGAGCTCATCACTGGGAGAAGGAGGAGGAGGAGGAGGAGGGGGAAGGGATTATGGACACATACGCTTTGCATTAACCACCATCACCGGGATCTTTGCAGCCTCCTCGGGGAGGGGGGAGATTTACACAGCTGGGAGGAGGCGCGGGCGGGCAGCTCTGCCTTCCTCTCCCGGGGGAGGATGAGCCCGAGGAGAAGAAAGGAACGCCGGGCTCAGCGAGCCGCAGACGTCATGTGTTTACAGAGTTGGGTGGGAGGGGATGGAGGTGGCCGGGGAGCCGCCGGGTGAGGGGGGATCTGGGGGGTAACAGCCCCAGCTCCCCCCTTGACCTTTCCCTTGGCTCATCCCAGTGTTTCGGCCACGTCGCTTTGCCGCAGGGATGGGGCATGTTTATCCTCTGGAGCCCATTTTACAGACGAGGATGTTGAGACCCTCCGTCCCCTGGCTGGGTTTGCTCAGCAGCCGCTCTTCCGGGGGGCAGCAGGGATGAATCCTGGTGGGTTTTTCCCGTCCGCCTTCCCCTCCATCCTGACGGTGCTTAGCCCAGGGAAAGAGGATCAGAGCAAAGTGGAGGGTCGTGCCAGGCGTTGCTGGCACTGCAGGGAATGGCCAAGCCGGAGAGGGATCAGGGTGCGTGCCCGCCGGAACCCGCCGGCCCCCGCATCGCCCACCCCGGGCGACCTTTTGAACCGGGACAGGAATCCAAGCCCTGGTCCTGACACGGGCCCTGCTGGCTTCTGCCCATCTCCGTTGTATTTAATAAAACAGGTATTAGAGCAGCAGAGTCTTGTTTCAGCTGTTGGGTTTGAACGGCTGCCGCCTCATTTTTTTGCGCGGGGCTCGACGGAGAAGCCGCAAGACATTAAGCCCTTGTTCTAAGCGGGGGGGATTTGAGGAGAGTTATTGGCATCTGCAGGACATAGCTTGGCCGGGACGAGTCTTGGAGGAAGCCGCGAGCCTCCTGCCATGGCAGAGGACGCCGCTTTTGCATCTGAGACGGGTGTGAGATGGTGTTTTTCCTCCTTTCCCAGGTGGTGGGGTTATGGGGTGCTCCTGGGCTCTGCCCCTGCGGCTGTTTCCAGCTGGAGCCGCAGCCCCCCCTTTTTTCTGAGCATCCCGTGGGGTCGCGGCATCCCCCGGGGCTCGCCTGGGGCTGGGGCAAGGTGCAAAGCGCCCCCGCCGCTGGGGCATCCATCCGTCCATCTGCCTCTTCGCCCAACAGCGAGGGGTTTCGGCGCGTGCCGTGCCGCTCAGGGAGGAAGGCAGTGCCGGGAGCGCCCCCCCTCCAGCGCGTGCCGTCACCGAGCCGCTATTCCGGCGTTTCCGGCGGCCGATGCTGGCGGGGCTCAGCTTTCCCCTCGGCTGCCGGCGCCGCAACGCTCGAGTTCACGGGAGGTTTTCTTTGGCACGGGGCCCCTCGCTCCCCAGCCCCACGCCGGCCCCGGCACCACAGGCGGAGGGCGATGCCGGCATCCTCGTTGCTCTGGCACCTCGGGGCGCTGGGCAGATTCAGCTTGGACCACTGTGCCCAAAAACCTTCTGGAAAGAGCAACGGGCCGTTGCTCTTCATTACATGAGGGCTGGAGTGGGAGCAGCCCGGGGCGAGGGCATCGCCACAGCTTCCAGCCCCTTCCAGCCTCGGTTTGTTAAACCGAAACAGGCAGGAGGGCGGCAGAGCCGCTGGGGTTTTGAGTCTCCTCACAAGTAATTATCCCCGCTCTGGGCTAAGGTTTCCCAGCTCCCCCTAATGAAGTGCAGGGATCCCCAGTCGGCAACGGGCTCGGAGGGGCTGGGACTGGGGGGAAGCCGCAGCCGGCATCCCGGCATCCTGGGTGCTTTGGGGGTCCCAGGACAAGGAAAATCTGTTTCCCTGTGGTTTGGTGTGTCTTGCTGTAAAATGAAGCCGGATCTCTTTTGCCCACCAGCCGGGGAAGCTGTATGGCCTCTGCGAGCCACCCCTTGACGTGCTTCACCTTCATCCCCTGCAGCCCTAAAGCATCCCCCGTTCTTTTAGCTGGCGGATGAAGAGCAGAAATAAATTGCCACGTAGGAAATCTGTCACACCCGCTTCCCCATCCCCTTGGGCATGCCACGGAGCCGCGCTCACCCATTGCCACCTTCCCTTTGCAGACCTGGACGAGTGCTCGGAGGGCAACGGCGGGTGCCAACAGACCTGCGTCAACATGATGGGCAGCTACGAGTGCTTCTGCCGGGAGGGCTTCTTCCTCAGTGACAACCAGCACACCTGCATCCAGCGCCCCGAAGGTTAGTGCACGGCGTCTCCCCGCCCCCGGGGGCATCCTCCGTCCCCTGCGTTTATGGGGCAGGTCTGTCCCCGCATCGCCCCCCGGCCACCCCTGCACGGGGCGGCTGCTGGTTCATGACCCTTCTGGGCGCCGCGAATTTCAAAGGAAATTTCTTACGAGCGCATCGGGAGGGGATGCTGCGGGGCTAATAAATATCTCCGTTAACAAAACCCTCGCAGGCCCCTTTGTCAAGCACAATAATCCCAAGCAGAGGATGTTTTTCCTATATCCAGAGGGTTTTATTAAATAAAAGGTACCCAACGACCCTCGCTCCACCCTGCGAGACTCGTCTTCTCCTGCCAGGTCTTGCGCAGCACCGAGCCCTTCGTCTCGACATCAGCTCTGAATTGCTGCCGTCTGGAGCAATCTCTTAGCCAAAATAGGAGGAAATGAGAGATTTTTGCGTCTCTGCTGATTTTTATCTCCACTGCTTGGCAAAGCCAGCTGAGTGTTTTTGCTTTCCTCCTTCCCCCTTCCCAGCTGTGTCGGTCCCTCCAGCTCCCAGGGGAATCTCACCCAGCCCTGCATGGCCCAACGGCCGCGGTGGCATCTCCCGTGTCCCCATCCCCACGCGCTGGCTGCTCTGTCCCCGCAGCGACGCGGTGGGTGGCCCCCGCTAGGGACGGGGGTGCAGGTGCTGGGCTTTTAGCTGAAGGGCTGCGGGGCATTGGCAGCCCAGGGACATCTGTGTTGCTCCTGCACCCCGAGATTGATCTCGTCGCTGCTACACGGTCCCCGAGCTCAGGAGCAGCTGCTGGGAGGGTTGTGGCTGGTCCCCAGGCTGGAAAAAGCAGAGAGCTGAGGACAACTTGGGGTCCGATGTTAAAGCCTGTTCTGACTTTACTCCTGGCTCCTCGGGCAGTGCCAAGGCAGAGGCAGTCGGTATTAGAGAGCTAAACCTCAACCTTACGGCTGCTTCCTTCCTTCTGGGGTCCTTGCCAGCTCCTCATCTCTCTTCTATCCTGGCAGGAGGCTTTTTCCTTTCCCTCTCCTCTTTCTCTGTTTCTCAGTCTCGCTCTTGCTTTCCTCTCTCCTTCCTGATGCAGACGGGATGATCTTTAAGGTCCCTCCTGACCTAAGCCAGTGTATGATTCTATGATAAATGGTGCTGGATCGAGACACCCGAGGGATGGATTCCGGGATCCCCCTCCTGCAGCGCCATGTCCCTCTCCCTCGCACCGGCCAGTCCTTCCCAGTAAGGAGAGGCGGAGGGTTGGAGCTCACTGGGGTATCAGTGCCTTTAAACCCCGCCGTGCTCAGCCCGACAATGACAGTGGAGCCACCAAAAGTGAAAGGGGCGAGCAGGGTCCTCACATGGTGCCAGTGCAAGAGCGGATGACGATGTTGCAGGGAGAGGAAGGATGAAAGGATTAAATCCCTTGCTGGGCGGTGGCTGTAGACAGTGAGGGATTGCTGTGTCCCGGTGTCACGCAGCGGAGAAGGATGCCGTGCCGGGGTGGAATCACCCAGGGAGTCTTAGGAAAAGAGCGTGCGGCCGTCCTGGCCTGGAGGGGAGCCAGGGCACATGGATGCCGGAGCATCTCTGCTAGGACGTGCTGGGGGATCACTGCAGATGACCGGCCGTTGGGAATCGGCTTCTCCGGAAGGTGGCATTTCCAAGGGAGCGATGGCGCGGCAGGGCAGGGTCAGTTTTGGAGGTCTCTGTGTCCGCCGTGGCACCCGGGACGCAGCGGAGATGCTGCCAGGTAGTAAAGAGCAGCGATAAAACAGAAGGGGGGAGAAAAGCCGGGGTTTGGAGGAGAGGCTGAGGGCGCCTGGCTGTCCCCGGCATCCCTGGGGCATCATGCTCCCCTGGGGATCCCAGGGCAGGGCTGGCTGGAGTGCTGGGGGCTCAAAGCAGCATCCCGGCCTTGGGACAGGCTGGCGGGTGCCAGGGGGGACACGGAGTGGGGCTCCGCACAGGTTGGGGGTTCCCAGCCCTGGCACAGAGGCCGGGGAAGGGAGGGTTGGCGCGGTTGGAGGCAGGAGGCTCTAATTACAGAGAGGCTCGCCTGCTGCTGCAATTACAGATGATCGCCCTGTCCTGGAGTGGAGCCAGGTGGGATCTGATGGGCAGGTGGTGGGGAGCAGCCTGGGACACCCACAGGCTCCAACCTGTGGTTTTTAACCCGTCCCGTGCATGCTTGGTGCATCTCAGCATCCTCCCTCGAGGTGCCCCTGGATCTGCCCTCGCCCTCCTGCCCCAGGCTTTTGGCAGCCCACGGGCTTGCAGCTCTGCCCGGTCCCCCATCCTGCCACCGGCATCGCTCATCCCACGGTGGGCTTGGCACTGGGTGCCTGGAAAGGAGCCGATATCCTCCCTCTGCCAGGAAAAGGCCTCGAGCACGCAGTTGCATCTCCCGGAGGGCCATCCCCAGCTTGCTGTGGGTTTTGTTAAATGTCTCATAAACTCCTCTCAATGCTGTGTTCGGCGTCCGCTGAGCCCAGCTTTCCGCAGCTGGGTGTCCCCATGCCCCGAGAGAGACTGGGGCGGGAGGGGGCTGTGGATGGGTCAGCGGGGGTGAAACAGCAGCTCTGATAATGGGAACCAGCAGCTCCCCAAGCCCTTGTTCCCCAGGGGCTGCCAGCGTGTGAATCCTCCCCGAGCTGTCAATTCATCCCGTGCCTTACGGGCACAGCCCCGGGGCTCATCCTGGCACAGAAGCTCCTGGATCTGCCTCCCCCCCCAAAAAAAACCCCTTCCTTGCTCGGCTGAACAGTGCCGCAGCTGCCTGCCCCAGGGGTCTGTGATGACAGCCATGTTCACCCCATGCTCCTCGTCTTCCGAAAAGGAGCTGTGTGGCTCCGTCCCAGCGACGCCGGGCAGGGCTGGTGGGCAGAGACAGCTTCTGCGCCCGCTGCTTGCCCCAAGGCACGGCAGCGGGGTCTCACCCAAGGCGGTGGGAGGGAATCAAAGGTTCAAAGTGGCTTTGTCCACCTTCTCCGGCCACCCTGTGCCAGGAGGTGCTGCCCTTCAAGGCACCGCGCGGGGTTATCCCGTCCACCCGAAGGTCCTCAGTGGTTTTCCCCTCGTTGTTCCCCTCTCCCCATCCCCATCCGCCCCCAGATACTCTTCTGCCGCCACAAACCGGCGCTGGCAAGCTTTTGGAGCTTTTCTTTGCTTCCTTCTCTCCTTTTAGAAGGAATGAACTGCATGAACAAGAACCACGGCTGCGCCCACATCTGCCGGGAGACCCCCAAGGGGGGCATCGCCTGCGAGTGCCGCCCCGGCTTCGAGCTCACCAAGAACCAGCGTGACTGCAAACGTAAGGAGCCCTCTAGGGATTGGGATATGGCCTCTTGGGGACCCCTAACCTTGTCCCTGTGGTACAGACACCTCCTGGTCCAGCTACAAAGCCTGAACTTCCCCAGCAGCAATTGGTTTTTCAAGGCTGAAGCCCTCTGGCTTCATTTTCCCCTGGCATGTCCAGTTCTGCCTCTGTGGCCCTTCAGTCGATGCTCCTGGCATCCCCCTCTGCCCAGAGACGTTGTGCCCTTACAGCGAGTGGGCTGAAATGGCAGTTAAAGGGGGTGCCAGAGGTGCAGCATCCCCCGTCCCTGTCCCAGCAGCTTCACTTTCCCAAAGGGAGATGAGCAGGGAGAATGCGATCGGCACAGGAGCAGCGCAGGAATCCTCTCCCCGGGGGCTGTGGTGCTCTCAGCCTGTCTGATCTCCTGCCAGCATCTTGCTGGCATTGCCAAGGTTATTAAATAGATATGTATGTGTTTATGCAATTATTTTTTTGTTTCTCATTTGCTGTCTGCAGCAAATGAGTAAAATTGCTGATGGAATGGAGTTTTAATCCTATGAGCCTACTTTCCCTCCGAGCAAAATGGAACAGCACGCCTTGCCCGCTGGGGAGGGCTGGCAGGGATTCCCAGGAGCACCTGAGTCATTCCAGAGCTCGGGAAAGTCCCACCCTTCCCCTGTAACACCAGATCCAGGGTCAGGGTCAACCAGCCCACTGGTCCCCTTTGCTCGGGCTCCACCGGTGGCATTTAGGAGATATGCAAAGGGAAGATTTGAGAAACCGCATAACAGTTTGCATCGTGCCAAGATCCCACAGGGAAAGTCTCTAGAAATTATCCAGGAGGGGAGGGATCTCTGCGAGGGTATGGATGAGGTTTTTTCCAAGCTGGCTTTAGGCTACCGCTTGGGGATGCTGGGGGTAAAGAGGGGTAAAAAAGGGACTGGGGTCCCGGGTGACGGCCGGTGCTTTGACTCCTGCAGTGACCTGCAACTACGGGAACGGGGGCTGCCAGCACACCTGCGACGACACCGACCAGGGGCCCAAGTGCGGCTGCCACGTCAAGTTTTTGCTGCACTCCGACGGGGTGACGTGCATAGGTAGGTGCCAAACCATCACCTGGTCGCGGGGACGTGGGTCGGGGTGTGGGATGGCTCGTCTTCCTTCCCCGGGCAATTTGCTCTTGGTCTGATGAAGGGTTTGGGGTTGGTTTTTTGGTTTTTTGGGTTTTTTTCAAGCTTTGGGGATGCTTTTGGCGTCCTTTTGCTGAGATCGGAGAAACTCGGTGCGTGTGTGAGCTGTGGATGCTTGAGGGGACGTTTGGGGACGTGTCGGTTGTGCTGGGGTGCGGGCAGGGGTCCCTGCCTGCCTCCGTGCCGCTGGAGGGAGAGCGGTGAGGATGTCCCCACGCTAGAAATCCTTATTGTCACCATCACCGGCAGCGTTCGGGGAGGGACACGGAGGGGACAGGTTTGGCTGCGGTGATCTATTCTGACTCGGCACCGTGGGGCCTCGGCTCAGGAGAAGAATTGTCTTGCAAAAAAAAGCCCCGAAACCCCAACAACCTGACAACTCAACCACCCCCAGAATTGTCCTTTTCCTCTGTGTGTTTTCAAATTGTAAAACATCAAACAGAGATAGAAGTTTTACTGGTTTCATATGCTTGTGCTGTTTAACAGCTGATTTGATTTAAAAAAATGTTACATCCAGCGAGTGATTAAGTCCACAAATTGCTCTAGACATTTGAGTTCTTATTGCAGAAAATAGAGAAAAAGGAATTGAAAGCAAGAGAGGGGTTTTGGCTCCCCGTGTCCCCGCTGTGCCTGAACAGAAAACCCTCTGCACTTTCCAAAGATGGATCCGTCCTCGGGGCGGGCGGCGGAGGAGCCCCCTGGATCCCCGGCTGCCCCCCGCTGGCTCGAGGGATGCTCGGGGCTGAGCTCCCAGCAAATTCCTCCTGCCTGTCACCGCTGTCACTCAGCCCCATTCCAGGACTGATCCCAGTCCCTCCTGGTTCCTGGCCGGTGCTCGCAGCCCCTTGTCCCCGCTGTCCTCGTGTTTGCTCCTGCGGCCGCTGCATCCCATCCCACCCGTTGAGGACCCTCTCGTGGGGTTATTTCTATGCTCCGGGGTGGGGAGGGCTCCTCCGATGGGGATTTTGAGATCCTGGGGTGCGTCCGCTGGTGGCTGGAGGTCCCTGCGCGTGCGGTGTCCGTGCTGGTGCGAGGACTCAGGGAGTTTTGGCACTGGAACGATGCTTCTGACCTGTTGGGTGCAGGGGGGTGGGAGAGCGGCGTCCCGAAGCATCTCGTGATTTTGGGGATGCTGGAGAGGGGTCCATTTGCCGGAGGGTCTCAGCACTCCGACCCCTGGTACCACAGGCTTGAGGGTGGGATTCGGGGGTTTCCAAAATCGCTCCTCCTCATGGTCTTGGCCAAAATCTCCCTTTCCATCCCCACGCCGTGCACCTTATCTGCTGGGGAGGCATCTCCCACCGGAACCGGTACATCCCGGTGAGCTCTCCCCTCGCCCGCCTTCCCGGAGGAAATCACACACTGTGGGACGGAGGATTTTAGGAGCAGCAGCACCAGCCCGAAAACCCACTGCATCCCGTCCGGCTCTGCAGCCCCCACTCCGCAGGAAGGGGCCCGCCCGGCTCCCGCATCCCCCAGGAAATTCCCAGCCCCCCAGTCCCACTAGGGGAAGGAACACTGTGGGATTGTGCTCCGGCCGCTGGGAGCCGGCGGCCGCCCCGCGGGGGTGCCCGGCCAGCAGATTTACGGCCGAGGTACCTGCTCGGATATTTATAACCACCCTTTCTTGTTTTACAGCCGGGGCTCAGCAAACAGCCCTCCCCCCTCCCCGGTGCTCCCTCCGCCGCCCCTTCCCCATTTCCTCTGAAATATTTCATCATTTCAAGGGGAATAAAGTTTCCAGCGAGGGGAAACGCAAACTCGCTCCCCGGGCCATGGGCTTTGAAATTGTACGCGGTGCGTTTGATGGGCTGCCGGGACAGGCCCCTGGTCCAGGTTCCCTTCAGATCACACCACGCGGCAGGAAGCACGATCAGCCCCTTTGAGTGACAGTTTCATTAGGCCACGGCCGGTGTTTTTCATTTTTCCGCTTTTTATTGCTGCTTTTAAAAATGCAGATAATGAATAACATGCCTCTGAGCAAAGCGGGGCCAGCCCTAATGGCTCCCAACATGTCTGCAGGCTCCAGGGGGAGGGGGAGCTGGGAGGGGAGGCCAATGACCTTATATATTTATATTTATGCTCAAAAAACAGCCTTTTTTAGGGGGGGGGGGTTGGAAAGCACATAAAATCGCCCTCCAGCAGGGTGCAGCGCCCGCGGGAAGATGCAAACCGGGCTGTCACGGTTGACGCAGATTTTGGCTTTCTGGGAAGATTTGCAAACTGGGGGCATCATTGCAGCTCCCTCCCGCTGATATTCGGGGTGCAGCGGGGCCGTCGCTGTGTCCCCCCCACCGTGTGCGGCGAGCGCCGGCGGAGCGGGAGGTGCTGGATGGGGAGGAAATATGATTAGATGGAGAAGAGAAGGAAACTAAACTCAGCTCACGTTTTACGGCCGATTTCCTGACCTGCGCCCAGGCGGTTTGCGGCGGCCCCGCCGATGCTGCCCAGCTTTGCCAAGCCGGCGGTGCCGGGAGTGGTGCCGGGAACGGGGGGGGCTGCGCCGGATCCCACTGCTGGGTCAATGCTGGGGACACTGGAGCGAAGGGACAGCGGTGTAGGAGGGCTCTGGGAAGGGGAAAGCAGGGCATGGGGACGCGAGGCGGGTGGCCATGGGCATGCCGTGCATGCTCCTCCGCCCACGTCGACCTCCCTGAGGAGGACGCGGTCCCTGCAGAGCCTCGGCACCCCGTGTCCCGGCTGTGGAATCCCTGCCCTCGGCTTGAGACGCCCCCTGGGACAGCACAGGCACAGCTGGGGGCTGCGTGTTCCTTCTTTTCCCCTTCCACCGTCCTTCCCTCCACACGGACCCGGCGTCGTCTCTCGTTATGCCGGGATGCGCTCGTCTCCGCTCGGTCCCAGGGGTGATGGGCTCCAGGTGCCCCGAGCACCCCAGCCCTGCGCTGCCCCCAGGGCTCTCCGGCTTCGGTCCAGCACTGCCCTGGGCCTCTGTCCCCACAAAAACAAGCGCTGAGGTGCCTTGTCCCCTCCCCAAAATCACCGGCATGACAAGGGGACATCTCCCAGCCACAGACGGCTGGTGCCAGGCAGTTTCCTTTGCAGGGCAAAGCTCAAGCTGACTTTTTAAGGCAACCCCCCAACGTGATCCCAGGGTGTTTTAGCACCAATTTTGGGGTCTGCGGCTTTGCCCAGGCTGCTCTCAGCCCCTTCTTAGCCATTTCCCACCCCCCGCCTCCATGCTCCCACACGCTCCCGTGGGTGCTCAGCACCCCGGGGCTGCACCGTGTCTTGCCGGTGCTCCTTGCACCCAACTGCACCGACGTACTGGTGAGGTTGAGCAGCCCAAGCGCACCCAAAATTTGGGCTCAGCGCTGGCCTTGCTGATAAATCCAAGTGGTGCAAGTGCCGCCGGTGGGATGCAGTCACCTTCCCAAAGCCCACGGCCACGCATCTCCCGTACGGATCCTCTCAGGGATTGCAACCCGCCCCAGCATGCGCTGGTTTTGCTCCGGCAAGGACAAGGACCCGATTCCCCAGACTAACGGGCTGCACTAACGCTCTTCGTAACGCGCTTCCTCCCTCTCGCTTGGGGCTCTGGCCGGCACGATGCGGAGCGCAAAACCGGAGGGGGTTTGGAGAGGCTGCAGGACGTGGGATGCTTTGGGTAGGGTGATGGAGAAGCCGATAATGCCGGACCCAGACCTCTGGTTTGGGGTCTTTTGGGAGGTGGGGGGAGAAAAAAGCCCAAAGGGACTATTTCCACCAGGCTGGAAAGGCAGTGGAGTCGAACCCGTTGATGTGTGACACCAATCGAGCTCCTTGCTGGACACTGTTTCTAAATCACTTTTTTATAATGTTAAACAGGGGAGAGACACTTCCAGCAACACGTTATCCTTGAGACGTTTTCTAATGGTAAATATTTTTGTTCTCTCTATCTCTACGAAGGGGGCTAACTGTAGACGGTCTCTCGTTCTCGAGACGCTAACCAGGTCCGGGGGGCCGAGCTGCCGCGCTAACTGCATGCCTCACTAACCCTGTCCCCCTGCTGCTGCTTTTCAACCCCGCAGAGCGAGCCCGGCCTTGGGCTGCAGGCGGACTTTGCTTTTGGGCAGGGAGAAAAACCCTCCCCTGGCTGCGCTTGCATGAGGCGGGGGCTCTCGCGTTGCTTTGGTCGATCCAGCCTGGTGCAGGGGGTGATAACCCACTTCCCAGTGGCTGTGGCAACGGTTATCCCCCCGCTCCGTGGCCACCGTGCAAGCCTGCAGGGAGCTAGCAGTGGTCCACCGGTGGCTGCGCGGTGGGGAGGGGGATGCTCGTGCCCCTCTCCGTGCTGCGTGCTCCCAAACTTACCCCTCCCCGGAGCCCACCCGCTCGCGGACGGTCCCCTCTGCCGATGCGGGGATGTTCAGGGTGTCCCAGGGTTTGGCCCAGCAAAAGGCGCTAGCCCTCCCGGGAGGCACCCAGTCCCGGGATGCAGCAAATCCCAGAGCTGCCGCCGCCTTTTCTTGGGCTGGGCACCTCGGCTGCTTCCCTAAGGATCTCCTTGCAACCCCGCCGCCGGGTCTCTAAGCCCTTCGCAAAGGTAAGGCAACGCCTCTGCTCCACGGCCGAGGAAACCGAGGCAGTCTGGATGCGCCGCGACCTGGCTGCGGTGCGGAATCTCCTTTGTGGATGTGCTGGGTGCATGCAAATTCCAGGAGAAGCTGGGGGTGCGCGGCTCACCGGTGGCAGGGAGCTTTCGGGGGGCTCCGCAGAGCCGTCTCCTAAGGGTGGGAGAAGGGGGGACCCCTGGCTCTGCGCCGTCACGTTGCTCCAGCCAAGCCGGCTGTAATCCCTCCGATTACAGCGCGATCATCTCCTTAGGCTTGTGGGATGGCAATCCCGCTGCGATTGCTGCTTCCCGGCAGGTGGAGGCAAAGCCGGAGCGTGTGCTGGCAGGGCGCTGGCGGGGGCACGGGCAGGGGCTCCGTCGGTCCCCGGTGACGGCAACCACGGTGAAGGGTGCCGAGCGGGACAAGGATTTCCATGGCATGGGGGGCAGAAAGCAAGACCGGAGCTGGGATGGAGGAGGGTGGGAAAGAGCGTGTGTGTGTGTGTATGTGTGTGTGTGTGTGGAAGCTGCTTTTGTCTTCTCCCTCCCCGAGCGATGGAGGCCCTCGCCAAAGCCCTGTGTGGTTGGGTGAGTCACGCTGGCTCACGCCAGGCTGGGAGCAGCCCCCGGGCTGCCGGCACCACCGAACAATGCCGCTCTCCCGGAGCCTTGCTCCAGCGCCTGGCTCTGCGCCCTCCGACCTCCACTGCCTCGCAGGTACCCCGGCAGCCCCCTCCGAGCTTTTGGCCAGCCTGTAGGACATGGTTTCCGCCCCCGGGGCTTTTGGAAAGGGGTTTGCAGCGGTGCTGGCTTGGCTCTCACTCCATGTGCACCCCGGGCAGCAGCCGCATCCTGCACGGAATGGCGGGTAGGGCTCACTTTGCTCCACGTCTCAGCCCAAATCCCTGGAGGTGCAAAGGGGCTGGGAGGGGAAGATGGGTGCTGCAGCGCTGGGAGCATGGTGAAGCGTGCCCAGGCCACCGTGCTTCCCGGAGAGCCCTGTCCCGGTGCGGCCACTTCTCCGTCTCCTTGATCCCACCGAAAGCGGCGCCCGCACCGAGCCTGGCATCTCATCCCGGCGGCGACCCTGTTAAATCAATCCTCCCCGGGCAGCTTCTGCAGCAGCTGCTACAACAAAGGCTGGCGTTCAATAATCCGTCGGGCTTCCAGAAAGTTTCCCTTCCCTTCGGCGCAGTGTCACCCACACCACGCTCTCCATCCCGGCGCTGCGGCGGGGGGGCAGTCCTGGCACGGCCGGGCTCTGTGCGGCGCGAGGACCTGGCTGGAGGAATAATATCGACAGAAATCCCTCCCTTGCCGTTAAGTTTTGTAATTGTGCTGGCTATTAATTTCATAAAATGGTCCCTTTTGTTCTCTTATTATGGGACATCATAAAAATAGCAGCGGCAAGACGAGCACAGAGCGATTCCAGCTCCCTCGCCCTGCGGCAAATGGTTGGATGGTTCAGTCATTCCCACCCCATGCGGCGCTCGCAAAGAGCGGGAGAACCTGGGATTTGCTCTTTCCAAGGAATTTCTTCAAGGCATTTTCATCTTGGGTTCCTTGAAGCCCAAATGCCTCATTTATCCAAGCAACCAGCCTTCTGAAAGGAATATTTTATTATCCTTTGTGAACAACTTAATGCACTTCAAACCATTGTTCTGGTGGTTAGGACCGAAACTGAGGATTGATCTCACAGGGAAGCTGTCAAGCTGAAAATGCTTCATTTAAATTAGTGTCCCTTCTAGTCCTACCAGCAACAGCTGACTTTGATAATGTTGAAATAATTAGCTTTTTTTTTTTTTCAAATTAGATTTTTTTTTTTTTCCACTGATGCTGCCTGCCTGTGTGTGTGTGTGTGTGTGTGTGTGTGTGTGTGTTCTAATTATACAAAGCGTCTCCCAAATTAGCCCGCGACACTGGACTGGCCGGCGTGCCTGAGTGGCGGGTGACGGTTGGGGACCGGCGGCGTGGGGTCACCAGTGGCTTTGCAGCGTGGTGGCGGCGGTGGCAGCGAGGGGGCCGGGACCCCCCCCACCATCCCACCAGGGACGGGGGCTGTGCACCTGCATCCCTTGGGATCCGCAGCCTGGGCACCCTCGGCAAAACCCGGCTCCGGCTGCGTGTTGCACAGCTGAGGGCTGCGACTGTGTCGCTCGGAGATTCCATTCCTGCTCCTTGGAGCTGCCAAAGCTGGACTCCACCAGACCCTGTTTTCGGGGGGGGACGGGGACATGCAGCCCCGGTGCCAGCGTGGGGGCTGAGCGTGGCAGAATTAATCCCACGGAGCCGCTTTTCCACTCCGCCAGCTGAAAAGCCACCGCGTTTCGGGAATAAAGAGCCTCCGTCGAACCACCTCCGCTTTTCCCAGCGCCCCGAGTCTGGGCTGTTTCGCAACAGGCTGCGGCTCTGCCTGCGTGTCCCTGCCCATGTCCCTGATCCCGTCCTCTCCGGCATGGCCAGCTGCCGCTCTGCTCCCTGCCTGCCATTAGTAAAGCATCCTCTAACGAGGGGACAGGGCTGTCCCCACTCCCCTCTCTGCCTTAAAAGCAGACACAAGTATGGACGAGCAGGTTGTTGGAAGATGGGAGGGTTGTGCAGGGGTTTGCGTGGCAAAACGGGAAATCGGGATGCTTTTTCCTGCTTTAGCGCTGCCTGCAACCTGGGGTGAATCACACGTGCCCTTGTTTCACCTCTGAAATCCCCGGGGAGCAGCACCCGGGTGCGTGGTGGGGCGATGGGAAAGGCAAGCAGTGCCGGGTCGTCTGCGGAGGCGGAAGGTGCTGTGGGATCGCCAGGTGTTAATGCATTAACCCCCCCAGCGCTTGCGCTCTGTATCGAGTGTGTTTATTAATTAGGGGGGGCTCCATGACCTCGTTAAGGCAGCGTGAAAAGCCAGGGGTGGTTTCGGTGCGCAATTTGCTCCCCCTGCCTCTCCCAGGCTGTGGCACAGGGACATCTGGGTGACGTGGGGACTTTCTGGCGGCGCGGGGACACCTGGGTGGCATGGGGGCACCTGGCTGGTGTGACACCCGCCCCCCCCNCGGGTCCCCACCCCCCCCCCCCCCCCCCCCCCGGAGCCTTTTAGACACCGGTCCCTCACCCCGGCCGCTCTCTTCCCCTCTCTGTGCAGAGACGTGTGCTGTGAACAACGGGGGCTGCGACAGCAAGTGTCACGACGCGGCCACGGGCGTTCACTGCAGCTGCCCCATGGGCTTCATGCTCCAGCCCGACAGGAAGACGTGCAAAGGTAGGTGGGTGCCAGCGGGATTGGGGTGTTCCCGGCTCACCCATGGGTGCCCCAGACCCCCCCCGCCTTGTGTCCTCGGTGCCCTTAGAAAAGCCTTGGTTTTTTGCTCGGCTTGATGTTACCTGCAGCGTTCCCTTTCCTGGTGTTTGCATCCGCGGGGTGGGGACAGGGATCACCCCTAGCACGGGAACTCCGCCGCCTTGCGAAAGGCACCGTGGTCAGCCCTGCTCCCTCGGGAAGCCTATGGGAAGGAGCAACATGGCGGGTCAGGTCAAGTGGAAGGCGATGGCAGGGCAGTTGTGGGGTTGGAGGGTCCCATCCCACCTCGCTCCACCCCCCTGCCTCGGTGTCCCCATGGGTAGGGCTGGCTGTGCAGGAAATCCGCCCCCGCTTTGGGAATTCGGGATGCAGGAGTCCCTCTGTGGTTCACCGTCCGGCCGGGTCCGAGCACCGTGTCGTGGTGGATCCCGAGGACGCCATGGGATGCCGCACGCCTCTGCGCGTTCCCACCGACGTCCCCATCCACCTGCCTCTGCAAGGGGGAGCAGTCCAGAGCGCTTACCCCAGACCCCCCAAAACCAGCTCCCACCCCAGACCCTCCAAAACTGGCTCCCACCCCAGGCAAGGGGACACCGGAACCCCAGGGCTGGCCGGTGCCTGCGTTGTGTCTTTCGGCAGCTCCAGGAACTTGACCCCGCTTGAAAGGAAAAGCCCGTCCCACTGCCGGCTGCCTGTCTACCTGCTGACTGCTTCCAGAACCCCCCTGCCCCCTGTTATTTTATCAGAGCATCCCCCCCCCACCCCTCCCCACCCTGCCTGCTCCAGTTGTGCCATTTCCAGGAACGTGCAATAACCCGGAGCCACGTCCCCTGTGTCTGGGGGTTTTATTACGGCTGCGGGCTGGTTTACAGCTCGCTCCCTCGCAGTCGTAAATAGAAAAACCCCAGCCCCGGAGAGGCAGGGCTGGGGGGATGGAGGGACAGGGAAAGCGGCTGCCTCTTCCTGGTCTCCTTCCATTTTCCAGGTCATTTCCTAGCAGTAAATGTGATTAGTGGAAAGAGGGGGAAAAAAAAGACCAAAAAACCAAGCCCCAGCCACTTCCCAGGTTATTGGGGCTGTTTGCTGTTATTGTGCATCATCATTTTTAGCTTTGTTTACGGCAGGAAGGAGACAGCAAGCAGAGAGGTGAGGGCTGAAAGGTATTTATTTTGTCGAGCAGTTCTTTTTGAAGGAGGGGATTTCCTCTCCCGGCTCCGTCTTTCTTCCTGCTGCTCCTGGTCTCCAAAAGTAGCCCCAGCCCAAAGCTGTGACTCTGCAGACTCCGGTCTGGTGCTTTCCCCAAATGTGAGGCTCTTTGGGAGACCCTGGCTCCTGGCTCTGCTCCGGGGGATGCCGAGACCTGCTGAAATGAAACGCCTTGCACAACTTCCAAGGGGAGCTGAGCCCGGGAGCTCTGGCCTTCCCCAGTGTCCCCGGTGTCGTGCGTTGGCTCCCCAGATAAAACCAGCAGCCAGGTTCCCCCAGTGACCATCAGAGCCAAAAGGTTTTCCTCCATTTGCCGGCTCCTGGTGGGGACGGGGTCCGGAGGAGGGGACCCCGATCTCCCGGGCGAACAGCCCAGCTGAGACGTGACGTGTGTCCCCTGTCCCCACCAGACATCGACGAGTGCCGGCTCAACAATGGCGGCTGCGACCACATCTGCAGGAACACGGTGGGCAGCTTCGAGTGCAGCTGCAAGAAGGGCTACAAGCTGCTCATCAACGAGAGGAACTGCCAAGGTGAGGCACGGCGGGACCCCGGCCCCCTGCCCTGCCCGGGGACGTCGCCCCCCCAGCCTGCTGGCGTTCCTCAGCCCTCCCACGGCTGCTGCTGGTGGAGTGCTGGCCCCGTTACTCATTCCTCTCTGCTTTCCTCCGGACCACATAGATCCTTCGGGGGATTAGCGTTGGATTTGGGTTCTGTTCTGGGGCTTAGCCCTTTGATCTGCTGAGCTGGGCTGTCGTCCCAGCCCTGCTCCCGAGCTGGGAATTTCTGGGCTCTTCTCGCGGCAGAGTTCAAGCCAGCCATTAGGCAGATGCCAGGTGAAATCCTCCGGCTTTACTCAGCGCTGGGATGACGGTCGTGACGTTCCCTGCAGCCCCGTGGGCTGGGACGCAGCTCTGTCCTGGCGCAGGGAGCATCCCGGCCGGCAGCCCTGGCAGTAAGCACATCCCGAGCCCCGGACCACCGGCTCTGCTCCAGGGACCCCAGCAGCACCCGCTGTGTCCTGTGAGAGTGCCCTGAGCTCAGCACCCACCCTGGCACCTCTGGGCTTCTCCTCAGCTTTTTGGCTAGCGATCCCACAGGGCATGGCCGTAGCTCCCTGCTACAGCACACACGCTGACACACCGGCTGCTTCCTTCCCATGGTTTTCCTGGGCTGCGTGATGGGAAAAGCAATGGGACGTGTCCTGCCTTGCCTTCCCCCTCTGCCAGCTGCCCCACGGCGGGGGCTGGATCAGGCCCTGCTCGGGGACGCGCCGTTTTTGTGAGCCATCAAGGCAGAGCAGGAATTTCAGTGGCTTTGGCAAAGGGATTCCTCCTTCTTCCATCTGTCGGAGGGCAGGAGGGGAGGGGGAAGATGCATCCTGCTCACTCCGGAGGGAGCTGGCTGCTCCACACGGCTTTTCTCACCTTTTTCTCCCTGTCCCAACATCCTCCCGCAAACCACACCTAAATCCAGCAGCGTTAAATGACCCAGCGGGTCGCTGGGCCATCCTGGGGGGAGCACGGGGCTCTGTCCCCCCCGAGCCGGGGGCACGGTGGGTGTGCGTGAGCCCAAGTGTTGCCTCCCGAAAATGTGCGGCCGCGGAAGGAGGGGGCCGGTTCCCTCCGGGGCTACGACCGCTTTCATCTCCGTCCAGGTTCTGCGCTCTCGGGTGTTTGACGCGAGCGCGGCAATTAACTTAATGAAGCCAATGAAACGATGCTCAAACCCGCCAGGGTGGGTTCACCCACCCAGCCAGGACCTCCCTGCCCCGGCGAGGGCTGAGCAGGCACCGCTGGCACCGTCCCCAGGGCAGGACCTGCCCGCACAGCGTCCCGGTGCCCTGGCTGGGCAGCAGCCGGGGCCTCTGGCAGCCCCCCCGTGCCGAGGGCATGGTGCTGGCCCCGTTTGGCCCCTTTGAGGTGCAGAAGGGCCGCAGGAGTGTAGGGCAGGGGGAGATGCTGCCGTAGTCGGCTGGTGCTTCTATGTAGCAGCAGCTGGAGTGGGCGAGGAGGGAGCTTGGGGGCAGGCAGGATGGGAGCACAGGGTCCCGGAGCATCCTGGTGCTGGATCTCGGAGCATCCCAGTGCTGGGTCTTAGAGTATCCCAGTGCAGGGTCCCCTGAGCATCCTGGTGCTGGATCACCAGAGCAATCCAGTGCTGGGTCCTAGAGCATCCCAGTGCTGGATCCTAGAGCATCCCAGTGCAAGGTCCCCTGGAGCATCCCGGTGTGTTGGATCCCCAGAGCATCACAGTGTTGGATCCCCAGAGCAATCCAGTGTTGGATCCTAGAGCATCCCAGTGCAGGGTCCCCTGGAGCATCCTGGTGTTGGATCCCCAGGGCATCCCTGTGTTGGATCCCCAGAGCAATGCAGCACTGGGTCCCAGAACATCTCAGTGCAGGGTCCCCAGAGCATCCCGGTGCTGGATCCCTGCAGCATCCCAGTGCAGCCCCCAGCTTGCTGGAGCAGGTGGAGCAGGAAGGGGCCAGCCCTCATGCCCGGGGGCTGCCCCTCCGCCGCGCCAGCCCTCACGTGTCCCCGTGCCTTCCCCCCAGACATCGACGAGTGCTCCTTCGACCGGACCTGCGACCACCTCTGTATCAACACCCCCGGCAGCTTCCAGTGCCTCTGCAACAAAGGCTACACGCTCTACGGGCTCACCCACTGCGGAGGTAGGGCCGGCTGGACGCTGGCAGGAGGCATCCCGCACCCCGCTGGCTTCGGGTCCCGGGGAGGCACACGGGGCACTCAGGGATGGGGCAGCCCCACGGCATGGTCGCTGCGGGACCTCTGGGAGTACCACTCACCCCAAGGACCCGCGGGGAGGGTCGGTTCCCCGCGTACTCCGAGCTGGGGCCAGGCAGGGAGGGGGCTCCCAGCCAGACGCTGGTGTCTGCAACTTCAAACGCAGCGACAGGAACAATTTGCGACTTGTCTGCAGCGGGAGAGAGGGAGAAATCCCCGGCGTTTTTGGCAGGGAGCTGGGACGGGGTGGGAAGGGGAACATCAAAAGGATTTGATTTAAGTTTCCACAAGGCAGATAGCTCCCAAGGGCGGGGGCGTGCAGCGCCCCGGGAAGCGGGGAGGCAGATGAAACACGCTTTGGGGGGTTGCCGGAGCGTGTCGCGGCAGCAGTGCCGTCAGCTCAGGGGGACGGTGGCACAAGACCAGGTGCTCCCAGCACCGCCTGGCTGGCGAGGGTGGGCGACCCTCCTCGTGCTCCCAAAATACGCAGCCGGTGTGAACCAGCACAGCCCCGCGGGATGCTCTCGGAGTGACCCTGCGATGGAGAGGTTGCTGGCTCCCACCGATGCTCCGGAGAAGGTGGAGCCGTGCAGGAAGGGGTGTCAGGAAGGCAGCTCCATCCCTGGCTGCTCTCCTGCTTTGTGCCAGACCTGGGGGATCGTCCCCCGGTTTCGGGCCAGGGCGGAGGGTCCCTGCTGTGGGGAGAGGGGCCAGGGCTGCCGAGCAGCTGCCTTTTGAATTCGGCTAAGTGCTTCCATGTCGGCTCCGTCTGCTGCCCCCCGCAGCTCCCCAGCCCGCCGCGGGGCCGGGGCTGGGCTCAGCCTGGGTGGGCTGCACCCGTCACCGCCCGGCCCTCGGGGACACCGGGCGTCGGGGGTCCCCTCGTCCCCGCGGGGCTGGCGTGGCTGCAGGGAGGAGGCACGGCTGGAAGCGCCCTGCGGTCCCTGTCCCCCCATCTCCAGCCGGGCATGGGTCGTGCAATTTATCCGTCCAAAATCACAGCCCTGGGACAATACAGCGGTTCAATGTCAGAGCCAGGGGCAGGGGGGGGTGTGTCCCGCTGCCCCTCGCCCACCGCCTCTCCCTTCTTCCCCACAGACGTCGACGAATGCAGCATCAACCGGGGGGGCTGCAAATTTGGCTGCATCAACACACCCGGCAGCTACCAGTGTACCTGTCCCGCCAGCTGCAAGCTGCACTGGAACAAAAAGGACTGTATAGGTACGTTGGGGCAGGACACGCCACGGCCGGGGATGCTCCCGGTGCCCCATGGCCCCTCCGTCACGTGGGGCTCTCGAGATTAATTTCAGGGCGCTGGGGAGCATGGGGGTTTGGGGGTATCCCGGCGCAGGGATGCTCTGGGGTGGGCTTGCTTTTGGCTGGGGCCCCGTGTCCATCTCGCCTGGGTGTGGATGGGAAGTGCCGTAAGGTGTTGCCCCGTTCCCTCTGCCCTGGGTTGTCTCGTTGCTTTTTTGGTCACACTGAGGGCTGGCCGTGAGCTTTGGCACCAGCAAGTGTCCCTAAGGGAGCCGTTTCCATGGAGTTAGCTCTGCCCTGGTTCCCGACTGCCCCCGCAGAAATGCTGAAATCCAACAATCCCATCTGACATCTCCAAGGAGGAGCTGGGGGGAGTTGGGATGCTGGTCCAGGGTCCCCATGTCGTGCTCTGGCACACTCACCTCTCCGATGAATCCCCTGGTGATGTGGGAGGGCGCAGGGTCCCTTGCGTGTCCCCAGGCTGTGCCAGCCACGGGCGTCCCCGCTTGTCATCACCAGCCGGCGCGTGTCCCTCAGAGCTGGTGAAATGCCTGCCAGGTTCGGTGCCGCCGCGGGCCACCCTCACCTGCAACAAGATGGGCAAGAAGGACAGCTGTGCCCTCACCTGCGCCTCCAAGGCCCGCTTTCTGCCAGGTACCAGTGCCACCGCCGGCATGGGCAGGGGGGTCCCCATTTCCCTGCGTGCCCCAAACCTGGCGGGGAAGAGGAGCGGCTGCTCAGCCAGGGTGCAGAGCACCCAAGCGGTGGCTGGGGCTGGGGAGGGAGGTGGTTGCTCGGGGAGGGCTCATCACTGGATGCGGATCCATGGGACGTCTTCCTGGTGCGGGATCCCCATGGCGGGGTGCTGAGCATCATCCCCCCCAACACGGCACAGCCGTGCCTGCCTGCATCACCCCAGCAGAGCACTGCAGGGACCGGGCGGCCGCTCCGGCATCCCCCGACTCCCGTTCCTGCATCCCGCAGAGTCCGACAGCAGCTACACGGTGAGCTGTGGGACCCCCGTCCTGCGGCAGGGTGGCCAGCAGAGACCCGCCAACAGCAGCCAGCAGTGCCTCGGTAAGGGGGCTCCTGGGTTGCCCGTGGCCACCGCTGGCTGGGCTGCCCCGTGCTGGGGTTGTTGAGCACCCGCCTGTTCTTTTAGAGACTGTCACTGCACCAATCAAGCAAAAGGCTTCCTTCAAGATCAAGGATGCCAAGTGCCACCTGCACCCACGGGCCAAGGGCAAGCAGGATGAGGCCGGGAAGGCTGGGGTGCAAGGTGAGGCATGGTGGTGGCGGGGGGGGATGCCAGGGACGCCTGTCCCCCTGGAAGGACGAGGTCCTGACTTGTCCCCCTGCACGCAGGCGGTTCGGCGCCTTGCTCCGACTGCCAGGTTGCCTTCGTCAACCTCAAGTGTGACTCGTCCAAGAAGGCAAAGGGCCGCCGGGCTCGTAACTCCTCCAACAAGGAGGTGACACGCATCACGCTGGAGTTCGAGGCAGAAATCAAGCCAGAGGATATCACAGGTGGGCATGGCACTGGCTTGACCCGTCTCAGGTGCAGGTAGGGATGGTGGAACCAGTGAGATATCTGGTGATGTGACCAGAGGAATGGTGGTGGGACCAGAGGGACAGTAGTGGGACCAGGGGGATTGATGGGACCAGAGGGACGGTGGTGGGACCAGGGGGACGCTGGTGGGACCAGAGGGGTAGTGGTCAGACCAGGGAAACCCTGGTGGGACCAGAGGGATGGTGGTGGGACCAGAGGGATGGTGGTGGGACCAGGGGCACAGTGCAGCACCTCCATGCAGCAGGTCGAGCTGAACTAGTCCTCATCCTGCACCATGACTGGATGTGCTGGGCAGCACTTACAGCCGAGCGTCTGGGAAATGGTTTTAATCCTGCTGGGTTTCCCTCTCCGTCCCTCCCTTCTTACCACATCCCTCTTTTCCCCCTGCACCCCCATTCCCCCCTGCACCCCCAGCCAGCTGCAACCTGCAGTGCCTGCGGCAGAGGGTGGAGAAAAAGCTGAAGTCAGCCATCAAAGCCCTGAAGAAATCCATCAACCAGGAGCGCTTCCTGCTCCGCTTCGCCGGGATGGAGTACGAGGTGGCGAGGAAGCTGAGCGTGGCCCCGGAGCGGCAGGAGAGCTGCGGGCCGGGCCAGCAGCGCCTGGGTGGCAAGTGTGGTAAGGAGCATCGCGGGGTGCCCGGGGTGGGGGACCGGCTGCGTCCCCCCTGGCGGTGACAGCCGCCCTGCCGCGTCACTGACGTCCCCCCTGGCTCTCAGTCAGCTGCTCGCAGGGAACGTATTACCACGGCCAGACGGAACAGTGCGTCCCCTGCCCTCCCGGCACTTACCAGGAGAAGGAAGGGCAGCTCTCCTGCGACCTGTGTCCCCGCGGTGACGGTTTCGGACCGGTGGGAGCCACCAACATCACCGGCTGCACAGGTAAGGTGGGCACAGAGGGGTGGCGGGGTGGCAGGAGGGACACCCAGGGGACGTCCACGCACCGTGCCCAGGGCTGCAACCTCAACCACACCGTCAGCGTCCGTCCGGAAGAGGGGAAAGCCCTGAGCATCCCCAGGACCTGCAGAAGTCGCTATTTTGGGGCGTTTAGAGGGGACTCCGGGAAGGGCAGCACTTGCTAAGGATCTGTGGGTGCTGCCAAGGCTGGAGGGGAAAGGAGCTGGGTATGGTGGTGGGAGAGGCTGGGTGCTGGGACTGAGCGATGCCTGTGCCCGCAGGTCAGTGTCCCCCCGGCCAGCACTCGGCCGATGGCTTCAAGCCCTGCCAGCCGTGTCCCCGCGGGTCCTACCAGCCCGAGGTGGGGCGGGCGCTCTGCTTCCCCTGCGGCGGGGGGCTGACCACCCGCCACGAGGGAGCCCTCTCCTTCCAGGACTGCGACACCAAAGGTAGGTCGGAGCTGGTGTCCCCGGGGAGGGGGGACACCCAGCAGGGCCATGGTGGTGGCTGACACAGCCCCCTTTGCTCTCTGACACCCCCCATCCCCCCCCAGTCCAGTGCTCCCCCGGGCATTACTACAACACGAGCGTCCACCGCTGCATCCGCTGCGCCGTGGGCACCTACCAGCCTGATTTTCGGCAGAATTACTGCATCACCTGTCCCGGCAACACCACCACCGACTTCGACGGCTCCACCTCCGTGTCCCAGTGCAAAAGTAGGCGAGCTGGGGTGCCATGGAGGGGGGGGGACGGGCATGGTGTGAGCTGGGGTCATTCCTCAATCCCTTCCTTAAATCCCTTAAAATAGAGTTTTGGGTCATTTCCATGCTTTATGCAAGCAGGCAGGCATGGGGGGACGCATGATGCAGGGCTAATAGCCCACCCCCCGCCCCGTTGCCCAGTAAACGTCCCCCTCCCCAGTCCCAGTGCCCATGCCACTGGTTCCCAGTTGAACCAGCTCTCCGCACCTTGCAGACCGCCAGTGTGGGGGGGAGCTGGGTGAATACACGGGCTACATCGAGTCCCCCAACTACCCGGGGAATTACCCCGCCAACGTCGAGTGTACCTGGAACATCAACCCACCGCCCAAGCGCAAGATCCTCATCGTGGTGCCGGAGATCTTCCTCCCCTCCGAGGATGAGTGCGGCGACGTCTTGGTCATGCGGAAAAACTGTAGGTAACGGAGCGTGCTGCGGTGCTCAGGGGAGAAGCCAGGGGAGGAAAAGGCTGGGGTTTGGCCGAGCTGACTTGCGCAAAGGGCGAAAGCCACATCCGTGGGCTGCAGGAGGGATTTTTTGGGAATTGGGTGAGCGAGGGATCAGCGTCGCCCTGCCACCTCACTGCCTTGCTGTCTCAGGGGGATGTGGATGGGCTAAGCATGGGCTGGGTCGCACACCCGTCTCTCAGCACTCCTTTTCTTGGGGTAAAAAGCACCATTTGGAGCTCTCCAGAGCAAGGAAGGAATAACAATGTCCCCAGTCTGTAATGTGAGGGTTGGGGGGGCTCAGCCTCACCACATACAGGCAATCCCCACCCCTGGTGCCCCCCTTCACGCTGAGCGTTTAAGCACGGTAAAGCTGGGGGTAACTCTGCTGATCCAGCGTCACGCGGCCCCTCGCCGTTCCCCCGCAGCCTCCCCGTCCTCCATCACCACCTACGAGACGTGCCAGACCTACGAGAGGCCCATCGCCTTCACCGCCCGCTCTCGGAAACTGTGGATCAACTTCAAAACCAGCGAAGCCAACAGCGCTCGGGGCTTCCAGATCCCCTACGTCACCTACGATGGTGAGCGCAGGGCGCAAGGCGACGCGGTCCCTGCATGCTGGTGACCCCCCCTGACCACCCAGGTCACCCCCAATTCACACCTCCCATGTATTTGAGGGGGAGCGGACTCAGGGATGGGGAGCAGAGGTTTGGGGACAAGTGGCAGCTCATGCCCTGACCCTGTTTTTCGGCTGGGTGTTGCAGAGGACTACGAGCAGCTGGTGGAGGACATCGTGCGGGACGGCAGGCTCTACGCCTCCGAGAACCACCAGGAGATCCTGAAGGTGAGTCCATGCCCTCGGGGTCCTCGCTGCCAGGAGCATCCTTCCCATCCGTGTGTCTCTCCCTGCGGTTGTGACTTCGGTTCGGAGTCATGGCGGGGGAGGACAGGGTGGGATGGTGACCTCCTCCCCTCCACCCCACCTGGCTTGGCTTCCCTGCAGGACAAGAAGCTCATCAAAGCTTTCTTCGACGTGCTGGCGCACCCCCAGAACTACTTCAAGTACACGGAGAAGCACAAGGAGATGCTGCCCCGCTCCTTCATCAAACTCCTCCGCTCCAAAGTCTCCAGCTTCCTCCGGCCTTACAAATAGCCCCCCGCGCCCCCGCCGCCCCCGGGCCGCCCCGCCGCCAAGGAAAACCTCTTCTCCCTTCCTTCTCCTTTCCGATTTTCTCCTTCCTCCGCTCGGCTCTGGCAGGACCGCCGCCTCTCACCCCGCAGACGTCCCCCCACGATTTCTCCGCCACTCCCCGCAGACCCGTGCCCCCTGCCGGAGGGGGATGCTCCCGTCTCACCCAGCCGCCGGCGAAGCCGCTCCTCTCTTCCAAAGCAGCTTCTTCCTAGGAAACCGAAATTCTGATCCGTTCGCCGGCCTCTGCCCTCCCTTTGGTTTCCTTTACACCAGGTCTGTCCCCGTTCCTCGGTGCCACCAGTGCCATGGAGCTGGCACCGGCCGCAGCCCCACCGAGCGGATGGCAAGAAGGTAACACCGTATCGATCGCAGCGCCTGGGTTGTGGGTACCGGCGTCGCTTTGCAGAGATCGGGGGAAAAGAAGTTAAAAAAAAAAAACCCAAAAAAAAGGCACGTACTTAATTAAAAATGAAATTTAAAGGAGAGATCGGCAAAGCACGCCAGCAACCGGCAACCGTGGTGGCTCCGGTGGCCGTCCCGCCGGAGAGCTGCGCTGGCGCTGGGAGGGAAGCACAGCCAAGCCACGTTCCCGGAGAACAATGTCTGGCTGCATGGGAGAAAACAGGCAGCGAAGGAGAAGGACTTTCAGCCGGGTTCGGGTTTTTTTTCCCCCCCACCCCAGACACTTGTGCCAAGAAACCAGACTTTCTTACAAGCTCTGCCAAAGAGTAACTTGGAAAAGCAAGCTTTGTGAAGAGCAGGAGTAAATGTTTGTGCACTAGGATATCCTCCTTTCTACCTTTTTTTATATGTATTAAGTGCAATCATTTGAGTCTTCTTTATATTATTTAGAGGGAAGTTTGTTGTGTTTGGTTTTTTTTGGTTTGGTTTTTTTTTTTTTTTTTTTTTTTTTTTTCTACTAGAAACGACGATATTTATACCTGCCTGAGAAATGAGAATGTGCGTTTGTAACAAAAAAACCCACCACCCACCCAAAGCAAACCCAGCCCTGGGCTGCCGCTGACCGGCAGGATGGCATTTTCCGGCCTTGCAACCTTTTCTGCCGCGTTTGTCCCCGATAAAACCCCCCTGTTTGGCGGAGGGAGACGGTGCCTGTCCTGCTCGGCGTGCGACGGGGTGAGTTTTTGCCAGGGGTTGGAGGCGTCTGCGTCCATCCACGGAGGAGGTGGAGTGGCCGCATGCTTTTGGGCTGATCCTCCGCAATTTCGGGGTTGTTCCAACCCCTTTGCGAGGAGGATGCAGAACTCGACCCCAGCACCTGCTTGTCGTTTTGCTTCCCTGCAGGGGCTTGGGGATGAGCTGGGACCTGGGGGAGAGGTGCCAAGGCACGGTCTGGGGGGGCCCAGCCCCGAAATCTCTCCTCCAGGTGTGGAGATCTGTGCCCTCCCCAGCTCTGGGGAAGCTTCGTGCTTCCAAACCCCTTCAGATGTGTTTGGCTCCGTCCCTCTCCGTGTGGGATGTGAGGGATGCTGCGGGAGCACCTGAGCAGGGCGCAGATCCCGAGGGGGCCCCATCCTGCCTCCCCCATTTCGCCACTGCCCGCCTCCCCCAGCTTCATGGACGGGGACAATGGCCAGGTGGACATCATCCATGGGTTTGTCCCCCAGAACCTTCACGCAGCCGGGCAGGATCCCCCGGGGACAGGGTGGCTGCTGCCACCGGTCACCCCTCTTCCTCCTCCCCAAGCCTTCCTCCCTTTCCCACCCTGCAACCGGCTCCCGGCTGTCACCTCCCCACACCTTCATCCCCATCTTCATCCTCTCGAAGACCTGGAGCTGCCAGGACTGAACATGGTGGACTTGCCCACAGCTTTCCTGTCGGCAGGTCCCCTCCCGCCCCCGCTTGTCCCTCGCTGTCCCCTCGAACGTATCTCGGGCAAGCCCTGCTCTTAATGACCCAATTATTTATTGCTCTGCACGTCCCCCCCGGGGCTGATCCTTGCCGAAACCGGGAGGCAGCTCCTCTCCCATGTTTTCCCTCCTTGATCCGTGCTGCTCCAGCACCCCGAGAGCTTCTTCTGGGCTCTATTAGGGGCTGCCAGCTGGGTGAGGGCTGGCAAAAGGGGCTGAGGTTTGTCCCCAAGATGCGTCGTTTGGAAAAGTCTGTCCTGATTCATCCCAGCTGTGGATTTACCCCTCCTGCCGCCCGGCTCCCAGCCTGTTTGGAAGCTCAACATCTGCGGGCTGAGCTGTTTGTCACTTGGTTGGTGTCTGAAAGCAGCTGCTTTGATGCACAAAAGCTGTTGTAGGGATTTAGAGGGTTTTTTTTTTTATTATTATTATTATTTTTTATTGCTCTGGGGCAGTCGCAGCGGAGCAGCGACCGTTGAAAGGGTCTTTCGTATTTAGAAGAGAAAAATAAATAAATAAAAATAAAAACTGGGAAAAATAAAAACAACCTGGGAATGACTAACCCCGCTGCGGTGGCCCCGGTGCAATGCAGCCACTCTGCTCACGGAGGAGTTTATTAATTCTCTGTGATTTAACAGGTTTTTGCTGTCACTCTGACCCTGCTGGGACCCCTGGAGCTTCGGGGTGTCCTGGTTGTCACGGCACTGACCCCCTCTGCTCCCCTCAAAGCAGTTTTGGAAGAGCAGCACATCCTCCTGGCACGGCCAAGGACACCTGGTGACGTTTCCTCCCCCTCCTTTCCCCAAATATCGCAAATAAACCCCCCCAAAAAAAAGTCCACGGGGCCACCAGAACCCCCCACTGCAGTTCAGTCCCTTTTCACCCACCCCCACAGCCCAGAAAAGGTTTGAAAGGCTGAAAACTGCATCATCAGCCACCTCGGATGTATTGAATGTTTCGACACGGTGAACATAAATAAGGGTTGTCATTTTTTTTGGTTTTGTTTTTGTTTTTTTTTTTTTCTTTTCATGTTGGAATATTTATATCTGCCTTTTGCAGTGGGCCACGACTTACCATCTCCAGCAAAAAATGATTAAAATAATGAGAAAGATGTAGTTCATGAAGTTATTTGCACTTGATTAAAAGAAAAAAAAAATGTATCTGAACTTTGTAAAAAAGAAATGTTTGCATTTTGTATTGTCTTTTTTTAATTATTAAATGGAATTTCTTGGTGTTGTGTTGATCTTTCAGAAACTGGCTCTGACGCTTATTTTAAAGGTTTCTAACAGCAGGATCCAAAGCTGTTTTCATTGTTTTGTTCCCTCGGATGCTCAGACAAGCTCTTTTCAAGGGCATAGTTGGGGTTTTTTTTTCCCCCTAGAAGCTTAAATCCTCCACGCTTCCATAAGCTCGCCAGTCATTACACAATGTATTTATTTATATACATTAATTAGATGCAACGTATCTCATTTTTAGCCCAGAAGAGGGAGTCAGACAGGGAGGGAAGCAGAGGGGATGGAAAACTCTTTCCCTTGGCTCCAAGCCCCTCGCTGAGCTGCACCTCACACCCCCCTGCCCCCTCCATTCCTCTGGGTCCTGTGGGTAACTGGGACCAGCTGGAAGCCCCCCCCATCAACTCCTCACGAGCTGCTGCTGGGCAGGAGCCCACAGCCCCGTCATTGGTTGGGGGGCACAGCAGAAACCTGTAAATGCCAGCGCCCCCACCCCACTCCCCCAGAGCATGGAGGCTGCTGGGATGGGGCAGAGCCTTCCCTGGGAGATGGCTCCAGGGAATTGCAGCACACGGTAAGGGTCCCCTCTGGGGGCAAGTCAAGGGGTCTGGGGGCTACAGCGCAACAGCTGAGCGGTTACACCCGCACTTGCACCCCCCTCAGCTGTGGGAGCTGCCTCTGTTTGCTTGTGGTGGATGCGACTGGAGCTGCTCCACCTCCCCACCCCGCTCCCAGTGTGGGATGACCAGTCTCCTTCCCTCAAAAGCTCAGATATTCCCCTCCAATTCCTCTCCCTGTGAGCTCAACGCAGCATCCGAGACTGTTCTCGCCATGAGGAAGCGAGCGGCTCTTTAGCAAACCCTTCCCGGCGCGCTCTGGAGGAACACAACCGAACACACAGCCGTAGGTTGTCCTAAAAGTTTATTGCTGCCTGCTCAGTACAGGCGCTGGGGCTTCCCCATGGTGCTCTTGATGTACAACGCACGCACGTTCTGCCAGTTCTTCTTCAGCAGGGACACCAGGAAGTTGATGGCCAGGTGGATGTTGTAGACGAGTTCGTCCTCTGTCATCTTCACGTGTCCAACAGCCACAGCCAGACAGAGCACCTGGGGGACAGGGACACCAGGGTCACTCAGGCAGGTAGAGGTTTTGCATGGAAATCGAAAGGTGACAGTTAAACACTTGACCAAACAGCCCAGCCCTCATCTAAGCTTGTCAAGGTATCAAATGATCTCATGTTCTGTTGGCAGGGCATGACTTCAGCTTTTCCAGGCATGTTTCCACAGACCTCGTGGCATTTGGCACATGGTGCCCATGAATGTGTCTGGCAGCATCCAGGTGCCACCTCTGAATGGTGGCTTGGGGCAAGTCTGGCCTCCTCAGAGTGCGGAGGTGACTTGGAGATGGGGAAACTGGGAAGGATGCATCACGTGCCATGCTGAACTGGCGCTGGAGCGGGAGCAGACCCCTGGTTTAACTCCGCTCCCACACCCGGCTCATCAGGCAGCGCCAGCATGTGCCCTGCAAACCGCCAACCCGGCGCAGTACGGACGATTAGCTCCAAACTTGACGCGTGAAGCATGGCACCAGCTTCCCTTCTTGTTTTGGGCACCAGCCACCAGCCCTTTCTTTCTGCGCACAAGACGCAGAGAGGCCAAGGCTCTGCCTGCCAGCCCGGCTGAGAAGCTTGTAAGTCAACGTTCCCCACAGGCTGAAGACAAAAGGATTTACGAGCGGGCCGACAGGCGAAGTGTCAGGACGTCATTAGCTCAGTTACTTAAAATGCTCCAGCATTTGCAAACTATCACATTTGCTGCGTCCTCCAAATTGTTGTGTCCCCAGGCCCAGATCAGCTGGAGTCCAAGGAAGCACCTCAGCTAGCAGAGCTGTTAGTTCTCAATAATACCCATGAGTCACATTTGGGCCACTGACATGGTATTAAAATGCCTGAACAGGGTTATTTTGGGTTTTTTTAGGGAGTCAGCTCGCCTTGCCATCTCGACAGCAAGATTATCCGCAGAGCTGCTCCGAAGTTCACCTGCAGAGTCAAGTCCCAAACTTGCCTCTGGCAAAGCTCTGCTGCCTGCACAGACCCACGGGGACACGCCTGGCCCAGGGGTGCCACCCTGCAAGTGTCACCCACTTACCGTAAGAAGCGTTAATTACAACTGATTGAGCTCAGCACTGAAACATCAGGATCACCTCCTAATCACTTGCTCCAAGATCTTTCAACCACAGATAAATCACTCCTCCTTTCCAGCCAGCAGCTGAATGCTCTGGGTACTCTCTCCCTTCACTGCAGATTGTCACCGGCTGCTGTTTTAGAAAGATACTCGAGGGACACCTACAGCCTGGACCGGAGATGGCAGCCGCATAGCAGTGACCACCAGTCACAAACTGCCCCCAGGTATGTAGCTGCCCTGGAGGGGAAAAGCCCCACTTTACCTTCTTCATCTGAAACTTGATGGTAGATTTGACCTCATCAACCTTGGCCACCAGGTTCTCATTGTGAGTGAGGAGAGAAGGGAATTTGCCAGCTTTGTTCAGGCCTGGACCCAGGATTCGAGGAATCTGCTTGATCAAGGACTCGGAAGCCAGGAAGGCATCGTACTTCTTAGCTGTGAGGAGAGAACCAATGTAGGTCAGGAACTCTCAGCTGAGACTGTGCTGCTCTGTTTCCCCCAACACACCTTTCCACATTCCCAGAGCCCTGCCTAGCTGAATCTAAGCCGTTTTTACTAATATTATATTAATTACTCCCATCACGCACCCAAACCCACCAGAACCCAGCTTCACATCCTCACAGCACGCTCTTCACTGTGTATGGTTCATTTCCCTGAAGAAAACGGCATTTCTCAAGCCACAGGTGATGGACACTGAACTCCCAGCTCTACCAGGAGCCACCTACCGCAGCCGGTGCGTGTGTGGATGCACGGATGTATCTCACATCTCGGAGAGGCCCAGCTAACAGCTGTAGTGTCCTACGTCATTGCCTATTTGCATATGCTTCCATGGCTAATTACGGGTTGAATGGGAAGTTTTCCTTGTCTGCTTAAGATTTGTATCAAGATGACTTTGACTTTGCACGGAAGGAAGAGTTTTATCTCTCACCAAGTGAAAAGAAGCAAATTTCATTCTGTTCATTCAAGTAGTGCAGGACTAAAGCAAATTTTTGCCTCCTGCTTTCGCTGCACTCCAGCTGAGGAAAGTGAGGAATACCAGCTACAGGGGAAACTTCCAGGGGGACAGGAACAATTTTCCTATATCCCTTCCTTCTGGAGGGCAACCTTTCTCCTGGAGCGCTGATCTGTCAGATCTTCTGCACTCCTAACTGGTTGTTTGCTCTTCCGCGTAGTTTCTAGACAGATTTCTGTACTTTCTGGTCAGTTTTCTATCCCCTGTAGTTAACCATGATGTGGAAATCTCAGCACAGGGAAAACCATCCCGCTTTCCCAGCCCTCCCAAGTCAGCCAGGGTACTCCGAGCCCGACCCACACCCCCACTCACCCAGCTTCTTCACCAGCTTCTTGTTTTTGTTGAGTTTCTTCAGAGCCTCTATGTCCATGTGAGGGATGTCAACCGCTTTGGCCTCATCGCAGTGCTGCTGGTCCCCCAGCAGGCAGACGGAGAACTTGGGCCGTGGAGTTGACTTCAGCCTGGGGGACAGAAGGTCTGAATTACTACCAAGCTCCAGCACCACGCGCACTTCCACAGGAGCCATCACGGAGATACCTTACCACCGCGCCTGGGGATCTTCCTCCACAGCTTCCAACCTGCCTTCTCCAGCAGGTCGGTGGGGACCGCACGGGGGCATCCCACACCTCCCCTCATGTTTTAAGACCCAGGGTAAGGGTCCGTCCAGCCGTACCCGTTCAGCCGGGCCGGTCTGAACTACCCGAGCAGTTCAGCGCTGTGTCCTCCCGCCTGCCCTGCCCCGTGGCGGGGCCCGGCAGCAGCCAGGGCAGGGAGAGCGCAGGCTGAAGGCTGGGTGGGAGCAAGAGGATGGCGAACCTGACGGTGCCGGAGAAGCGCTTGTCTTTCTGCGGGTCGTAGTTCTTCAGGCTGATCTGCAGCTCCACCGTCTCCACAAACCTGAGGGAGGGGAGAGGGAAGCGGCGCGGGTGAGGAGGGGCCCCAAGCTGGAATCAAGGGGGAGCGAGACCACCCCGGGCCTGCCAGGTGCCGTCATGGCGCTGGACTCTTACTTGCGCTTCTTGACCTTGCTGCCCTGCAGCACCTCCTTCACCGCCTCGTACAGGGTGTCGCGGGAGACTTTGCTGCTGCGGGGGGGAAAGAAGACGAGGCGGGCTCAGGGCAGGCCTGGGCCTCCTCCAGGCCGCGGAGGGGACGGGCGGCCCCCGAGCCCACCCCGGCACATCCGCGCCGCCCCCCACCTCGCCGCCCCCCGCCAACCCCCCGGGTGGCCCCGCGGCCGCCCCGCCGGCCCGGGATGGCGGCGGATGGGGCGCTGGGCCGGCACCCACCTCATGGCGGCGGCGGGTCGGTAGGGAAAGGACGGGCCCGCCCCCGGCGCGCTATAAATGGGGGGAAATCTCGCGAGTTAGGCCGCCATGTTGGGTGTGGCAGGATGTGGCCGGCATGTTGGGAGTGGCGGAGGGTGGCAGGATGCGGCCGCCATGTTGGGAGCGGAGGCAGTGGGCGGCCATAGCGGCTTCCCCCCGCCTTCCCTCAGGGCGGGCAGTTTCCCGCCCGCGTCTCCTTCTCCGTTGAGCGAACGGCCGCGGCCTTGCTGCCTCAGGCCACCAGGCGAAGGAGCTCCTCGAGCGCTTCGCAGCGCGGTGATGAGGGTGCGCATCCCAGGAGCCCCGGCCTCCCCGAAGGAGACACCCCAAGGCGCTGCTGCTGGGACAGGTCCCCCCATTTTGGGCTTCAGCGCTATAAAACCTCTTTAATTAAGTTTAAGCGCACGGGAACGCGCTGGAAGTCCGGGCTGGAACAGACCGCTGAGGGCAAGCTGAGCGGCACGGTGTCAATGTGGGCAGTGCGCATGCGCCGCTGGGGCGCGCACATGCGCATTGGGCACCCCGCTGACCCCTACACCGGCCCAGTTCCGGGGCGGGCGGGGGCGTGGGGCCCCGGAACATGGATAGCGGGGCGGAGCGGCTGAGGGGCGGTGGCGGGCGCTGCCGCTATGCGCGTTGCGGGGCGGGGCGAGGCGAGCAAGGGCCGGGCCCCGGTGCATGGCGGTCAGGCGGCGGACTCGGCCCCGTCGGGTTTCCTCAGGTCGGTGCCGGTGGTGGCGGGGGAGGCCTGAGGGGAGCGGGGGGGGAGATGGCGGCTGAGGGGCAGCTGGGCCCCGGCGAGTTGCTGCCGCCACCCCCGTGGCCAACAGCACGGGGAAGGGGGGACCCCGCCGCGTCTCCCCGCCGCCCTTGGGGCACCTGGGCCTGCCCGCCCCGCCGCTCCCCTCAGGGCTCGCCATGGCGCCAGGCCGCGTCCTGCCCCTCGGGGCGCCAGGGCCTGCCTTGCCCAGCCCTGCCCTGTCCCCAGCCGGTCCTGAGGCGGGGGGCACGTCCCCTGTCATCCCCTGGGTGGCTTTGTACCGCAGCCTGCACCCGGCTTTCCTCAGGCAGCGCCTGCCCCATCCCTTCCAGGCGGTCGCGGCCCCTTCCAGCATGGGTTTGCGTGGCAGCCATAGCCGCTCAAAGCGGCCTCGATTCCCCAGTGATGCCCCAGCCACCCTGCTGGGATGGAGCCTGTGCTGGGAAAGGAGCTGCAATGCCTCTCCGGGGGTGTCAGCCCTAAAAGCAGGCAGGGTCTGCTGCAGCTGGAGAGGAGCTCTCTGTTAGGGGTAGGGAGCGCTTGGGTTGGAGGGTGCTGAGCGTGACACAAAGCCTGGCTGCACCCCTGGGTGCTGCAGTGACAGACGGAGTGGTCAGACTTGTTCCTGGAAATCAAAAGGATAAAATATTAGCCTATCTCAGAGATAACTCATGAAGGAGCCACTGCAGCTGCTTTTAAAGATAATCTATCAGCAGACTGCATCTTTAGCAAAATGTTCTTGTGGGGGTGTGGATGTTTTAACATCATCTGCTTATAGCCTGAAATTCTGTTCCTCAGAAGGCTGGGAATTAAACAGGAAAGGGAGGAGAGAATGAGGATTTTTCCAGGGACAAAGCTCATCATCCTACCCCTGTCTCTTCCAGCACAGGACAGTCTCAGCCTGTAGGTTCAGACTTCAAAGTACTCTGAAACCTTTCCTGCAGATCATTTGGAGGATGGGAAGGGCTTGAATTACATTTACACTGTCTCTAAAAAGAGTCTATCAGTTTGCTGCCTTGATAAGCTTTACCTTATATTTGTCTGTGGAACAGATTGTTAGCCCTGCCTGCCTTTGGTATGGGAAGGGTGCATCTTTTGTCCAGTTTAATCCTTTATAATCTCCGAAATAGTTCAAGCGTTCCTTAATGTGCAAAAGTGAGTATCCGTATGTTGGGGAAAAATAAAATTTGAATTGTTCTTTTTATTTAAGGCTTGCAACAAAGAAGACAACTCGCTGTTCCGCAAACCTCTTGCTCTGGGTCCCAGTGCTCTCTGCGAGCACGCTGAGGAAAGGGAAATTCATGTCTGAGGACCAGTCACTGGGGCAGGATGGAGAGCTTGGGCTTGCAAGCAGTGACCCTTAGTGACGGGACGACAGCCTACATTCAGCAGGCTGTCAAAGGTAATGGTTCCTTTGGGCTGCAAAGTCTAAAAGGCTCTTGACCGACCCTGTGAAATTAAAGTCCAGCTTATCAAAAGTGCCCTCGTGGCACGCGAACTGTCGTACATCTCGTAGGGTTGCTTGGTACAGGAAGGTAGCAGCTATCTAGAAGGAAGGTATCTAGCTATCTAGATTTGCACGGAAGAGTGACGTGGCAGAAATAAAACATGCCTCTGGTTCAGAAATAAAGTTTTGGAGACGGCAGAGCTGTTGCTGCAGAAAATAAAGGTTCTGTTCGGACCAGAGTGAGCCTTGTTCTCTCTGGGGTAACTGGGGAAATGGAGTTCATGCTGTCGCCTGCAGGGCTTTATTCAACCAGAACTTCCCCTGAAGCTAAGCAGGATGTTTTACTTCACCGAGACGCATAGAATTTGGTTCACAGTAGTGCTTTTCCCACCTAACCGATGCCAGTTCAGCACCTGTTTAACTGGAGCGATACCAGTGCCAAATTCAACACCTGCCCTTATTTTGGTGTTTGGAGGTGCTGCTGCTTTCATCACCCGCTGTTCCTGAGAAAAGGAACACGCTGCTTCCCAGCCTGTGGAGCAGGACAGTTCAGTTGCGAGGCTTCATGTCCTGGGGATTGCGCTCTTGCTTTCTTTTCTGTGTGAAGTCACTGCAAGTTTATTAGCTGTGTGGAGTGGGACTATCTTGAAAATCGCTAGATTTTGTGACACACGCACACCCCAAACGTTGTGCACCAGGTGAAAGCAACCTGCATTCCTCGTGTTCAAGTGGGATAGAGCAATGACCTCTCTGCATCAAATAATTTGGTAACTAGAATGTTATTATAGGGTTACTGAGAGTTACACTATTTTAAGAGTCTGGGCTTCACAACCCATCGAGGGTTAGCAATGCTTTAGGTCCTGTAATTTTTTTCCAAGCGTTGATCTTCCACCAAAGTAGAAGAAAATAAATCTTCAGGCTCCTGCTGATGCCGTTAAAAGCTCCCAGTTGAATTTCTCTCCATCACAAATGAAATTGCTTTCTACTTTGGATCCAAAACGCTTAGTGCGCATCATTCTTTCTGCTTCTTGGCTTACGTGGCTGTGCAAGGCAGCTTGTAAACAAGAGGTGACTGGGGTTCTTTGTCTTGTATCCTCCTGCCTAGGAAAGGGAGGCTCCAGCATTTCTGGGAAGTTAAGTGCCTCTGTGGCTATTCAGGGGAAAGCTTGATAAATGACGGCTTATAAGCAACAGTTTTGCTGTCTTCTGTGGGACTGGTTTCCTTGAGAAGATGCAGCAAAGCTTGTGGAACTAGAAAGACTGGGCTCTGCAGGCAGTGATGATGGCAATTTTTTAACTGTTTCAGGTGAAAGACTGATTGAAGGGCAAGTCATTGAACTTGAAGATGGCACCACAGCTTATATCCATCAGGTGACAGTTCAGAAAGGTGAGGACCATAAATCCACCTCTTTGTTTCTAGAAGGACGTTGTAGATGTAACTGCAATTGTCTGTGTTTCAACAGCCGGGCTCTTCTGTTAGCTCAAGCTTTAAGAAGTCCATATAGGTGTAGGGTTTTTTTTCTTGCCCATGGTTTTGAGGCTGAATGAGGGAGGACATAGAACATGGGATTTCCTTCGAAGTTTTAGCAATCTGAAAAGAAAACAAATTTGCTGGTGGTGTAAGCAAATGGTTAAGTGTCGTTTCACCTGTGGGCTCTCACAGTTGTCAGTCTGACAGATCACAAGCTTCCAAGCAAGGCCAGTAAGTTGTGTGCTGTGTTTGTGCCAACTACAGAGCCCAACCAAAGTTTGTTTCGCGTGGGAGCTGTTGGACAGGAATTTCCTGTGAACCGTGAGATACTGTATTACTTCTGGAATAGGTGTTTGCAGGGGGCGGGGGAGGATTGTTGGAAGCAATGCCACCTTGGTCGTTGACCCGTCACCTCCAAAATGAAGTGACATGAATTAATCTGAAAGGTTACGGGCATTCATTTCGTGTGGCAGGCACCAGAGTGGCGTAGAGGAATCTGCCCTGACCGCAATAAGACGTAAAAGGGCAGGTAGAAAGAGCTCTGTTGCTTTGGGCAGTCCTTCCTTCACCCTCTCAAGCTCCTTGTATGCCACCTCCCTTTTCTGGTCTTAAAAGGTTGCTTGAAACCCATGTTGTGTGTCTGGCTGTGCCCCTGTCCTCCCTTCATCCTCTTCCCTACCTCCAAACACACAGGCACAGTAAGAGAGGTTTTCCTTCTCACCCCTGCTGCCCCTGCTGTGGGATGTTTGTGTTCTCCTTTGCACACCCTTGTGCCAGAGCTGTCCTTGTCCAGGACATAATCTCGCATTTCAGAATTGGTGAGATACTGCGTTACCCCAATGAGCTAAAGAAGTGCGGTGAAGCTTGCACGAAGCATTAAAAAAAATGTGCAATTCATGTCAGAAGAGCTCAAGTGGTGTCTTAAAGCCTCTAGTTGTGGTTGACTTTCAGTGCAAGCAGGCAGCCGGGCTGCGTCGTCCTCTGCGGGTGCGAATACTGTAGTGTTCAGGAAGTGACACAGTATCCCCTCCATCCCATCTGAGTCTTCCAGTAAGGTGTGTGGATTTTTGGTTTTTTAGAGTCTGTGGCTTTTGAAGATGGTCAGCCAGTAGTGTTGGAAGATGGCAGTATGGCCTACATACACAGCACAGCTAAAGGTAAAGCGTGTTCCCTGTTCTTCCCTTGGCAGCCGGCGTAGAAGCTGCTAAAGCGTCACAGATTTCCAAGGCTGTAGGTAGCCCTGGGAGATGAAGTGTGCGTCACGCTCAGCAGCTCGTTTTTATTTGATTTTTATTGTTTTCCTCTTGCAGAAAGTTATGACCCCAGCACCTTTGAGGCTGTCCAGCTGGAGGATGGCTCTACTGCCTATATACATCGTCCTGTCATCATGCCACCTGGCAGCACCATCCTGGAAGTGCAGGCAGAAACTGGGCTAGAGGAGTTGGCTGGGGAGGAGGAAGATGATGCCTTTGATGTCGAGACCATTAATGCATTAAAGCAGTACGCCAGTAAGGTGAGGACGCAACACTTCTTTCATGGTCTGCCAGCCGCGCTGAGGGGCTGGTGTAGTAGTCCACGTTTGGCCTGGGGTTTGAGTGTCCTCCCTTCATTAGTACTTCTGTATATTTGTTTTTCATCAATGCCAGCTTTGAGAAGAGAAACTGGACAGGGCTCCTGTGAGAGTGCCACCGCCCACAGGTGGCTGACAGTTATGGACCTAGAACGGGGCAGTTTCCTGCTGGACCTTCTAGCTAGTTCCTACAGAGTGCTGGGCCTACTGCCCTGAACTGCTCCAGATCTGGTACAGCTGGGATGTTTTTTTTTCTTGCTTTAACTGTCCCTCCTTCTAGGTGTTTTCTCTCTGTTTGCCTGGGTTTCTCATAAGGCCACGAGTATGATGTTCTCTTCCACAGGTGGTTCAGGCAGCAGATCGAGACTAGCCCTTTACACGTCAGGAGTGGCTGTTATGGCCACTGTTCCCTGCGTTGACAAAGGCCTCAAAAACCAAAATAGCTTCAGACACCAATGTATCGCTGCCGCAGCCTGAATGTCTTGGTTGCTGCCATTTTCTCCCAGCTTTGTGGTGGTGTGTGAGAAGGGGTTACTGGGCATGCGCTGGTACAGTGCTCAGCTGGGCAGCAGATTTGCCCATGGAGACCTTTCCAGTGGGGCAGAACCTGCCTCCCCTGGAGAAGAGTGTGGTGGCACTGCTGATGTGAACGCTTCCTGTTTGGGCTGCTCACCTGCTCCACGCTGTACAGGGAGGTATGAACAGTACCCGTGCCTCTCTGCTTCTAGGTGTCTGACGAGGAAGAGGAAGGAGTGACAAACACCTGCCACATGAAGAGCGAGGATTCCAGCGACGTCCCTCCCCAGGTCTGTGTTTTTCAGTGAGGCATTTCTGAAACTGGGCCAAACTCCTTGTTTTGCTGGCTAGTGATTAAAAAAGCTTTGTGGCTTCTCCACAAGGTTAGCAAATATATCAGCTGCAGGTTTTACAAATGAGCAAAGTGAGGCACGGCGAGGTGAGTTATGTGGCTGAGAACCCCCAGTGAGTTGGGAGGTGGGAATGGGAAATGCTGGTTCCTAGACCCCTGTCCTGTCACCTGGGTTGCACCGTACGTGCACAAGCCATGTTTGTAGGAACACGTTTCTGTGAGGATAACTGAAGGAGTGCGTACATATGGCAAGGAGGGCAGTTATTTTTGTGGGCTTTGGGAAGGCTGCTGTAGTGGCTCACCGAATTAATTTCCATGCGTGTCAGCAGGATTTGCAGGAGGAGGAAGTGCACAGCAATGAGAAGGGGCAGCAGGTTGGCAGCAGAGCTTTCCGTTGTGGGTACAAAGGCTGTGGCCGCCTCTATACCACCGCCCACCATCTCAAGGTAAAGCAGGTCACATGCAGAGCACTGGCTGAGGTGAAATCCAACAGAGAACTTCAGATTCTCTCCATCAGCAGGATTTCTCCACACTGTTTTCCTTCCTCCTTGTCTTGGACCTCATTTTAGGGACCTGTTCGTTCTTTTCCAGGTGCATGAACGTGCTCACACCGGTGACCGGCCATATGTGTGCGACTTCCTAAGCTGTGGGAAAGCATTTGCTACAGGTAACAATTTATCTTTCGAGCAAATTTTGTTTTCTGTCCAGTCCAAACCACTTTTGAGTATCAGCCCTGGCTTTTTTTCCAGTAGAGCACAATGAGCGTAGCTTTTAAAGTGATCTGAGAAGGAATTGCAGCATATGAGAAAGGAGTTGTAGGAAGAAACTGAGTTGTCAGTGGTGTTGTGGGGCTGTTTGGATATTTCTTCCCCCTCAGCTTTGCAGACACAGGACAGACATTCAGAAATGCCTGCACTCAGAGGTGGTACACAGCTTGCCATATTATTTCCTTCTCATTATAAAATTAATTATGGTTTCTTTCCTGGACAGGGTACGGGCTGAAGAGCCACGTGAGAACACATACTGGTGAGAAACCGTACAAGTGTCCAGAAGACATGTGTAGCAAAGCCTTCAAAACCTCTGGGGACCTACAGAAACACATCCGGACGCACACAGGTGAGCAGTGCAGGAGGAGAACTGAGCTGCCCGTTGAAAGGGTCTCCAAGGTAAAGCACTGCTTCAGCCTTTGTCCAGGATATGCCTTTTTGTATCTTGGGTGAAGCAAAGGAGAACTGAAGTTGTCTTGGGACAAAAGTAGATGGGTAGTAAAAGTAGTACTAGGGATTCTCGGCTCGGTTAGAACAGCAGAGCGAAGCAGGTAGGGACACCAGTTGCTAGAGGAAATGTGCCACCAGCTGGCCTGATTCGAGGTCTCGTTGGTGTAGTACTGTGGAGGAGTGAAGGGATGGAGGTGCCCAGGGCATTCCGGGTAGCTGCGTTGTAGCAGGACTCTCATCCGCGCAACTCTGTCGATGCAGGTGAGCGTCCCTTCAAGTGCCCCTTCGTGGGCTGCGGCCGCTCTTTTACTACGTCCAACATCCGCAAGGTTCACATCCGAACGCACACGGGCGAGCGGCCCTACATGTGTCCGGAGCCCAACTGTGGAAGAGGCTTCACCAGTGCCACCAATTACAAGAACCACATGAGAATCCACACGGGTAAGAGGAGGAGAGGGCGAAACGCAGACGGCTCCTCCAAAGTCAGCTGGCTGCGCCGACAGCAGGGAAATCTGTGGGACTGAAATGGTCGTTTCCAGGCCAGGCATTGCAGGGGTAGATCTGGGGGTAGCCGGGGAGTTAAAGGAAATGGGAATTGCTTAATTTGCCTGATTGTACCACCAGTCTGTCTCCAGCTGGTTGGTCTTGATGGGGAATCCCTTCCCAGAGCACGAGGAGGGTGAGTGGGTTGAGTTGTGCTCTGTGGCCTCTGCCCTAGGAGAGAAGCCGTACATGTGCACTGTGCCGGGCTGCGGGAAGCGCTTCACGGAATACTCCAGCCTCTACAAGCACCACGTGGTCCACACGCACTGCAAGCCCTACACCTGCAATAGCTGTGGGAAGACCTACCGCCAGACCTCCACGCTGGCCATGCACAAGCGCAGCAGCCACGGCGAGCTGGAGGCCACGGAGGAGAGCGAGCAGGCCCTCTACGAACAGCAGCAGCTGGAAGGTGAGCCAACGCTCTGCCGTAACCTGCGGAGGCTTGCGGCAGGCCGTCCGGCAGTAGGGAGAGAGCTGATGGCAGGAGCCTGCACTCGCTCCGCTCTCTCAGACCCACGTCTGTGCTGTGGCCTCCTGCCTCCCCCGTCAAACCCAGATCTGTATCACAGACGAGACTAAAGGGCTCCCCACGGTCCTTGCTGCGTGTCTGGGGTTGGGAACAGACTCCTGCCCATTGTGTAGTGCAGGGAGAGGTAAAGAGCTTTCTTCCCAAGCCAACACTGGGCTGTTGTCATCGCGATGTCATGCTCTTCTGCGCTGGCCTTTGAGGGAACAGGCAGGTCCCGGGGTGTGGTGTGTGCTTTCATGTGCTGATCAGCACTTTTTCCTCCCCTTTTGCTCTTCCCCGACTCAGCTGCTGCAGCTGACGGCGGCTCCCCCGTGAAGAGCCAGCAGATTGCTTTCCTGTCACAGATGGAGGAGGACGAAGAGGAAGATGAAGATGGTATGCCTACGCAGGTCTCGCTTATCTCTCAGGATGGGACAGAGCAGGTATGGACACTGGCAGCCTCCAGCGTGTGAGGGACAGCAGTTAACTGCGCAAGACTATGGTTTTAGCCAGCCTTGTGTTCTCTTGAAGGCTTTTCTTTCAGTGTAAAACAGGCCCTGGGGCTTGAAGGGCTCTGCCTGTCGGGTGGGCTTCCTCCATGCAGCCCACTGCGGCACTCTTCATGCGGAGGGTGAAGAACACACCTCTGGTCCCTGACTCACGAGGGCGCCTGGCGGCCCTCGCCTCCGACCGGCTCTCGAGAGGCAGCTCCCGATCTCTGCTGACACAGGCTGCATTTAGAGATAGTTTTTTCATCATTTGTGTAGGGCAGTGCTTTTCTTGTACTTCCCTCCCCACCAGCTGCCCGTGTGCTGACTGGGGAAAACTCCCTTCTGTGGCGCGGGGCAAAGGAAGCAGCTGCCGCGAATAACGCTGGGTTCCTCGTGGGCAGAGAAGCTCCCTGCTGCAGCGATGCACGGGCTGTCGCTTCAAAGCCTGGGGAGAAGATGCTAAATGGGAAGGGGAGGTGTGGTACAAGGGGGAGGGCTGGAGACCTGAGGTCTGTGAGTTCTCCGTCGGTTCTGTCCCTGACCTGTGGAGTTCTCCGTGCCCCAGGTCTCGCATGCAGAGGAGGAGAGAATATTTCATCCCTGCCGAGTGAGAGCTTTGTGTTGCCGAGCTCCGGAGTTGCATACGGCTTCCTGAGAAGCCGTCCTGGTTCAGAGTGTCTGTTTTTATCCCGCCCAGGTCAGTTTGTCACAGGAAGACCTGCAGGCCCTGGGCAGCGCCATCAGCATGGTGACGCAGAGCAGTGCCCTCGCCGTGCCCGAGGAAGAGCTGGCAGGCGGTGACACACACACCGTGACCGTGGCCAACACGGATGGCACCGAGCCACAACCGGTAGAGACAACACTGGGACCTTCCCTTTGCCCTGCTAGAAGGAAATTGCATTTTCTTTTAAAACATGCTTGGTTTTTATCTTAACTTTTCCTAGGTCACCATAGTCACTTCTGGAGCAGCTGTGTCCGAAGAATCAGCCACCGCATCCCTCCGTCATCAGCAGGTGGCATTGCTGGCTACCGCCAACGGCACCCACATCGCCGTGCAGGTACCACGCAGCTCCAGCCACATTCCCCTTCCTTCCCCCACCCACCCGCTGGCTTCAGCGCTTGCCCTCTTGCTCCTTAATTCCCAGATCCCCTGTGTATAGGGGAGAGCAGGGATGCGCTCCTTGGATTGCAGAATGCTCCCTTGTAAACAGCCTTTCCCCGTCGTCGCTGTGTGTCTCCGCTCTGCCCTGCCGCTTTCTCCCTGCATCACCCGCTGTCCTCCCAGTCTCCCTGGGGACCTGCACCTCCCGTGCCCACCTTTGGGGAGGACGGTGTCACCTCTCTCCCTTCCCTCCACTAGCTGGAAGAGCAGCAGAGCCTGGAGGAAGCCATCGGCGTGGCCGCAGCAGCCATCCCGCGGGAACCTGTGACGCTTGACGCAGCCGTGTCCGAGAACGGGTGCTGAGACCCTGCGGAGCCTCCCGGGCAGGGAGAGCCGGCAGCCCTGCTGTTCTCCGCGGGGGCATCGGAAGCAGCAGGAAGCAGGCCCACGGGCACACGGAAGAGCTGTGGTACGCGAGCGAGGGATGGTGGCCGAGGCCAGTCGGCAGCGTGTGCACCGCGCAGGCAGCGAGAGCTGATGCCGGCAGCGATGGGCTGCCGGAGTGACCCTTCTCTCTGTGGAGGGATGTCAAAGATACGTGGCTCCTGCCTTCTCCTGGAGGCTCGGCTGTTTTCCTGGGCTCTGAGCAGCAGCTTCCCTGCTCCTTGCCTTGGACACTGACTCCCTCCGTCTGGAGGAGGTGGCAGATTGTCTCTTCTAGTATTTATTTCTTCGTGGCTACGATTTCCAAGACCTGCCAGTCTCCTGCAGTAGAGGTGGAGCCACAGAGATTTCAGGAGTCTCTGGGAGTGCAAAATTTTTTTGGAGAGGCGCTTCTTGTCTTCTCCCTCTAGGAATGGTCCAGGAGCTCCACCTTTCCTGCCCAACCCCTGCAGGTAAGGGGCAAGCGGGCAGCATATGCATGGAAGGAATAAAGCCCCATCAAAGCAAGCCCAGGCTGTCCTGGGCTCAGTGTCTGGAGTGGTGACCAGTTCCTGACGCTGGAGCGAGCACCTGGGCTGGCTCCGACAGGAATTCTCCCATCTCTTCATCACGGTCTGCTTCCGAGCACTTTCCTTGGCAGACCCGGCGCTGGGGAGCGGAGCGAAGCGCTGTCTCCGCCGGAGCCGACCAGCACTTGTCAGGGGCTGAGCTAGAGTGGGATGTAAACACCGAGCTGAAATAAAACCAAATTTAAACTCTTTCTAAAAAGCAGCACCCTTCTCTCTTTCAGCCCCTGGGGGCCGGGGGCTGGCGGAGGATGGGAGGGCGGGATGGATGCTGCTGTTTTGCAGATGTCAGGATTATGGTAGTTGAGGAGATTTTGTTGAACTGGCCGAAAGTGTCCAGCCAAAGCAGCAATTGTCCAAAAACAGTGCTGGGGAAGGGCGTGAGCGAGAAAAATTGTGGCTTCTGAGCTCTCGGCATGTGTCTTAGAGGGGCTAAGAGATGTCTTCTGAATCTGGGATCAGGCCTTGGCTCTTCCAAGGGCTCCTGCAAGCCTAGATTTAGGGAATTGTTGCTTAATACAAAAAAGTGTGTCTGTGAACACATCCTACAAGCCTCTGAGCTGGGGAGGGGGATCTGAGGTGGCTTCCTCAACCCAGCAGGAGCAACCTCAGCCCCTCCTTTGTGGACAAAGCCAGGACAGAGAGAACCATTCCGGTTGGAAAAGACCTTTCGGACCGTCGAGTCCCACCGTAAACCTGACACCAGCGCAGGCTCCCAGCAACCAGGTGGGTTGGTGGTTTTTTTTTTGATACCCCCAAGGAGTTGACAGGGGGAAGAGATTTCTGCAGGCAAGGAAAGGGCACAATCCCAGGAGAGGCTCGATCTTTCTGCTCGCCTGCCTTGGTGCGCCTGATCCCAAAACAAGCAGGGCTGGAACCTCTCCAACAGGCGCAGCCGCCGCGCGGAGGGGGAAGCTCTTCATTTAAATCCCAGAAGAGGAAGCTGCTGTTTGAGTCAGGGAGGGGATTTCTCCCCGCCGAATGGGAGAAAGCTTTTGATCTCGGGGCTGAGCTAGCAAAGGGTTACGAATCCCTGTCCTGTTGGTGCTCCCTCAGCCCTGGTTTGGGTTTCCCTTGGGCTGCTCGGGAATCCCGTGGAGCAAGGGGGGGGAAAAGGACCTGCAGCCCAGGGGACCGCGGGGCCGAGATGTGGCCCATGGGCTCCTCCGGGGCGCGCCCAAGCAGATGGCGCTCCAGCTTCACGCCCAAGGCTGTCGAGGCAGGCGGCTTCCTGGAACCGGATCCTCGGCCTCGACAGAGCCGCCTCTGCCATCGCCGCCTGTAGCCATGGACCTGCGAGCGGAGCTGCTGAAGTCCATCTGGTACGCCTTCACCGCCCTGGATGTGGAGAAGAGCGGCAAGGTCTCCAAATCCCAGCTCAAAGTGAGTCCTGGGGGGGAACCGGGACAGCCCCGGCACGGGGGGCTGGTGGGTGGGCTGCCAGGGGTGCAGCGGGGCCAGGGATGCTCTGCATCCCCCCTGGTTTTCCAGGCAGGAATTGTTAAATGTGAAGTTTAATAAGACCTTGCTGTCGCCTCCGCGCTGGTTTTGGTGAAGCTCTCTGGCTCGGCCTCGTCTCCCTTTAAATAAAATAAAATAAAAAAAAAAAAGGTGGGGGGAGTCAATGCTCAAAGACTTTTTCTGCGTGAAAATAGAAGAGAAATCTAATTTTAAGTTGTTTTCAGTTTCTTGTGCTTTTTATGGCCAACCAAAAAGCCTAAACTCGGTTTATATTTTCTTGCTTGCCGGAGCACCCGTGTTTCTGCTTCCTGTTCAGCCAGCGGGTCGGTAGGTAGAGGTAGACCATTTTTAAACTAAAACTGCTCCGTCTGGCCAGAAATAACACAGCGCGTTTAAAAAATCTCTGATTTCCCCTCTCCCTCACCCCTCTTAGCAGCTTTGCAGAGGGCTCCTGCGTTCGGTCCCTCGTCAAAACCATCGTGTCTTTAAAAACCCTTTTTCTCTGCCTCGGAGATGGGGGTCTGGTTGAACCCACCAGGTTGCACCTTGGCTTTGATAATAATTGCTGATTTTTTTAATTTACTCTCCCCCCTGCTGCCCCGTCCCTATTGCAAATGATGGGACTCCTTTTTTGTTGCCGTGTAAATGCCCCGTTGCGGTTTTTTAGGCTGGCGGCAGTGTTGGAAATGCCAGTTGGGGCAGGGGGCTGCGATGCAGAGGGAAGACCTGAGCTAGAAACGTGCAAAACACGGGCAGTTGTTGCGTCAGGACTCGGCAGCTGCGGCCAGTGTGCGAGCTCAGTTGTGAAACGCTGCAAAAAACTCCTCTTTTCCCCTATTCCCTCTACTTTATAGGGCTTCCCCCGGGACAGATGGCAGGGAAGTTGCTGGGCTTGGAGGGGGATGGAGGGGAGAGGTGTATTTTGCCCGAAAATTACGAGTTTTGTTTGTAGGGGTCTGGAGGAGAAACAGCGGGAGCTGGAGAGCCTTTGGCTGCTCCCCAGAAACTCGTTGCACGTGTGCCCCGTGAGCCACGCTCGCCTGCTTAAAACTGCAGAAATATCTGAAGGAATTAAGGAAAATCCCAAAGCAGGCCAGTGCCTAATTCCCCCTTGCTAATCCCCAAGGGCGGCCATGCTCCCGACGGCGTCCCCTGCACCCAGATTCTGGGTGCTGAGCCCAGCCCGGCCGCGCTGCGTGAACACGTGCGGCGCTTCTCTCGCAAGATCCTTATCACCGGCGACGATGCTGAGGCCACCGAGACCCTAATTTTAACGGCACTTCCCTAGAGAGTCCGTGCAGGGGGGGGCCGGGGGCCCTGCAAACCCTCGTGCAGGGGTGACGGGGGACGCTGGGGACGGCACCTCCGCAGCAGGGGGACGTTTCAGAGGGGAAGGGGAGATTCGCCCCTCGCTGTTTTTCCACCCGCCTTCAGGGCCGTGATGGGAGGGCGGCAGGTCGGGCTGCGCCATCGCACGATGAAGCTCAACTGTGGATAATTTTCCACCGGCCTTGAGGCCGGGGCGAGCTTGTTTCCATCAGCCATCAATGTCAACCGTCGGCTCAGGTTTGCCCCAGCCCATGTGAGCCAACGGTGGCATTTCTGCTCGTGGGTTCAGTGCAGAAAAACATCCAGGGTCTCGCAGGTTCGAGCAATAACGCGTTAAAGCCGTGGCGGCCCGTGCCTTCCCCAAACCCCTCCCGGGCTGGGCTCTGCTCCCTCACCCAGGCGTGTTGCTGCAAGAAGGGTCTTGAAGAAGGGTGGGAGAAACACCGGTGTTCACAGCGTTCGCTCCCTGGGGAACAAAACCAGCCGCGGGAGCTGGGGTGGGATTTTGCTGGTTGATGGCAATCCCAAGCACAACTCCAGGCTGGGTGGGGAATGGCTGGGGAGCAGCCCTGAGGAGAGGGATTTGGGGGTGTTGGTGGGGGAGAAGCTCACCAGGAGCCGGCACCGTGCGCTGGCAGCCCAGAACCCCCCCACCCCCTGGGCTGCATCCCCACAGCGGGGGCAGAGGGCAAAGGGGGGGATTCTGCCCCTCTGCTCCGCTCGGGGGAGACCCCACCTGGAATCCTGGGTCCAGCTCTGGGGGTCCCAACAGCAGAAGGACACGGAGCTATTGGAGCGGGGCCAGGGAGATGCTGGGAGGGCTGGAGCCCCTCTGCTGGGAGGACAGGCTGGGAGAGCTGGGGGGGTTCAGCCAGGAGAAGAGAAGGCTCCGGGGAGACCTTCCAGCCCCTGCCAGTGTCTGGAAGGGGCTCCAGGAAAGCTGGGGAGGGACTCGGGATCAGGGAGTGGAGCCAGAGGATGGGGGGGGATGGTTTTAAACTGGAAAAGGGGAGTTTGAGATGAGATACTGGGCAGAAATTCCTGGCTGTGAGGGTGGGGAGCCCCTGGCCGGTGCTGCCCAGAGAAGCTGTGGCTGCCCCATCCCTGGAGGTTCAAGGCCAGGTTGGACGGGGCTGGGAACAGCCTGGTGCGGTGGGAGGTGTCCCTGCCCAGGGCAGGGGGTGGCACTGGATGGGCTTTAAGGTCCCTCCCAACCCAAACCGTTCTGTGATTCTACGGTGAGCAGCCCGCCAGCGGGACCTGGGTGCCTAACGCTTCCCAGCCCTCTCCAGCCGCTTCCATAAGGAAACTGAGCAGCGTCCGAAGGGCGACAGCGCAGCTGTGGGAAGCCGTTGGGTTCAGCAGCCGAGTTCTTCGCCCGGCCGCCCCTGTGCGAGCCGGGGTGTGCGTATGTGTGTGCGAGGGTAGGTGTGTATCTGCACAGGAAGGAAGGACAGTCTTGTGGTTGAGCCGCTGCGCCTCGGGAGGTGTCGGGTACTTCTGTTCCCAGCGTGGCCACACACCAGCTCTTGGATAAGCGTTTATCCGCCCTGGCCGAGCTGGGGGAGCTTCTCCCTGTCTCCACGAATGCTGGACGGGATGCGGGATTTGGCTCTGGCAGGCAGGGCAGAGTTGAGCCCTTCAGGGTGGCTGAGCCTGGCTGGGAGCCCCCCAGCACCGTCCTGATGCTTTTTGGCACCTCGGCTCCGCTCCTGTCCCTGCTGCAGAGGTTGAGGAGCGGTTTGCAGAGCGGAGCGTGGTGTCCTGGGGCTGCCCGCTCCCGCAAAACCCTCAGGGAGCGGAGAGGAGGAGACAGGGAGACGGGCGAGCAGATTAAATGCGTCTTGGGGGGGCACCGGGACCCCCCACCCGCTGCGGGGGGTCGCAGGCTGGGGGTGCACATGGCAGGAGAGGCAGCTCTTGGTCCTCTTGGAGAAAGAGCCCATAACCCGTGGGAATCTCTGGGAATAACTGGTGCCGTGGGGGGCTGCGTTAGCACAGCGCAGCCGGTTTATGGACTCCCCCGGGGGAAAGAAGGAAGGCGCCAGCCGTGCTTCTCTGCTTGTTGCAGGCACAAAAGGCTCTTGGCACAGGCCAGCGGGTCCCAGTTTGGCCAGTACCCACTTCCAGCAGGGGAGCAAGCCTTCCCCAAGGTCGTGAGCTGCTGGTGCCGGGGCTGGGCTTGAGCCAAGGGGTTCCTGGCTGATGGGACATCCGTGTCCTCCTCGCTGCAGAAAATGGGCAGCTAAAGGGACCCTCCACCACTGGCAAAGGCTCCTGGCGCTGGGGGTCCCTTGGGACAGGACTCCCTGCGCCCCCAGCTCCGGGGGGGGCTTTGATTTCTCTCAGCGGGGCCGGGTCTGTTTGGACCTGGGGAAACCGAGGCAGCAGCAAGGCTCCCTGCACGGTGCGGGAGCCCCGATCCCCCCCCGGGGCCGGGGGGGGGTTGTGTTTAATACGGACAGCCGGGCTCCAGCCCAAAAGGTCACCCCCAGCCCCGGCATCGCCCCTGGTGTCTCCCACGGGGGAGAAGAAAAGGGGCTGCCATTCTCCAGCGGAGTTAAATATTCCACCCCCGGCCCCGGCTGCCATCGGAGGGGTGGGAGTGGGGGGCGATGGGGGGCAGGAGAGGAAGGGAAAGGGTGGAGAACAGCACCGTGGCTGGGGCTCGGAGGTTTTTGGGGTGCTGGGGGGTGTCGGGCAGACCTCTGCCACCCCCCCACCCCCCCGGCCATCCCCTGCTCGCCGCAGGGGAAAGGTTGTGTCACCAAACCGTTCTCAGAGCGTCCCTTCCCTTCTCTATTCCCCCCCCTGTAATTTTCCCCTCCCATCCTGTGTTTCAGAGCCCGGGGGGTGGGATTTTCCACCTCTCCTCTCTCCCTGGGGTTGGGGCAGCCCCGGCCCCACACACAGCTCACATCAGCCTGGCCGGGGTTTTCCTCCCCGTCCTGACCCACTTTCATTTTTTGGAGGTGACCGCCCCGGCGAGCGCAGGGACCGTGGTTCGGAGTGTGCCGGGGCAGACGGAGGCGCTCCGGGTGCCAGCCATGGCCGGGACCCCATGTGAGACCCCCCCCACAAAGCTTTTTTAGGGTGCTGTGAGAGGAGGTGAGAGGGATGGGGATGAGGCCCCACGTTGGGAACGGGATGAGAATCCCAAGCTTTCTATCCACCCTGATGGATTTGTTAGCCATCCCGGAGGATGCCCAGGGTGTTTCCATCCCTCCCCACCCCTGCGCGGACCCCGCAGCTGCGCCGAACCCCCAAAAAAAAAGGCACAGCCGTAGCAGCAGCGCTCAGGGCTACAGCGCCGGGTGGAGTCCTGCTGATAACATCGGTCCAGAGGGTGAAAAAGAGAAGGAAAATCTGGTTGAACAAGAACCGTCTCCAGCTGCAGCAGCCAGCATGGCCTCCAGCGGCTCCTCTCCTGCTGGGGGGATATTTCCAGCCTTGCACGGAGAGGAGCGGGAGCAGGGATGCTGTGTCCCATCTCCTCCAGCCCCTCTCTCGAAACCTGGGCAAGTGGCGTCTGCGAAGCCCACCGGGTGTCTTTGCAGACCCTGGTGCAATGGGACGGGACGGCGCCGCTTTGGGACGCCCGTTTAACCATCTCCTGCGTGCTGGGAGGTAAAGACAAGGAGACGACCCGGCATCAGGAGCCGGAGACGCCGGCAGTGCTCGTGGCCAGCCTTGCTGCGGGCTCTGGCCGTTGGCCGGGCAGCGGCGTGGGCTTTCCAGCACGTGGGAAATTTGGGAGCTTCAAAACATGCTTTGTTTTGGGGGCATTTAAACAAAAAGGAGCTGGTTGGTGACATTCGCAGACTGCTTCTGGAGACGGCATGTCTCCAGATCACAGAATCCCCAAATCCCTGGGGTTGGAAGGGACCTCTGGAGATCATCTGGTCCAACCCTCTCTGCCAGAGCAGGTCCACCTACAGCAGGTGGCACAGGATGGTGTCCAGGCGGGATCCCCCTTATCTGCTTCCATTCCAGGCAAAACCTTTTCTTAGTTTCTTACAAATCTTTTCTTTATTTTCACCTCTGCGTCGTTCTGTGCCCCCGCCGGCCGGGCGCCGTGGTTAGTTACGTCTTCAAGAAAACGCTGAGGGCAGCTGCCAAAGAGCATGGCTTGGGGTGGCTTATCGTCTTCTCCAGATCAAAGCGTGTCCTGTTTGCGCTGCAATGTTTCAAACAGCCCTTTTAAAACAAAACCAAACGAAAAAAAGAAAAAAAAAAGTTCCCCATGTGCCAAGAAAGAAGAGAGAAATGAATGTGGGGAAAAAAATCCTCAATTTTTGCTTGTTTCTAAATGATTCTGCAAGGTTTGCGTTTGGGAATATTCCGCCATCCTTCTGCCAAACCCAAATCCCACCTCGGTGCTGCGGCCACAGGGAGGGGATGCTGGGCAGGGCACGGTGGCACCGTGGGGATGGGCCGGGACAGGGTTGGAAGTTCTTCACCTTCTCCCCGTCCCTCCAGGTGCTGTCTCACAACCTGTACACGGTGCTGTGCATCCCCCACGATCCCGTGGCGCTGGAAGAGCATTTCCGGGATGACGACGATGGGCCGGTGTCCAGCCAGGGCTACATGCCGTACCTCAACAAGTACATCCTGGATAAGGTGAGCCCCTCCGCCATCCCTCCCGCCCTGACCCGCCGCGTCTTGGCTGGGGACACCTCGGTCCCTAGTCTGCTCCTGCATCCCGTGGCAGCCCCACAGCTCTGGAGATGCCACGGGTGGAAAAAGGAATTGGGGAGCACTCGGGTGAACGATGCTAAAACGAGTGAGAAATGTTTAATACTCATGGTCTCCTTGGCGAAGGTGAAGTCAGCCCTTTCCACCCAGGCTCTGGATGGAGGCGTAGCTCTGCCCACATTTCCTAAAGGGCTCAAAGAGAGAAATCAACCCATTTTTTCCTCTCTGCCCCTGTTCAACTTCCAGGTGTGACCTTATTCGGCAGAGAGGAGGAGAGGGAGGAGGAGGAGGTGCAGGAGCAGAGGTTGGGGTGGGCAGGGGCTTTCTCCCTTTTTTCTGTGCAGCTCAAAGGCACCTTTGTTTGGAGCAGCCAGACTTTGCGGCCAGGCACTCGTTTCCTCCAGGCAGGCGAGGAGAAGAAAAATGACTGACAACTTTCTTCCACTGTGTCCTGGAAAGAAGGGGGGAACTGGAGATGGGTGCAGTAACCCTTCCCTCCCCTGCTGCTTCCCCAGGGCTGAGCCATGCCAGTCTCCATACTGGTCTCCATAATGGTCTCCATACTGGTCTCCGTACTGGTCCCTGCCTTGCCCTGAGCTGGTCAGGAGCTGCCCAGCCTGCTCCAGGAATGCTGGTCTCAGCTGCAGGGATCTGGCAGAGCATTCCCTAGCTCCTTCTTCCCGGTGGGTCCCAGCCCGATCTCCCCACCACAGAGCGGCCAAAACCCTGCCGGGTTTCCCCTGTGGTTCTTTGGGAGACGACCTTTAAACCCCCTTCTTCTGGTTTCGTCATGGCTAATAAAATCCCGCAGCCTGAGAAAGGGAAGTGGGTTTTCCTAGTAAGAGGGTTTTTCAGCTTTCTGCCACCCAAAGGTTTTTCTCCGGCTCTGCCGCTGCAGGCTGCAGGTTGCCCTCGTGCCGGCTCACACAGCTGGGATGGAGCGGCCAGATGTGGCCAGGCTCCTCCGGTCCCATGCTGCACCAAAATCACCATGTGAAGCAGCTCGCAGTGCCAGGCAGGAGCTCGCGGACCGGCAGTGGGACCCAGGTTGATGGAGGCATCGTTCCTGCCTCCGCTGCCGCCTGCCCATGGGCCGTCACTTCCCTTCACTGCGCCCCAGTTCCTCTTTATGGTCAAATGGGATAACGACCCAAAAGCCCTGGAGGCGCTGGGGAGGTGGGTTTGGGAGAGCACCACACAAGGCTGCATGTGCTGCACCACGGGGTTCCTGCTGGTGCTCCAAAGCCCGGCAGGAGGTGGCTGAGCCACCGTGGCCATGCCATGGTCCCATAGCATCTTCTCCACTGGCGGGGACACCTCACTTGCCTGCATAAGGGACCTGTGCTGGGGACACATGCTCTGGCACCATGGGGCAGAGCCCACTCACACTCTAGGCGAGGGTCCCACAGGTCAGTCACCCCATGCTTCTCACCGGCAGGGACAGGAGATTTCGGGTGTGAGCGCGTCTTCCCTCCAGCGCTTCCTCCCCACCCCAGAAACCCCCTCTGTAGCCCCACATCTCACCCCCCTGGCTCCTGCCCGTAGGTGGAGGAAGGCGCTTTTGTCAAAGAAAACTTTGACGAACTCTGCTGGACCCTGACGGCCAAGAAGAATTACAAGCCAGACCGGAACGGGAATAGCGTTGTATCCCACCAAGATGCCTTCAAGCTCTGGTGTCTCTTCAACTTTCTGTCTGAAGACAAATACCCTCTTGTCATGGTGCCGGATGAGGTAGGACCTGCTTCTCCCCCCGCCCCATCGCCGTTCCCCCAGGGCTCTGCGCGCTGCCAGAGCGTCCCATTTGGGGATGACACATCCCGCTATCGCTTCCTGGCATGTCCCACCACATCCTGCAAGATCTGGTGCTCCAGGGTGTGAGAGAGAACAGGCCAGGGGTGGGAGGAGGGGGCTGCCTGCCCCCTGCACCCCCCGCTATGCCCAGGGCCAGCCCTGCTGCCCAGGGAGAAGGAGGTGACTTGGGAAGAGATGGGATGAACCTTCCAAAATGCTGAAGCCTCTCACATATGGATGTCTTGGAAGATGAGGTGCGGGCTGGTCCATTTTGCTCTTCCATGGTCCAAGCCTACGCCAACGAGTTCTTTTGCCTGCTGTGGATTGAATGTGCCAGTTCTCAAAGCCCCAACCAAGGAGCATCCACAGCTCAGCTCCTCCTGGGGCTGGTCCCTTGCCTAAAGCCCTTGCATGTCCCCCGAGGGTTGAGTCGAGCATGGTGGTGGAGGAGGACTCCAGATTTTCATGGGGGAGAAAGAGAAGATGATGAGAAACCCTTAGAATCTGGTGCAACGGGAGGTTGCTCCCCGTGAAATTGCTGTCAGGCTGGCTGGCATGGGGTCTCCTGGGCTGTTTTACAGCCTGTGCCACCACGAAGGCGGTGGGACCCAGTTGTCCCTCTCCATGTCCACTGCCACCAGGCACTCACCCACTGCCCAGCATCTGGAGAGTTAAGAGCGAGGTACTGGGCACAGCAAAGCTTCTGGCAGTAATCTCTAAATCTCCAAATTCCACCTGGAATTTGGTGGGGGAGGTTCTGCCTTCTCCAGGGGTCAGGTCAAACCCCCATGAGAAGGTGGGCAGATGTGGGACAAGCTCAGAAGCCAAGAGCGGCCTCACCAGGAGCAGCTCGGCTGGGCAGCTGCCGTCTTCTTCTGCACCATCAACCTCCTGACATCAGCAGAAAAGCCCAAATAAAAAAAAAAGGCAAAAAAAAAAGTGGGGGGAGCACAAAAGAGACAAGAAGCGCAGTGCTGCGCAGACGTAGGAGGGCAACCGCACTTCCTGCTCCCCGGGAGAGGTGTTTCCTGTTCCCCAGACCATGATGAACTGAATCATCTTCCTGCTTGCAGGGCTGAGCTTGAAAAAAACCAAAACCCAACTACGTTTCTTAATTAACAAGCTATCAGAAATAATTGAAAACATAATAATTACACAATACATCAAACATATTGTTATATAAATAAGAATATAACTATATAATATACACCACATCATCAAATAATTTAAAAATTCTTAAAAAATAAACTGCGGTTCTTGCCCTGCTCTTAGATGAAGTAAAAAAAATGCCCAGTTGGGTACAGGGACTCTGCTGTGTTTCACCTTTCCGCGTGGCGCTCTGCAGCCACCCACCCTCCTTGGTCCCTAGACCGGGGGTAGAGGAGAGCTGGCAGCAAAACCGGAGCCGAAATAAGTCTTCCTGACATCACGTCAACCGTTTTAGCTCTTTTTTTTTTAAAAGCAATTAATTTCCAATTTCAAAACGATGCCCATCTCCTCCGTAGGGACCTCTTCCCCTGTTCCTCCCCAGTGTTTTGACGATGTCAACTGGAAACCAGAGCGGTGCTGAGATCAGGACTGTGGTCGGAGACACCTGCCTCGTGGGCTGGGCGTGAGGGACAGCAGCGTTGGGCTCTTCTCCCGCAGGCACTTGACTTCGGCAGAGTTTTCTCATTCTGTAGACAAACAAGCCAAAAACAGCTCAGCCTTGTGGTTAAAAGAAAAAACCTCCCAGTAGTGGTCAAGCTCTAACTCAATGTCAACCTCCTGAGCTTGCTTGCTGCCTAGAACAGCTTGGCCATGTCCATCATGCATCGCAAAGGGTGATTCCTCTGGAATAAGAGTCCTGCGTCTCCAGGCTGGAAAGACACGTGCTCTTGGGTTCTCTAGAGTGGGTCAGTGGGGTGGGGATGGCTCTCGCTTCTCCCCGTCCCTCAGTTCCCCCGTCCCCACAGGTGGAGTACCTACTGAAGAAGATCTGCACGGCCATGAACGTGGAGCTGAACTCCTGCGAGCTGGATGACTACCTCTCCCAGGAGCCGCAGGGGCAGGGGGGGCTGACGGTCTGGCAGTTCCTGGACATGGTGAACTCGGGGCGGTTCCTGAGAGGCATCGAGCCAGAGGCCGTCAGCATGGCCGTGGAGGAGGTGTACCAGGAGGTCATCGAGGATGTGCTCAAACAGGCAAGGAGCCCACATGTCCTGGGGCGCAAAACTCCGTCCTGTCCCCACCCCGTTTTTGATCCCCGTGTCTCTCGGGCTCAGGGCTACCTCTGGAAGAAGGGCCAGCTGAGGAGGAACTGGTCGGAGCGGTGGTTCATGCTGAAGCCCAGTGTCTTGTCCTACTACATGAGCGAGGAACGGAAGGAGAAGAAGGGGAGCATCGCGTTGGACAAGCACTGCTGCGTGGAGGTACGGCCCAGGCCACGCTCAGCTCAGGGACAGGACCCCCAGGAGATCCCCTTCAGACGCCAGGAAGGGGAACCAGGAATACACAATTTCACATCCATGAGCATGGAAGAGCCAGCCCTATGGCTGAAGGAAGTGGGGATAAGGTGGGGTGCAGGGGAGTAATGTCACCCTGTGTTCTCTCCCTGCAGGTGCTGCCCGACCGGGATGGGAAGAGGTGCATGTTCTGCGTGAAGACCTCCTCCCGCACCTACGAGATGAGCGCCTCCGACACCCGGCAGCGCCAGGAGTGGACGCTAGGTCCGTGCCCACCCCACGCCCCCTCCCCAGCTTCTCCATACCCCGCTCTGTGTCCCCACTGACTGTCCCCTTCCCTCCTCAGCCATCCAGACGGCCATCCGGCTGCAAGCCGAGGGCAAGAAGTCCCTCCACAAAGACCTGAAGCAGAAGCGACGGGAGCAGCGGGAGCAACGGGAGCAGCGCAAGGCGGCCAAGGAGGAGGAGACACAGCGGCTCAAGCAGCTGCAGGAGGAGAAGGAGAGGAAGCTGCAGGAGCTGGAGCTGCTCAAGGAGGCCCAGCGGCAGGCAGAGATACTCCTGCAGGAGGAGGAGCAGCGGCGGAGGCAGCAGCACGAGGAGATGCAGAGGACGCTGGAGATCCAGCTGCGGGAGGCGGAGCAGGTGGGAGCATCCTCATGGCGTGTCCTGCCGCAGGGCTGAGTTGCTCATGGAGCGAGCGCTTCCGTCCCTTGCCTGTGACAGCCCAGGGGGTTTGGAAGAGCTTTTAGGAGCACCATGCGCTCTCGCAACAGTGCCACTGCCACCCATCACCTCTGGGCTGCCGGGGACTGTATGTGACTCTGGGATGAGGGATGGAGGGGTCAGCACCACTGTGTGTGAGGTACCCGAGGAGCAGGAGATGAGGACAACCTGCCCTGGGGTGTGGGGGCCAGTGGGAGGCGAGTGCTCGTGCCGGCACGGCCAGGGAGCCCATTTCTGAGCTTGCAGCCAATGCTGGCTCCAAATGACGTGGGAGGAGCAGGCAAACAGCCTTGCTTTGGAGCTCTCTCCATGGGCTCTCCTTGGTATGGGAGATGTCTGGCCCCATCCACCCAGGGACGTGGGGGCAAGGAGGTCCTGGAGGTGGTGGTGGTGGCTCTGCCAGCCCATGGTGATGGCTCCTCTCCCTGCCGCAGGCTCGCGCCTCCATGCAGGCAGAGATGGTCCTGAAGGAGGCAGAGGCAGAGCGTCAGCGCAAGCGCATCCTGGAGCTGGAGGACATGCAGGAGCGTCTCCAGGAAGCCCTGCAGCAGGAGGTGAAAGCGCGGCAGGACGAGGAGTCCGTGAGATACGCACAGGCCAGGTAGGACCTGGGCATCCCTGCTCCTCCTCGACCAGCTCCGTTCCCAGAGCAGTGGCTGGCTGTGGGGACACAGTCCTCATGGCAATGTAATGCTCCCTGGGGTACTGCGGTGTGCTGGTGACTTCCCAGTATGCTGGGATGGGGGAAGCTGGTGGATGAGTGGCAGAGGGATGTCCTCACCTCTCGCTCTTTGTTGACAGGCTACTGGCAGAGGAAGAGGAGAAGCTGAAGCAGCTGATGAAGCTGAAGGAGGAGCAAGAGGAATACATCATCAAGACCCAGCTGGAGAAGCAAGTCCTCAAGCAGGAGATGGAGAACAAGAACAAGTGTCTGGAAGAGGCGCAGAAGCAGCTGGAAGAAGTGAGAGTGAACAGGCAGCGGGTGGACCAAGACGTCATGGTGAGCATCACGTCGGTGCCACATCGCCTCACGGTGCGAGCCGCAGGGGACTTCCCAGCCCTCCCTGAGTCACTTCCACACTGGGGAGGACCCAGCAGCTTTGGGGACCAGGCTGGCATTGCCTCAAGGGTTTTCTGAGCTGTGCCACGGGCAGGCATGAGGTGATTCGGTGGCTGAGATGGGCCAAGCGTGTCCTGTCCCAGGGGGATAGCGCTGGTGTCCAGAGCAATGTCACAGTGGGAGCATGTGGAGGGGGCAGGATTGGAGGAGGAGCAGAAGACCTAGAGGAGGGTGAGCTGGGTCTCCATCTCAGAGGGAGCCTCCAATCCAGGCTTACTCAGGGAAGGGAAATTCCTGCCCACGGCCCTGGGTCGGGGGCTGTCGGGCAGCTGGGTCACCCCTCTCCTCCATCCCCTCCCAGGCGGCCCAGCGGAAGCTGCGACAGGCCAGCACCAACGTCAAGCACTGGAACGTCCAGATGAACCGCCTGATGCACCCCATCGGGCCGGGAGGTAGGACACTGGCCATCACACCCTCCCCTGCCCCTCCTGGTTCACGTTGGGGCACAAGCCCAGTCTCCCACCCACCTCCCCCTCTTCGGGGGCATCCAGGGGCTGGAATGACCCCCATCTTTCCGATAAGAGACCTCAATGCCTCTGGCATGGAGAGACCCTGCAGCCCTTTTCCTTATCTGAAAGGTTAATTTGGACCCCAGGTAAACAATCCTCATTTTCTCTCCATCCCCAGACAAGCGTACGAATGTGAGCACAGGAGGCTTTGCTGGCTACCAACCCCTCCTCTCCCAGAGAGATTCCTCCCTCAAACTCAAGCAGAAAGTGGAGGATAAAGGCAGCAACCCCACGAGGGTCAACAGCAAGGAAAACGTGAGCAACGGTGGGAACAGCGGCATGCCACCCTCTCCGGATGGGGACACCATGGCCACAGAGCCCACCAACTAGCCCGGCAGGATGGCAGAGTCCAAGCGGGGAACTGCAGGGCCCCGCATGTCCCTCGGAGTGGACACAGTCAATACGGCCATCTCTGGATGGAGACAAGTGGGGACTAGCGCAGAGCCTATAGGTGACCACATATAAGGCAGAGATGCTCCCATTTTCTTCAGGAAAGGGCTGGAGCCATGACGTGCGGGGAGGCTCGGACAGCCCGATGCTGCGGAGAAGGCAGTGGGGCCATCTCCCCTGTGCTGCCCAGGTGTGGGACCTGGAGTCGACTCCCCAGACTCTGGTTTCCACCCTGCCTAAAAAAAGAGCCACCGGTGGGTCTGGACCGCGTGGCCCAGGGCTGCAACTCCCCTTGGTTTCTACTAGCAGCCCTTCTGCATCGCCCGCGGTGGCCCTGGGTGCGTGGCCCTGCAACAGCGGCTGCCAGGGAAGCCTTGGCAGACAGAGTGGTGCCTTCTCACCGTCCCCGCAGAAAGGGTGTCCGTAACTAAGACGTGCATTCCCTAAAGGTGGTCATTCATCACTGGTGTCACGTAGATGTTAGCAGAAACCAACAAGCAACGAAGCTTTTGGAGCCGCTGGCTCGCAGACCTCCTTCCCCGAGCACCTGTGGTCCTGCAGGCACCAGACCACCCTCCTTGGCAGCGCGGGGTTTTGATTCCCACTGTAGAACAGAGACTGTTAAAAGAAATCACACACCACCCGCGGAACGAGGCTCCCCCAGTGGATTTTGGGTTGGTCTGTGGAGGGCCAAGAGGGACACAGATGTTGGTGAACTGGCCATAGGTGATGAACTCCCCTCTGGGGGGCAGGGCTGGAAGAGGGGTAACATCTGGGAGGGCCAACACCTCGAGATGATTAATTAAGTGCTTGCATGGGAAGGTAATGATGCTCTGGGCACCGTTTAGGTCTTTGCCCTTGGACTGCAGGGCTCCTCATTTCAGGAGTCCTGGCTCAGGATCTGGTCCAAGGTCCGCAGAAGGCAATAGCGAAGACTCGCAGGGGCCATCCGAATCGGGAGCTGGTGGATGTGGCAGCTCTTTTTGGTAACACTGGCCTGGCTCCAACTCCTCCAGCTCATTTGCTCCCCAGAAAACTGAGAACAAAAGCCAAGTCTGCTGGCAAACCAACCCGCACAAAACAAAAACCAACCCCCAAACCAAACCATCCCCACCAACATTGGTGTTAGACTTCCAAGCACCTCTGTTTAAATACAGTCTCATTCACCTGTGGCTTCGGGGTCTTTATTGTAGGGGGCACACAGCCCCCGGTCACATAAGGGTCCCCTCTGGAAACAAGCACCGGTAGCAAGCGCTGCATCAAACCCCAGTTCACAGTTGCTCATGCTGATTAACTGCAGTTCGTTAGGGAGATTACAATCTATTTCCTCCCCGTGCAGCTTTCAGCGTTTCTTCCCCCTCCCCTCCCCAGTTTTTTACAGTGTTCCTTTTTTACAATTATTTTTCATCGTGCCTGACTGCGAGAGAGGCCGTCTCTGCGGGTGCTAGTGCAGTGGCGTGGCTGCCCCGGGACAAAGCATCTCTGTGTGCCCATGAGGGTGACGACAGGGTGGCCCCGTGCCCTGGTCCCACGCAGCCTCGCCGACGCACAGGGAGGGCACGGGTGGCTGCAACCCTCACGGGTGAGGGCCATGGTGGTCCTGGCCCTGCAGGGGCCACAGGTCACATTCGTCACCTCTCGTCCTCCTCCCCACTGCGCTGGGACACGGCAGGGTGGTCCTGAGCCGCAGCATGGCCTCTACAGCCCTGTGCGGATTTGGGGGTCCCTGCCTGGCCCTGTGCCATCCTGGCTGGTCCACTTGGACACTGGATCCCTCCACTCTGTGCAGGTTTTGCGGTGGAGCAAGACCTTCCCAATGCTGCACCGGAGGCTGGGGATCCGTCTTTCATCGAGGTGCGTGGGGACTGAGGTACGAATCGCTGCAGCCTCCCAGGGTGACCCTGGCAAAGCTGCTCGTTGCCCCATGTGATCCAGAGAGGGTGCCAAACGCTGGTCTCTACTGGGAAGGAAATTGGCTGGGTGGAAATGCAGTGATGGGAGACGGCATCCTCCCTCATTAGCTTCATTAGCTCAATCTCTTCCTCAATCAGGTGTCAGGACAGGTAAGTGCCACGCCACACCTAGGCAGGGAAGAAAAGGGCCACCTCCACCCTTGTCACAAGGGCTCCCGTGCCATGCAGAGCCCCCGGGGGCCACATCCCTGCCGGTGACAGTGCTGTTGCTTTTCACCAGCGCCAGGACTGCACTGTCCCTCCTTACAGCAGCTCACCGGAGCGTTGCTTTTGCTCCCGAGAGCCAAGTTCCCATGCGGCAAAAAGCTCTACATTAATCACCGCAGGCAAGGACAGGCGTGGAGGGAACAGCCGGAACCAGTGTCAGCACCTGCCTTTGATCAGGCACCAAGTCTGGATGTGCCCAGATCTGTCTCATCCTCCTGGAGCGGCCGACGCAGAGCTGGAGCTTGACTAAGTCAGCAGTTGATGCGCATCGTCCGTGTGCACCCCGGCGGCTCCAACTAAGGATAAACTCCTGCAGCAGGATCACAAGGAGAACTCAGGGAGGCACTGGGAAGGAGCAGATAGCTGCTCCCACCACCCTGCCCCAGCACCAGCGTGGGTGCGTGCGGGGTCTGCACATCCGTGGGGGTCTCCTGTGGTTTCCCACTGGAGCTGGAGCTCTCCGCGGGGCAACGTTGTGTGTGTGAGCGGAGTCAGATACAAACCTTGTTGCTCTCAAACCTTCCGTAGCCGCGAGCCTACAGCTCTGCCCAGACTCCGCTGTCCTGGTGCACAGGCCTGGGGTTCCACACTGGGGGGAAGGATAGGCCAAATCCCAATTGTGGCTGCGTCTGCATTAACAAGGCCCATCATCCGACCTCTGTACTGCATCTGAAGGAACCATAGTGGGAAGAGGGCCTGTGCTTTTGAAGCATAACATCACTTATCAGATGAGCCACGGCTGTGGTTTACCTGGGGTGGGAAGGTATAAAATTAGCTCCTTCCTAGACCTCAAGTAACAGCATCGACAGCAGCTGACTTGCAGCACCCCCAGCAGGCAGCTGGTCTGGCCCTGGTGGGGGCAGAAAGCAGCGAGGAGCTCAGCCTGGGAAGGGGAAGAGATCCCCCGCAGGCACCCCAGCGGCATGTCCCGAGGGTCCCGCCAGCGCCCACCACCACACGGAGCTGGGGGCAGCAGCTCTTCCGACCTCACGTCCTCATTCCATTGCCCAAGACAAATCCCTGTTCCCTCCCCGTTCCAGCATGGCGTGGGCTGCGGCATGCGAGAGCTCGGGGGCTCACGCCCGGCTGCGTTTCGGCCTCCTGACGACCCACCCTGCCTGTGGCACGGAGCTCATGGCCGCCGGGGCTTCCCTCCCTGAGACATGTCCCCACTTACAGGGCACGAGCAGGCCTGCCCTGGCAGGGCGCAGTGCGGGGGCCACCGGGGAGCCTGCCGCCCCCTCTGCCCTCACATCTGCAGGGACGCCAGCTCGGACGCCAGCTCCCCTCAGTCGGCGCTGCGCGGCCGCGGCCTCCTCTCCCTCCACGGCTTTTCCCGGGGGAAAAGCTTGGGCCCAGTGAGGCGGTGGGGCCGTGACTGCGACGCGGGGGGTGGGGACAGGGACGACTCGGGCTCCGTTTGGCGCTGAGGACCCGGCACCGGCGCAAAGACTCCGCCGCCATTTTGCGCCTCTCCCCCCACCCCCCGCAGCGCCTACACTTCCCATGAGGCCCCGCGGCCGCCGGGGCGGGGCACGACAGTGCGGCCGGCGCCCGCCAGGGGGCGCTTTGCGGCAGGGCGGGGCGGGGCGGGCTTGGCCCGTTGCCGTGGTAACGCCTTCCCGGCGGCGGCGATTGGCTGCGGGGCGCCGGGTTATGCGGTGGCGTCAGGGCGGGCGCGGTGA
>VZSF01007842.1:0-22107 GCA_013398295.1 Chionis minor | reverse complement strand
AGCATGGGGGCAACAGGGACGTGGAGAGTGGGACATCATGAGCGTAGCAGGTGCCAGGAGGTAGGAGGTGTGGGGTGGAGGGGCAGGCTGTGCCGTGGGATGGGGCGATAACGGGGCGCAGGGCGATGGGGGATGAGGGGGCTCTCTGTGGGTACGGATATGAGGAGATGGGGGCTTTTTGAGGGTGTGGGGCAGGGAGCTCTGGTGACAGGGGTCTGAGCATGGAGGAGGTAGGGAGGGACTTTGCGGGGCAGTGATTTGGAAGAGGCTGAGAGGGCAAGGACACATCGGTGACTTTAGGGTGCAGGCTCTCGTTCCTGCTTGGGAAATCCAGGAAGATGGAGGATGGGATGTGGCCCAAATTGGGGAGGCAGGGGCGGGGAAGTCTGCCTTTCTTCTCCCCTGGGGGTGGGGTGGCAGCAGGAGCATCGGACTGTGGTTTTAGGGTACCAGTGAGGGGCACTGCTGGGGTCTGGGGCTGGAATGAGGTGAAACAAAGAGGGTCAGGATGGTCCATCAGTGGCGCATCAGGTGAGGGGTTGCTTGAGCAGAAAGGATCTGAGAATCCTTTTCTCATCTCTCGTATCTCCACGTGCTGCTCCTGCTTTCCCTGAGATCCCAGATAAGAGATGTTTACTTTTTGTGCCGTGCTTTTTCACCTATAAAGCAGAGGTAGCGCCACCTTTATTAAATAGTAGCTTTAAAGCACTTGAGAGTTCTGCACGAGGTTGCTTGTCCCATGCTGCGAACGCTCGCAGCTGAATGCAGGAAGGTGGTACCTGCGTGCTGGCTGGGTTGAGTGTAACTCTCAATTAGCTTTAAAAGCGCTTGTAAAAAGTCCTAGGTGAAAGGTAAAGGGGTGTGCAGAAGTAGGTGGCAGGACCTTGAAGCAAGAGACCTCATTTTCTTTCACCTCCTGCTTCCCTCCTTTGTTTTGTTCTACCAACCTGTTGCATTTTTCCCTTCTGCCTTGGCCAGCTCCAAGCTCTGTTGTTACAACCAACAAGGATCCTGTTGTTAGGTTGAACTGTTCCTCCCCACAGGAGTTTTGACCTCCCGTTTTTCAGGTGGTCAGAAGACCTCCTGGCCTTGCTATACTTTCAGAAGTTTGCGTGCCCTGACTCCACCTCAGATGATGTTTAACAGCGCTATTTGTTTATGACCAGAGAGCCCCCAACCCCTTTATGGAAGCCAGTGGATTACGGTTCAAAACCTATTTATGATGTAGGTGTGTTTAGTGTTCCTGGATGGAAAATGAAGGCACAGAGAGGAAAAGTTTCTGAAGATGCTGCTTGTTAGTGGAGCAGGAGAGAATACACTCCCTCTCTGATGATCCCATCTATGCTTTTCCCAAAGCATCTGTCTGTCATCGACTGTATTGTGTCTGCATGGCTTCAAACAGCGTCCTGATGTAACTTATCTCAGCCTTGGCCACCTTCCCCTTTGACAGCTGTGCTGGGAAGCCTCTTGCACGCGAGTGACAATCGTGCTTGTGGGAAGAAATCGGTCCGTTGAGCCCCCGCGTGTTGGGAAAGCCCCCGCGAATGGGCCGTGGGTGGGCAGAGAGGTAAGCAGGCTTTGGACGTGCCGTAGGGTCCAGGCAGCATCCATCGTGGCGACGCAGAGGGATCTGAGCGTGGAAAGAGGATGCAGCCGTGGCCACCACAGAAATCGGAGTCGCAAGACTGGGGGCAGTGTTGATCTCAAACCAGTGACCTGCTGGTTGAAGCAGCGCATGTCCCGTTTCTGCTCCGCTTGATCCTCCTCCTGCTGTCTTGCTTTGTGCAAACTCCCTCCCTGTCCAAAGCAGAGAATCCCTTTTTCCTTCTGGTCCAAACATGCTTGAAGCTGTGCTGAGGTGGGATTTTTCTCTGTGACTTATCGTGTGTCAGCCAGGGACGGAAGAGGAAGCTTTCAGGAGGGATGTGCTGGCAGGTTCCCTCGGTGCCTGCTGCACCGGTGCAAGTATTGCCTTGTGCGACGGTGATGGGGCATGCCCTGGCACTTACCTGTGAGCAGGACCAGGGCAGCCAGTAATTTAGGTTTAATTCTCCCATCTCTGGCAGCGGTAGCAAAGCGCTCTGATCTGCGATGGGAGAGAGCTCAGGGTGTGATTTGTGCACTCCCGGCGTGTGATTCATGTCCTCATTGACAGTGTCAACGTTACACTTCCCTATGGAATCGGGGATGGGCTTTATTGCTGGTGGAGATGAAGGAAGCCCGCTCCTCATGGACCAGTGGCGTTGGAATGACTTTATTATTGTTCCTCATCAGGAAGGTTAAAGAAAAACTTGGCGTGGGGTATTTACAAAAACTACCTTCCTTTTTTGGGGATGGGAGGGGATGAGAACCTTGCTGTAGCTTTAACGTCCGGCTGTGAAAGCGTAGTTACGGTGTGCTGGTTTATGGCCCCCACTAAAGCGGAGGACTGGGCGCTGGATCTGCGCCCCCTCCCTTGCCGGCTGACCTTCGGGCAGGCTTGTCTCAGCCCCTCTGCCTGCAAACCGAGGGCAGTCGCTTTCTTCGAGGGTGGGGGGCTGCCATTTTTGCATCTCTGGCTGTAAGGAAGAGTGATCCTGATGTGAATGATGCTCCAATGTGAAGGATTGGGGTTATTTTTTTGGATCACACGCTTGTGCCCTCCCCTGGATGTACCTGGGCTGCTCGGAGGCATAGAAAACACTCTCCACACTCATGCTGGTGTGCTGGGAGCCTCGGCTTTTGGAGTGGGGGATTTGCGTTCTTTTTTCGTCTTCTTCTGAGCAGCTGCAGCTCCTGGTGCCGTGTCAGGCCCGGGAGGTGCAGCGGGGCGTGCGGCGTGGGGTGGAATTCACTCTCGGCCCTGAACTTGCCGGTTTGCCCGCCGAGCTGCCCCTCTCGGCGGGGGGCTGGCGATGCCGGGTTCGTTGCCGGTGCTTGGCTTCTTGGCAAGTCATCCCGTGTTGGAGGCAGCAATATGAAACGGGGCTTTTCCATTGGGGTGGGAGGAGCAGCTAAGCCTGGGTAATGTCAGGGAGGGTACATGGGTTCAAGTAGCATCATGTTCACAACATCTTTGTTTAATATGTTAGTCCAGTTAGTCTGCATAACTGTGTCTAAAAATAGAACATATTTTCTCTAAGTCCTCTAGTTCAAAGAATCGTAAGCCTTTTTTTTTTTTTTTCCCCCCCAGCCTTGGTCTCTTACTGCTCTCCTGAGCCTGAAGTTCATAAAAGGCTATTTGCAAATTTGTCAGGAAAGCCAAGAAGAGCGAATGAACTCTTGTCGAATCCTTAAGTTTCAACCACCCGAGAGGGAAGCTCATTAAAGTTGCAGTAACTTTCTGGCAGCCTCTTAAAGGTGGATTAAGCAAGCTGAGTAAACAAACCACCTTATGGCCACCATAGACCTTTTCCTAGCATCAGCTTCATGCATTGTCATAAAAGGGCAGGGTCATCAGCCTCTGGCTGCGAGTGACATACGGCAAAGGTGACATCCTGATGCTCAAAGCCTGGTGAGGGGTCAGGGCTGCCTCTGTTGGGACACCCGGGGTTTTGCTTTACCTCCTGGTTTGCAGGAGCTGCTGGAGCCTGGCGAAAAAGGCTGCGATCGCATGCGGCAGCGGCTGCCAACCACCCCCTGCCTCCCCGCAGCTCAAGGGGAGTCACCCCAGCCTATGGTTTCAGCGTGCGGTAGAGGGAGTGTGTGTTTAAATTTCAGAGCTCTTGCTGGATCCAGCCCAGTTCTCCCAGCGGCATAAATATCTGGCCTTCAGCACAGCCGTGGAAATTCGTGTTGTGTTCTCTTGCAGATTACTTCGGTCTTCAGCTCCCTGCGCTGACATGGTAACTGAACGGCGGCTTTCAGCGACAGGCAGACGGGGACAGCTGCTCCGGAGAGGTAACCCTTCCCTTTCGCACACGGGCCATCCACCAAAGCACTTATCCTACGTATGTTTTTAAAAACTTGGGACAGGGAAGAGCCTCGGAGGTGCGGCTTGCTTTCAGCAAGTTTCGCTTTTGACCACGAGCTTAAACTTTCTTAAATTTCTTTTTCAACTTAAACTCTGTGCCTTGTTTGTGTTCAGTTTCTGAGTATCATCTTTATAGAGTATGCTTAGGAGTACGCTGTGTCACGGTCTAATCCTGTTCTTCTAAGCCGACTGTTGCCGTCAAAGTATAGCGACTTAATATTTGATTATTTCACTGATTTTTTAAGACTGAAATTGGCTTTTGTAGATTGGGGAGGGCACATGAGATTGGGAATCGTATTTGGGTCACCTAACGGTCCGGCCACGCAATCTGGCTGCGGTACCAGTATCATCTGTTGCCTTACTCGGATGAAATTGGGCAGGTTACAGTCGAGCCGGGACAGGGGTTTTGAGGAGGTGATCAACAGGGGCTCAGGCGGACACTGTCCTGCCCGCAGACCTCTGAAGCGCCCAAAATCTTCACTGAGATCACCCTGCACCCCGACGCTGCTGCTTCTAACGGTGCTGTGGCTCTCTGCGGCTAGGGAGGGGATTTATTTTTGCTACAACACACGGCTAAGGTGTTTAGCTGGACCGAGATGTGGTTTTCTGTGTCAAGTTTGTGCAACTGTTGTGCTGTCTCTGTTCTGGCATCCCAGACACGGACTTCCAAGGATCTTTGCAGCGTGTGGAGAGGATTTTGTAATGAGCCACATGAGGCTTTGCTAATCAGAAGAGCATTGTTGTACAGAATTGCTTACTGATGTTAATCGTCTCCGTCTCTCTAGCGTGTTGCCTGTTGACAAATATGTATTTTTGTACAGTACGTCTTGTTGCCTTTCGGGAAATATTTTGTCTGTGGCTATTGAATGATGAACTGGAAATCTGGAAATGTTCTTAGAGACTGACGAATTCGCACGACAAGAGACTCTTGGGCTCCTTCGTGCAGCGGGACCTGACGTGCAAACGATTTTTTAATTGAGTGAGATGATGTTACAGTGCTTATGCCTGAAAGATTATTTGCTGCCAGAACCCAGCGTGGCTTGCCCTGACTATGAAATTTCAGAGATGTTGGTTTATTTTGTGATTTGTATTGGCTCCCTTGTTTTATAGCAGGAACAACTGCCCTTGCCGCTACCCACAGATTTGTCAGGCTGTGTAGCTGTTTTCTCATCAGGTGCTGCAGAGCAATCTCTGCTTTTCTAGAAGTGTCACTATCCAGAGATTTACTGCTTGTCGCTGCTGCAATAATTTTGGAGACACTGGAAAAGTCTAGACAAGCAGAAGTGATTTCCATAGTCAGTACAAATAAGATTTTTCTGAAGGAGTAACTTTATTTTTTTATTTTATACCCTGAAATGCGCTTGCATTGGCAGAATGCCTAGGTAATTACTTTCCCAAAGCAGGGTTTAGAGTGGAATGATTAATGCCAATATGAAGCCTTTTGGTCAAGGAGATTATGAAATGCATCTTCCCCAAAATAAATGTTTTGGGATGACATGCACTGCAGCCCTGCTTGGTCGCAAGAAGGGTTCAGAGCAGAACTGACTCGAGTTGTGTCTTGGTTTCTTCTTGAAATGCTCTAGTACTCTCTGCTATGATCATACTCTGGAAAATGTCTGTGTCCTCCAAGGCTTAGCCAAGAGCTTGTGAACATCTGAGATCATTTGGGTCAGGTCTTTCAAACCGGCTTTCCAAAGGGCTTCCATGTATGTACGTGTGTTGGGGTAGTTCCCTGGGGATCCCTCCCCATGGACAGGTTCCGCTCGAGAGTGTTGGTTTTGGGGAAGCTGTGGTTTGTAGGGGAATCCTGACCCGGGAGGAGGTGGCAGGATTGAAAGCACAAGCCAGAAACGCCGGCGTTTCTCGTGGTGCTGGGTCAAGCCCGAGCACATCTCTGAGGCTTGTGGGTAGCACCAGCCAGATAACGTCCGTGCTAACCAGAATCGTTGCCCTCATGCTGCATTTACTGGTTTGCCCTGGTCTGGGAACTGGAACAGCAAAAACCAGAACGTGCACGTTCAATCCCGTAATAGGGATGTGGAATGGAGACAGGGCATGGTTCTGGTGGTTTAAAAGGGCAGATGAGCTTTCCTACCCGAGCTGATAGGGAAGCGTTTCTTTGATGGTCTGTTAAGACAGACTTTACTATGAACCATACTACTGCCTAATGAATGTCTCATTAGGAACGGCTTTGTCCGGCCAAGGAGAAGATGGGTGAGATGGCTGCAAAATAAGCAGTGTTTTGTCTAGTCACCTTGGTGATGGGAACCTAAGCTCAAACCCCTATCCTGCCTGATGTTTTACGAACTTTTTTTTAATGCAACTCTTGATTTCATCTTAGTGCAAACCTGGAGTATTTCTGAAAAGGCCCAAATCTGCTTTTCACCTTTAATTTTATTACATGGATTCTGCCAGAGCTGCTGGGCCTTGAAAACTGTTAACCCCGTGGGGGCTGGTGGTCAGAGACCCGCACCTCTGAAAAAAAATCCATGGGTTCTTATGTCCATGGGGTAGGTGTTATGTTGGGGGATTTAGGGACACAGGGATCTCTGGAAAAGGGTTGATGGTGAGTGTGAGCTTGGGGTTGAAGCTGGTGGAGCCCGCTGGTCTCCCAGCAGCTGGCTGTGTCGGGAAGTGGTAGCCGTTGGCTCACCACGTACCTCTGCTGCTCTGTCGGTACCCCCAAGACGGTGCCAAGGATGTGAGGAGGTTGAGAAAGATGCTAATGTTTTGCTCGAGTGTTTTATTTTCTAAGGGCTGAGGCAGAATCCAAATGGTCGGAGCACACACTGCGATCCTGTAATTGGCAGAGGAGTCCTGGCAGGATCACGCTGACACGGTCGCTGCTCGTATTGCTGCTGAAAACGCAGGGAAACCTCTGTTCCTCCAGTCGGCTCTTGCTGTGTGAGTGTGGCCAAAAATAGTAAGGAAACATGGTTCCCTTTCGGTTCCCGAAGCGGGTGTTGAACTAGTTTGTGTAACAAAGTTATTCTAATGCTCTCCAGAGTTTTCCATACGGAGACGGATGCCGTTGTACTCAGACTCCCTCATTTTTCCTGCTCTGTGGTTGAAATGGAGACGCAGCGAACACGGAGATTTGTTCTAACCGTTTCGGTGCGTACGCTCCCAGGCCCTGCTGAATCATCTGAACTTGTGCCTGGCCATAATCGCTCACTGTCAGCTGCGTCCTGGGATCAGAGCGGCATGGCTGGTGCCCAGGAGATTTTGTTAAGGTCTGCAAAACCGGTAGCACTTTTCTGGGAGTCCAAGTGTAATCATAGCAAAAACTTACAGGCTGGTGGATTATCTTTTTCCCCCCAGTTAGCCCGTGGGACCTAGGATCTCGGTAGCTGCAAAGAGGAGAAGGTTTGCTACTGTTTTTGTGGGGATTTTCCTGGATCTGGGAGCACTGGCAGCCTAGCAATAAAACTTAGTGTCCTGCTGGGTGTTTGGCTCCAGATGGCAGGCTGCACGCACGTGTGTCTGATCCGGAGCCATGCGTTGGTCTGCTGCTACTTTTCGGCCCCATGCCACTTTTCTGGGGAGCTGATTGCCCCATCCAAAGCAGGGACGACACTTTGCTGGTGTCCCAGTGACACTGGGGCTTTGAGAGAAACTCAGACAGGTCCTGGTGCGCGCAGCGCTGCCAAAAAATGACTTTACTCGCTGCCACTAGTGCTCCCGGCAAGGCAGTGCTCCAACTCTGGCATTTGCAGTGACAGCTTGTTCCACTTACCACTTTCCTGGTTTTCCATTTCAATGCTGCTCGGAGTCTGTAACACCCTGTGCCCACTGTTTGCCTTGGGAAGTGTTGTTGCTGTTCCTGTGAGCTCCTCCCTTGTCAGCCCTGTTCTATAATTACTGATGTTCCTGAAACCAGATCCTTCCACGTGTCCTGCTCAGGTTTGGGAGGACAAGGGATCCGTAAGCCAACCAAGCGCCCTGGAGTAAAGCACGAGAGGACTTCAGGAGTTTCGGAAAGCATCAGCTTACAGAGGTTCGGTGGGTTCTCTGAGCCACCAGCCTCCTCGCCTTTGGGATGGTAAAGGAGAATGTATCTGAGGCGGCTTCTCTGGCACTTCCAGAGAAGAAACAGGGATGTGAAAGCTGGCGCTTGTGGAACAGCAGCGGCGGAGGAGCGCAAACAGGAGATGCCAGGCAGGGTGGCAGGTCCCTGCCAGGAGACAGGAGCAAGCCCGTGGGTTCGGAGTCCTCTGTGGACACTTCACCATCTCTGCAGCCCCACGCGAGCTGCTCTGTGCCTCTCTCCAGCAGCGTGGGGCCGAGGTTTGCCGCAGTGTTCCCAAAGCATCGCCACGGCTCCACGGCCACCTCTGCTGTGCCCTGGCTGAGGTGGGAATGATCCTCTCTCCTCACCAGGCTTAATGATCTTCTCAAATACCAACCCTTCTATGCCATTTCCAGCTCTGAGAAGTCCGAGTGGTATCACCTTTCTGGTACCTGCTGGTTTCCTGGCTGTGGTCCTCGTTCCAGCGGGTCAGACCCACGTGCCCCGTCTGCCCCTGGGTGCTCCAGGCTGTCCCGAGTTGACAGCAAAACACAAATATCAGTCAGCAGTTGCCAGGATGAGACGTGCTGGTTTAATTGCTGAAAGTAATCCTGGAAATGCTTCGTATAGGAATGTACAACGGGAGAAGGTGGTCACGAGCAGTGTGGTGTGCTGACCTGGGGCCGGGATGGCCAGACTTGCGAGCGTGACTGCAAACAGGTGTCAAAATCCATAATACGGGAATAAACAATGACGCTTGGCACCGATGTATTCCTCTGCGCTTCCAAAACATGCCGTCTCTGTGAGCTAATGCAGCAAGGAAAGGATCAGGAAGGAAACACACTGTAAAAGTCCTGGGTTTGTTTTTTCGGGCTGTTGTTTTTCTTTTTGGATAATGAAGGAAATGGAGGTATGGGGGTTGCAGGATTTGCTGAAGGTTGTGAAGCAGGACTACAGATGAGAGCTACCATCTGCTCAGCTATTCACTGCCCGCCCTGCTCTTACCCCTTCTGCAAGAGGCAGCCGCAGAGCCCGGCTGATCAGAGGCTGAAGAAGTCAGGGAATCACTCTGGTGTGTAGGGATTATTCCTGTAGAAGCATCGACCCTCGCCCAGTATCTGCCATCTCAAAATTTGGGACAGCGCGTGATGTGTGCGTGGAGCCGCTGGAACAGCTGCAGCTCCCGGAGGATGAATTGACGGAGAGGAGCAGCCTGGCAGACCCCGCTTTTGCACGTGGTTGTGAGTTTGTTGCCCAGAGTCCGATGTGTTTGTGTTTCTGCGGTACCTCTTGCTCTCTGAAGAAACCCAGCACAGGTGAGACAGCAGGAAGTTTCTTTCAGAGCAAAATACCATGAGCAGGTTTTGGGAACAGCGTCAATTGTGGTACAAAAAGAGAAGAATCTGGTGAGTTTTGTAACCTTTTTAACTTTTTTTTTTTTTTTTTTATTTCCCCCTCAGTGTCCAGGAAGTGGGTGAGTTAAAACACGCAGTGGATGTGTGATTCATTTTTGGCAAGCCTGCCTGCTCGAGGCAAGCGAGGGAATCTCCTGCACCCTCTGTCACATGTTCCTGAGTAATTAGCAGCAACAGGGTAATAGCAGCTCTGGCAGCAGCCCTGCCGCTTAGTCGGCTGGGCTCGTCCTTGGTGAAACGCAGATAGCCTGTGCAGAGCAGCACTGGAGAGAAGATCATGGGACTGGACTTGGGGCACGGTATGGAGTCTGAGCAGATACTTCCAGGGGAAAATCTGGCCCTGGGTGTCAGCGCCAGCCAGGGCTGCGTGGAAGGGCTCTTCCTTGCGAGCTCTCGTAGTTTATGTCTGCGCGTAGCCTGCCTTGCGGCCAAGACTTTGAGTAAGGGAGGAAGCACTTGGGTAGTAAGTGCTGCTGAGATCTCATTAGCTAATGAGGGGGTGTGTTGGTCTTTCAGGAACAAAACCAAACATGTTTTCCATGTTAGTGTCTCCTGTTTTGTGCACTTAGTTACCTTTCCTGTATTGCAGCATCTGCTTAGCTCTTATTCAGCTTTTATTAGTAGTAGCTGATGTTTAGGAGGAGGAACAGAAACTGGTACTTGATCAGCAGTTATCGGAAGCAGTGACCCAACCCCAGGGACGTCTGCGAATGATGGCCAACAAGCGGCAATTACATTATTATTTTTTTTTTATGGATTCAGTTCAATCTTTGTTTGTGGATTCGCTACGTGCTGCACGTCACAGAAGTGCTGCCATACAGAGGGCTGAGTTCTCATCTCACCCCTTCCAGAAGGACTCTCTTCTCTTGACTCTGAATTTGGCTAACATTTTTGTCCGGAGGAATAAAAACACGAGTCAGAAGTGCTCCCATGGTAAATTGGTTTCCTTTTGCAATTCCTGGTGACCTCTTTTATGGTGACTTGAACAACTGCTTCGAGCAGATCAGCTCTGTGATGTGGCCCTTGGGAGGTTTGGACCTTTTTTTGGCGCTTGGTCACTCCAGACTGCAATGGGGACTTGGTCAATCCCATCTATATAAATATATTAGAAACAAATGTATGGTCTCCTGGAGGGGAGTGGGTGCAGGCGTCCTCTCTCCACCCCTGTGAGCACACTGAAATTACCTCTTGTTTGAGCTCACCACCAGTGAACTTGGTTTAAAGATGAGGTCTTTCTAATTACGAGCATTTCCTTGCTCTTATTTTGTGGCTGTCTGCGTCAAAACGCACGTCCCCTTCTTGTGACACTTCGCTCCGTGTGCGGGACTCGAATACTGGTGATAAACCGGAATTGTCCATCCCCGCCACTCCTCCTCCACGTGGACCATGGGGAAACGAGCACTTCCTCGCCCGTTTGTCAGCTTCTGCTTCTCTGAAATTGGCTCCAATCAGCGGCGAGGAGCTGTCGGGCCAAAAGGGTACGAGCTGCAGGTTGGTCAGCTGGAGGCTTGGCGCTCGGTTAGCTCTAGAGAAGTCCTGCCTTCTTGCAGGAGGTCCGTGCTGAAGATTTGTCTTCTTTTAACTTTTATTACCAGGGTTTTTTTTTTCCTCCTGTCGTTGTGCCATGTCTCTTTCCCTCCCCGTTCCCACCGTATGGTTTAGCTTGGCGTCGATGCCAGCTCCTGCTTCTAGTAAAGATCAACCTGTTGCCCGTGCTGTTTGCAGCGTGGGAGCGGGGCAGCCAGCAGGCATCTGCCCAAACCCGGAGCGAGCAAACAAACCCACCCTCCGCCGGCTGCAGGCTCCGGGCAGGAAAGCTGCCATCTCAGCCAGGGTTGCCAAAGCTCACTGAAATGGGGATTGAGGCAAGGGCAGAGCAATTCACGAGACGCGTGCCCTCTTGCTCATTCCCTTCCTGTGGGAAGAGGAAGGGAAACAGCTTTGCCGGATTCTCCAGAGAAGCTTAGGAAGGAATTCGCGGTCCCCGTCCTTGTTTCCATCCTGTCTTTCCATTGCTGCCCTGTGACAGCTGCTGAACGGAAAAAGGGGGTGGCTATGCCGTGCAGGAATCTCTGCCCTTCTTCCTGCAGCTCGGAGCTTGTGCGCCGTGATCCGCCGGGTGGCTTTTTAGCCAAGGAGGGGGGAAAACCAAGTTATCCCTCCTCTTTCCGCCCGCTTGGCAGCTGGATGTGGAGGCGCCAAGGGGATGGGGAGGTCCTAGGGTTGAGAAAGGTCCTTTGGCCATCCTCTGCCCTCCACACAGCCATCCCTAGTGCCATCCCACAAAGGCATGGAGCTGGGACAACCCTGCCCATGGCCGTGCTGGCAGAGCAGCGCCTTCCTCGCACTCAGAGGGACAGAGTTCGGACAAACCTCTGGGGAGCTCCAGTTTCCCTGGGTGCCCCGCTCCGAATCGTGGGGATCGCAAGGGAACGGAGCAGCATGTGTGAAACCTTGGGAGATCTCTGCAGTCACTGCCCGCGGTCACGTTCGGCTGCCACGCAGCTGCCCCCGGCCCGGAGGGGAGGGCTGGGGGTCCGCAGCTCTCCAGGGATCCTGCCGAGCCGGCTGGCTCCATGCCGGGGTGCGCGGGCACGGCCCGTGCCCTGCCTTTCATCCGGGCGGCGGCTGCCTTGGCCTTTCATCTGCCGAAGGCAGGGGGTGCAACCTCCCGTGGGAAATCAATCCCTTTTTCCCCCTCCTCTCCCTCTATCTCCGTTGTTTAGAAAACAGGGGAAGGGCTAAGGGAAAGGCAGGTGTGCAAACAGCTCTCGCAGCTTCCTTCTGCCCAGGCCCCTGCGCTCTTGGCCTGCAAGGAGATATGAAAACAATCCATTCAGACCTTTCTGGGAAAAGCTTTTCTTCCTCTGGCTCTCCAGCCGCTCTCGAAGGGTGGGATCCGAATCCTTATCCTTACTGTAATGCCTGCATCCACATGGAGAGCCTTAGCTGGAGCTAAGCATTGCATCTCGCCCTCTGCTTTCCCCTTTCTCAGGGCTGCGCGCTCGTCTCTAGCCAGACCGACTCCAAGCGCAGTTTTGGGGTTGCTTTGGTGGCTTTCAGGGAGCGAGCTGCCTGTCACAAACTCGCTGCCCCACCGGGATCACACAGCCCTGAGTAGGCCTGGCAGATGGAGGACAGAGGGATGCAGCTGGAGGAACGTGCCCACGTTATTCCCACAGCAACACTGCCGTGAGGCTGCTGGGGCGAAGCAGAGGGCTACATCTGCACTGGGTTTGAAGGAAGTGGTCTGTGCTGGGTGCCAGAGACAAAGGAGAGCTAATAAGAAGCTCATTAAGCTGCTGCTGGGTGTATTTTCCACCACAGACTAGTTTCTCGTGCCACAAGCTTCCCCCACTAACTGCTGTTCCAGGCGAAAGCGTTTCCCTGATGTTTGTACATTCATTTATATATAGCCTTCAAAACGATGGAGCTCATTACCCTCCATCTCCGATGAATAGGTTTTCCTGCCTGTGTGCCATGCCCCACCACGCGGGATGTGTGAGAGGAGGCCAAGGATAACACAGCCCTTCAATGGTCCCTTAGTGCTCGCGCGGAGGCGCGGGGAGGGAGTGCTCTGCCCTCGTCTGAGCACGGAGTTTGCCCGAGCTGTAGTGGAGAGCAGGGCAGCCATGCTTTCTACTTGCCTCTAACGTACCTCTCCTTGAAACAGAGCCATGTGTCCTGCAGTCTGAATTCCCACCATGGAGAGGAAAAGCAAAGCCCCCTCGCTCATGAGAAACCCAGATTCTGGCACAGCACCGGCTCCGGGGGTTGTGTGGTGGTTTGGGCTGGGCTGGTCACTAAAACCAGCGATAGATGCTCTAATTCCTCCTGGGCTCCTGGCGTTGCAACGTGCTCACGTTCAGCCTCCCGCTTGCAGGGTTTGTCCCCTCCCTTGGCCACTGGCTTGGTCTGGCAGGGAGCTCTGACCTTGCTCGGCGCTGACGGCTTTCCAGGTTCAGGAAAGCCTGGACCTGCGGCTCAGGTTCAAAGCACTGGGCATGAGGGTCTGCTGCGGGAGGGAAAATGAGCCCAGGGAGTCCTGGGTCACTGCTGTCCTCCCCCGGCAAGCGCTGTGCCCTAGGGTGGGCTCAGGCACGGGTCACAGCCTGTCCTGGTGCTTGGGGGTAGCCCTCGTGCGAGTCCCCTGCAAGTGACTCACTCACTTCACTCTAATGTGGGCTTGAAAATGCTGCACCAGTTCAACTTGTGCCTGCAAATTGAGGCTTTCCTGGTGGGAGCTGGGTTTCAATGGCTTTTCCGATAGATATTTCTCCACTTTAAAATACCTCCTTTAAGGAAGTGGATGCGACTGTGCATAAACTGGGCTTGAGAGGTTAATTTTTTTAAGCAAGAGTCTGTTTCAGAATCAAGATCTGGAGGTAAACAAATGCCAGGCTGTTGCAGCATGAACCAGACAGACGCTCAGGCGAGATCCGGCATGGTTCGGAGGGAGGTGGGAAGAACTCAGCGACGGTCATGGTGCCGGCGATGCATTGCTTGCGCGGCTTGAGTTTTTTGTGGGCTGTTTGGGATGGACTAAGGCAAACAAGGAGCGGAAGCATGCGGGGGGAGGACGGGGCCGTTCCTCCCACAGGAAACCCAGGATTGAGACACTAGCTGGATTGTGTGGCCGTCGCGATCCCACTGCTGGACCCTGTGGCTGAGCACGGCCCGGCAGCTGTGCAGAGCAACACAACACGTTCAACCCAGCAGCTCTTGGCAGAGGAGCCGGGGCCAGTTACAACACGGCGAGTGAAAATAAACACAAATGCTGTAACTGGCAGCGCTGTAACGGGAAGGAGTGTGAGTGCGGGGGCCGGCAGGAAGCCATCGGTCTTGCAGATGGCTCGCACGGGCCGGGGGCTTTCAGCCACCGCCTGCTGCTGCACCGAGCCCTGCTCTCCTGGCATCTCCCACCCACGGGCACGGAGCCACTGCCCTCGGTCCGAGCTCTGCTAGGCTGGGTGGGGATGGAGGGTGAAGCCAGCGCTACCTTAATCTTTCTGGTGGTGGTGGCTCTGTCAAACCCCTGCCTTGGCTACCGCCGTGACATCCCAGGGTACTGGCAGCTCTGGGGCACATTGTCTGGGGCAGTTTCTGCTATGGGACGTGCGAGCTGGGGAGCCCAGGTCCCTGAGTGGCATCTGGGCTGGTTTGTGGTCTGGGCTCTGCCTACTGGGCTTTCAATATGATTCCGCTGAGCTTTTGCTTCCTTGAGTCCTAAAGAGTGTTTATACCAGAATGCAAAGTGGCCTTTGAAAGGCCCCGGGTTCTGCTTGTCTCCCTGGAGGGAAAGCGGAGCAGGACGAGCGTGGTTACACACTGTCCTGCTGCTGAGATGCTCCGTGTGGGCATGCGGAGCTGACGCCGCGCATTTCTCCCTCTGTCCCGCAGGCTAGCAGGAACAGCCTGGTAGGGTCCATCTCGGATAGACGCGGATGATGCCAGAGCTATGACAGGGATTGCAGTCTTGGCACTGAGGGGTGATCAATTATGGAACAGCTACAGGAGGAAGTACCTGAGGTCAGGGAAGAGGAGGAGGAAGAGGAAAAGGCAGTGACGGTGGCAAGCGGAGCCTCGGACCCAAGTGGAGGACCAGACAGCTCGCTGCCTTCAAGCAGCTACACAGGTGAGTGGAGCCGCGGGAGTTCATCTCCCCGGAGCATCCAGGCATCCACGTCCTCCGGGCAGCGTGCTCAGCTGCAAGGGCAGAGGACCTGCCCGTGAATGGAGTTGGGCTAGTTTTAATCTCTTCCCTTTGAGAAATAATGCATTGAGAGCCAAGTTATGGAGAGGCTTATTTCTTTCTCTGTGGTCAATGCACAGTGCCAGGATGGGGGATGGAAATTAAAAGGACAAGCCCAGATGGGCAGGACTTTCTGGGTGCCTGAGAACACTTCTCTGGCCGCTTCTTGAAGTCCTCGGTGCAAACTGGTTGTAGGAGCTGGAGGAGAAGGTTTGTTGCTGCTGAAGAGGCTCCTCCAGAGCCCCAGGCATTCCAGATGGACAGCCCTGTGCCAGCCGCCTGCCAACTGGGGATTATAAAATTTGCTGGTTGGGTTTCATTGCCTAGACGTGAGTGCCAGAGGGAAGAAATGCGCACTGATGTGGAGTGTCTCAGCTGCTGGGCACGCTGGGGGCACTCCTGGCTCTGTGCATGGCATCTGCCAGTGGCCAGTGCGTGATCCCGGAGGTTCACTGCCCAGCTGCAATGCCGGCGGCGGGCTGGGACGGTGCTGGAAATCCCTGGTCAGCCCCATGGCTGGAGGAGTCGGACGTGACGCTGGGCTTGCAGCCACTACATGAGAGGACGTATCCCTTTGTGCGTTTGCAGACCTTTCGCAGAGCTCCTCTCCCTCCCTGTCGGACCAGCTGCAGATGGGCTGCGAGGAGGCGGCCTTGGGAGCGCTGAACGTGGAGTGCAGGGTCTGCGGAGACAAAGCCTCGGGGTTTCACTACGGCGTGCATGCCTGCGAAGGCTGCAAGGTACGTGTGCCCTGGGGAGGGCTGGGTTCAGCCACGACAGGCGGAGGTTAGGGCCCAGGGAGCATGCCATCTCTTCAGACAAGCAGTTTGCAGCAAAGCAGGGATGCAGGATTTGAGTGATGGTAAAAAAAAACATTGGTAAACTATCCAGAGAGCGTGGAGTTTAAGGGCAGGCACACAAAGAGTGTCCTGGGGGAGGCAGTGGAGATGTGTATGGCCCAAATCTTGCCCCATCATGCTTTACTTTGTAAGGCAAATTCATCTACTCCCATGGGGACTCCAGCTTTGCTTTTAAAGACGCGTTCTGTGCTGCAGATCAGCAGTGAGCTGTGTGTTTATCCCCCTGGGATCACTGGCTGCAGCTTGGATGTGCCTCTGAAATTCTTTCCCCCACAGCAGATGCCAGCGGGGCTGCGTTAGTGGCCCAGGTCCTGCCAGACATTCCTGCAGTCTGGGGCCAGCCTGGAGCTTGTTCCTCCATCCCTCCCTGCTGGCTGCCTGCAGTATCACACACGTGGTGTCCCACACCGCACCGTGGGTTGTCCTCCACGGTTCCTCCTCTGCAGCCCCCGTCTCCCACCACATGACCTCTCCTTGGGATAGAGAGGCTCTGCTTGGGTCAAAGAGACGCAGGGCTCCTCCAGGAGCTGAACCTCCGTGAGGCTTCTGGGGATAAGAAACCAGCCTGATCCCAAACCGCAGGTGCTAACATGGCTGCTCCTTTGTCCCCCTGCTCCGTGTCACCCCCTGTGCCACCTGCCTGCAGGGTTTCTTCCGCCGGACGATCCGCATGAAGCTGGAGTACGAGAAGTGTGAGAGGAGCTGCAAGATTCAGAAGAAGAACCGGAACAAGTGCCAGTACTGCCGCTTCCAGAAATGCCTCTCGCTGGGCATGTCACATAACGGTGAGTGTCCCCGCTGTCCGCAGGCTCAGCCGGCTGGGTGCCATGGGGCCCTCAGCCCTTCTGTGAAGGGTTTGCACAGCAAGGCTGTATGGAGCTTGCTTTATCCTGTGGCTCTTTTTGCTGGGGGATCATCTTTCAAACCCAGCGCTTTGAGCCTTTGACTCTTCACCCCCTTCTTCTCTACAAGAAGGGGCTGTTCGTCCCCACCGTGCAGGCTGGCTGTTGGCACGTGGCTGTCCCTTACAGGTTAACCCAGCGGGAACTGGATGTATAGATTGCTCTTCTGTGCTGGGATTTTTAAATTACAGGTGTAACCATCTTGTTCCTGGGCGAGCCGAGGTGTTTATGTGGGAATAAGGGCTTGTGCGAGAGCCCGGAGGGGTGGGGATGGGAATTTCGCGTGAGGTTGGGTTGACAAGGGCTGCAGTAATGGCTGGTTCGTGAAGGTGTCAGCGCTGGAGGAGCTGGAGCCCTGGAGGAGCATCATGTTGCATAGCTCCAGGTGTTCACCAGCGGGCCTCTGTCTGTGGTGGGCGAGCAGGACTGCTGCTTCCCTGGACACGTCTCCGCAGGTCATTCCCAGTGTCCTGACCCGCTGGTTTTGGCCCCTCTCCGCAGCAATCCGCTTTGGCCGTATGCCGGAGGCAGAGAAGAGGAAGCTGGTGGCGGGACTGACGGCGAGCGAGATCAGCTGCCAGAACCCGCAGGTGGCGGACCTGAAAGCTTTCTCCAAGCACATCTACAACGCCTACCTGAAAAACTTCAACATGACCAAAAAGAAGGCGAGAGGTATCTTGACCGGGAAGGCCAGCAGCACCCCAGTAAGTTCCCTCCCCAGGGCAGGCAGGGTTGGCCATAAAATAACACGGGAGGCCGTTCTCTGGGCTGTTCTCTGTTCCTTCCCTCCTGCTGTTCCACACGCAGCCGTTCCCAGCCGCAGCCAGGTGGGCTCTACACGTCCTGCCCCTCGCTGGGATGATCCCTATTGCTCCACAAAGTTGTGCTGTTGTGGGTGGGTGCAGCTTGCCCGGGCGCTGACAGGCAGACAAATGCAGGTGTCCTTGGCAGAGCTCGTTATCTCAAGTCCACGCGGCACGTTCCTAACTCCTTGCTTCTTTTCCAAGCAGCCTTTTGTGATCCACGACATGGACACCTTGTGGCAGGCAGAAAAGGGGCTGGTCTGGAAGCAGCTAGTGAACGGCATTCCCCCCTACAAGGAGATCGGGGTGCACGTCTTCTACCGCTGCCAGTGCACCTCGGTGGAGACTGTGCGGGAGCTCACGGAGTTCGCCAAGAGCATCCCCAGCTTCTTGGACCTCTACTTGAACGACCAAGTGACTCTGCTGAAGTATGGGGTGCACGAGGCCATCTTCGCCATGCTGGCCTCTATCATGAACAAGGATGGACTCTTGGTGGCCAACGGGAATGGCTTTGTGACCCGTGAGTTCCTGCGTAGCCTGCGCAAGCCCTTCAATGAGATCATGGAGCCCAAATTTGAGTTTGCTGTGAAATTCAACGCGCTGGAGCTGGATGACAGTGACCTCTCTCTCTTCGTGGCTGCCATTATCCTGTGTGGAGGTGAGCAAGAGCGCTTGGCCATGCGAGTGTCCATGAGTCCTCCTGTACCTAGAGGTGGTTGGGGCTGGGCTGGGGGACCTGAGCTGCAGCCAGCCCTGCGATCAGCCAGGGGTGTCTTAGGGGGACAAGAGAAGAACTGAACTGTTCCAAAACCAAAGCTGCTCCGTGGCGGTGACGCCGAGCAAGCTTGGACCAAGAACAAGGAGCGTAGAAGTGGCATCTCCTTCTTGCATGCTGCTGTGGGATATGTTGTCCCATGCCACACTTCTGCCCTTGTCTAGTTGATGAGTTTGGAGTCACGGTGGGTGGGTTACAGTCCCCATTTCCCTTTCCCCAGGAGGAGCATGTACTTTGGAGGGCTACACCCTAACGCTACAGCTACCGTGCTTCCTCTCCACAGACCGGCCTGGCCTGATGAACGTGAAGCAGGTGGAGGAGATCCAAGACAACATCTTGCGAGCGCTGGAGTTCCACCTGCAGTCCAACCACCCCGATGCCCAGTACCTCTTCCCCAAGCTGCTGCAGAAGATGGCCGACCTGCGGCAGCTGGTGACGGAGCACGCCCAGCTGGTGCAGAAGATCAAGAAGACGGAGACGGAGACATCTCTGCACCCGCTTCTGCAGGAGATCTACAAGGACATGTACTAAGGACCTGTTATTTATGAGAAAGAAGCCATGGATTCCCACCAAGACTCTTTGTACAGAAACACAGAAAACCTTTCCCCGTGTCTTCCATTTCTTCTACTGGAAACTCTTTTCTACGTGACCCTGACGTACGGTACATAGGGCAAGATGCCGTCAGACTTTGCAGCCACCACCTGCTAGGCAAGGGCTTCCGTTAACACACACTAACAAAGTTACAAAGGCAAATCATAAGCTGCTGATTCTGTTACGACGGTCCAGCTCTTCAGCTGCTCCCCGGGGCCTCTGGAGCGGCCGGATGGTTTACACGGCCTAGAGAGTGGGGTTCCTGCGGCAGCTTGGGAATGGGGGGGACGCTCTGGTCGTTAGGAGACCCGAGCCCGGTGCGGGTATCATCCGGCGGGGCCAGCACAGCGCAGACAGCGTGTCTTTATTTTCTTTTTTTTATATTGCACTCTGAAGATGTAGTCCTGAGCCGTGAAGTCTAGGACAGTGTAAGGAGAGGAAGTGCCTCTCTTTCCCAAAGAAAAGCCAGAGTATATGAAGACGGGTAGGGCTGTCCCAGCTCAGCTGCAGCCCTGCCTCGCTGTGCGGCGTGTTCCTGTCTCCCAGAGGGATCGTGTGATCTCTGCCTTCCCCCGAGTGCCGTGTGGGAGCGCTTGCTCCCAGTATCCCCCGTTTCAGTGGGAGCCTTCCCCTCGGCATCTCAGCGTGAGAGAGGGGCGGATGAGGAGGTGGGAGAAAATAAATACCTTCAGCGCAGAGGCTGGAATCTCTTTGCTTCCCCAGGCTTCTCTGCGTAGACAGCGGTTACGAGAAGGTCTGTGGAGGGCCGGGGGCACGCCTGGGACTGGGGGGTTTGGATGCCAGGGCTTGCGGCTCGTCCTGCAGCTCCTTTCCCAAGCCCTAGCGTGCTCTGGGGATTTTGGAGGAGTGCGGGCGGCAGAGGCTCCCCGGCAGCACAGCTCCTGTGAGCACCAGAGCAAGGAACGCCTTCAGCAACACTGGCGAGGGGAAAGCCACAGTGGGCGTGATGCTGAAAAGGCACCGACCTGTCCGTTAACTGCCCTGCCTCAGTTTCCCCTCTGAAAGGGAGCTGGATTGTTGCCTCCGCTCTGCGCAAAACAGGGAGAACGAGGATTAATTAGTGCGTTGGTTGCAAAGAGCTGTAAACCACAATATAAATGCCAAGTATTTATAAAAGGGGAGGGAGAGGGTGGGATGCTCACAATGAGCAGGAGCTTTCTACCCAGCACGGCCGGGTCGGGGAAGCTGCCCTGTCCTCCTCTGCCGCTGTCCCGACTGCAGGCACAGCTCCAGGCTTCGGGATCTGCCTAAACCCAGAGCCCTTCTGGGACTTTACCTCGCAACTTCTCACAGCTGTAGTGAAACGCCGCGGTGCTGCCTGTGCCCGGGATGGGACCCTTGTGTGGCAGGGGGCTGCGTCACCCGGGCTCTGGGAGAAAGGACGGATCCGGGAAGGGCTCAGTCCCCTCTTGGGATGATGGTGTCTGACCTAAGAAGCAGCGCTTACCCGTCTGCAGCTCGTGGTCCCGTGTGTCCCGAGCAGCCTTATTATTACTGATATTCCCAGGGAGGGGTTGTGGGAGCAAATTAGTCAGTTTTATTTTATTTCCCTCCTCTTCAGGGTAGCAGGTTTCCCTGGTGCAATAATTCCTTTAAAACCTGAAGGGGAAGAGCATTGGGCTTTCTCTCCATGTCACAGGGCTGGCCGGTCCGAAACCTGCCCCTGCTGCCACACTCCTTGCCATGCCTCAGTTTCCCGGCCCTCTCCCCGCCCAGCCCCTTCCCCTCCCTACCTCGCAGGGGTGTTAGGAATTATCGTTTCTAAAGCACTTTGAAACCCTCTTGGGGAAGGCACCGGAGCCGTGCGTGTGCCGCACGGAGCCCGGAGGATTTGTCCTTCCCGAAGCCGGGTGGATTTGTCCTTCCGGAAGCCGCCGGTGGCATTCCCCGCCGTGGCTGGCATGTGGGACGCGCGTGCCCATCACCTGGGGAACTTTTTGCTCTTCCCTCCTCGACAGCATTAACGACCCTCAAACTGAAATGTATATTTTTGCTAGAAGTACAAAACTCCAAGTGTTTTTAATAACATAGTGTCCACAAACTGACTTGACTTTAAATAAATCTGAACTAAATATTTAAGAACCTTTTAGCATCCCGCCTTTCTCTGTGGGATTTCTCTTGGCCCCTGCTGGGCTGCCTTTTGGGAGGGTTTCCAGCAGAGACGATATTGGATTTGCTGTGATTTACAGGGATTTGCCATGATTCCTGGATCTCCGTGACTCCCAGGTCTTGTAGCTGCTTTGATTTTCTTGCCTGTGTTTCCCATCAAACCTTAAAGGCAGCAAGATCCGAGCGTGAGCAGGGTCCCAGCCTCAGAGCCCAGCGCTCCCGGCCCCAGCCTTTGCCTTGCTGTGGGGTGAAGCTGGAAGATGAGCCGAGCCCACCCCAAAATGGGCTTGGGTGGGCTTGGGGACAGCCTGGTCCCGTGCTGGAGCTGATGCCACCCCAGAATGGGCTTGGATGGGCTTGTGGACAACCCGACCATGTTCTGGAGCTGAGCCCACCCCAAAATGGGCTTGGGTGGGCTTGGGGACAGCCTGGTCACTGCCGGAGCTGAGCCCACCCCAAAATGGGCTTAGGTGGGCTTGGGGACAACCTGACTGTGTGCTGGAGCTGAGCCCACCCCAAAATGGGCTTGGGTGGGCTTGGGGACAACCTGGTCACGTGCCAGAGCTGATGCCACCCCAGAATGGGCTTGGGTGGGCTTGGGGACAGTCCGGCCATGTTCTGGAGCTGAGCCCACCCCAAAATGGGCTTGGATGGACTTGGGGACCACCTGACTTTGTGCCAGAGCTGAGCTCCCCCCAAAATGGGTTTGGGGACAGCCTGGTCACGTGCTGGAATTGATCCCACCCCAAAATGGGCTTGGGTGGGCTTGGGGACAACCCGACCGTGTGCCGGCGCTGAGCCCACCCCAAAATGGGCTCGGGGACACGTGCTGGCACCGGGCTCTGCTCTCGGCGGGGTCCCAACACCCCCGAGTTGGCGGGGGGCAGCTGCAGACCCCCAGGCTTCCCTCTGCCCACC
>VZSF01007839.1:0-13903 GCA_013398295.1 Chionis minor | reverse complement strand
CAGGACTGCCAGCACAGGCAGGGGCAGGGTACGGGGCGAGGGGCTGGGGCTCTGTCTCCCCCACACTCACCGCTTCTCCTGTTTTGGCCTGGCTTTTTCCACTTTTCCATCTCCTGCTGGAGAAGAGATGGAGTGAGCGGCCGGCAGCCCCAGGCACAGCCCCAGCTCAGGGCTTCCAGGGGGTTGTTGGCCGCTTGCAGGGTACTCGGTGCCGGGGCCACTCACCTCTCTGCTCTTCCTCTGTCCGGACTCTCAGTTTCCTCTTCTCACGCTTTTGGTTATTCTTTCTCTTCTTCATGAACTCCAGGAGCCGGGAGAGACGGGAGCAGCTCCCACCCCCACACTGGATTCCCTTTTCTGCCACAGCCGGGCGCTGCTCTGCGGCGAGGACGGTCCTGTCCCGCGCGCCACTGGGGCCGCCTGGCCTTGCACCCTGCCCACGGGAACCCAGTGCTGGGGTCTGGGCTTGGCTGGCGAGCTCCTGCCCTCGGCAGCGGGGATGCTCCTGTCTGGCCCCATCTACGTGTCCTTGAGCCAACTCAAACCCTTGTCCGCGTGCACCCATAGCAGCTCTGCTCCGAGGCGCTGGGGCCACACTCGGCCCCGCAGCAGCCCCAGCCGGTCCTGCTCCTCCACCCTGGAGGAGGGGTGGGAGGGTTCTCGCAAAGGGCCCAACCGCAGACCCCCTGGCACCCCCTGCTGCCCCACAACGCTGGGTCTGGACTGGGTGCCGCAGCTCGCGGTGCTGCTCCGTCTTCTCCGGGGTGGTTGGGACGGTGCTGCCGAGCTCTGAGAAGCTCACCCTCTTGGCTGTGGCCCTGGCTGGGGGGGTTCTGCGGGGCAGCTGTATGTCCACAGGGCTCTGCGCCCTGTCCCCCCTGTCCCCAGGGACCTGCTCTTGTTTTGTGCCTGCCGGCAGCTTCAGTGGCGGGTCCTGAGTCAAAACTGAGCACAGTCCAGGNCCCACACTCACCACTTCTCCTGTTTTGGCCTGGCCTTTTCCACTTTTCCATCTCCTGCTGGAGAAGCTGCCAAGGGAGGAGATGGAGTGAGGGGCTGGCAGCCCCCGGCACAGCCCCAGCTCAGGGCTGCCGTTGGGTGTCGGCCTTTTGCAGGGCGCTCGGTGCCGGGGCCACTCACCTCTCAGCTTCTCCAGCTGGATTCTCGCTGCCTTCATCCCACGCTTTGACTTTTTCTTCTTTCTCTGCAGGAGCCCCAGGAGCTGGGTGAGACGGGAGCAGCTCCTGGCCCCATGCCGCAGCCCCCCACGACACCCCACCCCACACCGCAACACAGTGTGGTGCCACCGTCACCTACCTGTAGCCAATTCATCTGCAGCACGGAAGAGAACACGCTGAGCCCCACCACAATGAACAGGAGTGGGGCCAGCTGAGCCACAGGGGAGAAGTCGGAGCCCGCCATGGCACTGCGTGCAGTGCAGCCACGGAGCTCCAGGTCACCAGCACAGCACCACGGTGCTGCTCGCCAGTGACCTCCGGGGTCTCCAGTGACGGGACCCCCAACCACTGCTGAGGCTGCAGTCTGCCCAGACAACGCCAGACTGCGGTGCCCAGCACCTTCTGCTGGGGGGCCCATGCCCCCCTTTTATAGGGCATCAGGGAGACACGCCCTTTGTGACATCACAGCGCAGGCAGAGCCCCCTTTGTGACATCACAGCGCAGGCAGAGCCCGGCAACCGCCGACGCCCTTCCCCAGCCAGGGATGTGAGGGGCTCAGGAGGGGCTTGGACATCCCCATGGAAATCAGGGGTGGCAGCTGGGGGAAGCCCACGGTGTCTGGTGCCAAGGTCAGCAGGAAGGCTTTCTTCATGTATGTCGGAGGCGAAAGGAAAAGTAGGGAAAATGCGGGCCTGCTGTTGAGTGAGATGCGTGCCACGGGGACAGACGCTGCAGAGAAGGTGGAGTTGCTGACTGTCATCTTGGCTTCAGTCTTCACTGCTCAGGCCAGCGCTAGGGAGTCCCAGACTCTACGGAGAAAGTCTGGAGGAAGGGAGACTCTCCCTTGGTTGAGGAGGAGCAAGTCAGAGATCAGTGAAGTAAACTGGACAGCCACAAGTCCATGGGTCCTGATGGGATGTACCCACGAGTGCTCAGGGAGCTGGCAGAAGTCATTGCTGGGCTGCTCTCCATCAGCATGGAAAGGTCCTGGAGAACAGGTGAGGTGCCGGCAGACTGGAGGAAAGCCAGTGTCACTCCAGTCTTCAGAATGGGCAAGAAAGAAGAACCAGGCAACTACAGGCCACTCAGCCCCACCTCCATCCCCGGAAAGATGATGGAACAGCTTGTTCTGGGTGTCATCTCCAAGCATCTGGAGGAAAATAAGGTTGTCAGAAGTAGTCAGCATGGATTCACCAAGGGGAAGTGCTGGGTCCAGTCCTGGTCAATGTGTTCATCAATGACCTGGATGAAGGGACTGGAACATCTTTCTTAAGAGGAAAAGCTGAGGGAGCTGGGTCTTTTTAGTCTGGAGAAGAGAAGACTAAGGGGGGATCTCATCAACGTTTACAAATACTTAAAGGGCGGGTGGCAAGAGGAGGGGAACAGTCTTTTTTCAGTGGTGCCCAGTGACAGGACAAGAGGTGACGGGCACAAACTTGAATATAGGAAGTTCCATATAGGTGAGTCCCGGGGCCACTCACCTTTCTGCTCTTCCTCTGTCCAGACTCTCAGTGCCTTCATCCCACACTTTTGGTTATTCTTTCTCTTCTTCATGAACTCCAGGAGCCGGGAGAGACGGGAGCAGCTCCCACCCCCACACTGGATTCCCTTTTCTGCCACAGCCGGGCGCTGCTCTGCGGCAGGGACCGTCCTGTCCCACGCACCACTGGCGCCGCCTGGCCTCGCACCCTGCCCACGAGCACCCAGTTCTGGGGTCTGGGCTCAGCTCTGCTACGTCACCCTGCACGGCTCGTCTTTCTGCATCTGCAAAAACAACATCCAAGAAGTCACCTCAGTGTGGAGCCAGAGCTTCCTGAGTCCAGAGGTTATCTTCTCATTCACCAACACCATCTAGAATCCAAGTACAGTCTGCCGTAACAAAACCCAACCACTTCACCCCCCACACAACTCAGCCTTAATATCTCTGAGGTGCCGTCTGCTTCCCTGCTGCTGAACCATCTTCCCCCATAGCTCTCTTTCTCCCCATGACACGTTACACCAAAACCTCCCCACACAACCTCCCACTTGCTAATCCGTCTCAGGTGACCGTACCACCTTGGACTCGACACTCCAGGCAATCAACATATCCACCACAGACCCTTACCCCTATCCACACAGCCCTGACTCTACGCCCACAAGCAGGGCGGCTCCAAGCCCAACACAGACACAGACAAACCAACACGACACAGAACACTACAAACAACGTGCCACAAAGATGAGGCAAGACTCTTCGCAAGACGACCTACACCTGGACGGAAGACGTCACTGAAACAAAGAAATTAACAGCCAAGGGGACCGCTAAGCAGGCGATTCTTTATTGCAGCACTGGGGTTGCACCGGCACTTCTCCTCAGGGTGCTCCCACCCAGCAGCGGTTTCAGAGAGAGTCTGTCTTGCAAAGACATTTACTTATTCATATTTTCCCCGAGATAACTGACATGAGTCCGCCCAGTCTGAAAAGTCATGACTGCGCTCAGGGGTCAGTTATTCCCTGGTCTCTGCTGCTGCCTGCTGTCCATTTTTAAGAATCTCAGTCCCTCTGGTGGTCCTTTACTTCCTCTAGTGGTCGTACCCTCCTCTCCACCAGTTGTCCTCTGGGGGAAGCCGAGTTGTCCTGCCCCTCTTGGCAGCTGGGTTTGCTCAACGCCCCAGAGTTTTCTCTGGCCCTCTTGGTGGTCAGTTCCCTTACAGCGTGCAAGATTAGTTTCCCTCGAGGCCTTGAAGGCCTTGAGCCCATCACTTCCTCTGCCCTGAGGTGTCCCAGGAGGCCAGTGAAAGCATGCAAGCAGCAAACAGAGCCTCGACAAGGATTTCAGCAGCAGGCAAAGCCTCTACAAACAAGAGTTAAGGGCAAGCAACTATCAAAATTCAGCTGGGCCTAAGCCTCTACAAGGATTTCAGCAGCAGAGCTGAGGTCCCCTCTTCCAGCTCCATCTGCGGACGCATACAAGATTCTCACCCCCAGCCCCTGCCGCGTCATCTCATCATTGGGGCTATCAAGGGAAATTAGACCAGCAGCTTACCCTGGACACAGCAAAACTGGTGAAAGAAACAAAGGTCCATCTTCAACAAAGTCAGGACTTCCAGGAAAATGCAGTGCACCTGGAATAAGAAGAGGCAGACTATTAAACCCTCTTGCCACCCCTCAATACTCAGTAGCAAATTACTGACCTGAAAGAAGAAAAAAACCCACAGAAAAGCAAGTCTACTGGCTACTCTATATGCTGCTGAACTGTAACCCATCCCGAAGGGCTTCCCTCAAACTTCTCACTTCTGCTTCTCTAACAGAACCTTCTGCCCAAACAGCCGAGCCAGCTCCCAAGTGGCAAAGCACAACACCTCCACCAGAGAAGCCAGTCAGCAGAAGCAGCTTCCCAAGCAGAGCCTGGGGCTCACGTGCCCCGGGAACCGCCCACTGCCCTGCCTACAATCCCCTGGGAATAGGGCAGGACCAAGGAATCATCCAGGCTGCCCCTGTGGGGCAGCCTCTTTTTCTCATCTGCCTTCAGGTGACAGCATTAGAGAGACCGCAGGACCCCGAGGGGTCCCCTACTGGTCCCCTTTAGGCCCCACACAGCACGCAGGACCCCGAGGGGTCCCCTACAGGCCCTTTGACTCTTTACAAGGCATGTAGGATGCCAAGGAGTCCCCTCTGGTGCCCACCGAAGACCTACGGGGCTTGCAAGGACCCAACGGGGCTTCTACAAGGCCCACCAAAGTGCTACAGAGCCTGCAGAGTCCCGACGGGTCCCCTACGAGGACCCCCAAAGCCCTACAGGGCCCACCAAAGCCCAAGGGGTCCCTTACGGGGCTCCCCAAAGCCCTACAGGGCACTCAGAACCCTGAGGGGTTCCCTACTGGGCCACCCGAAGTCAGACGGGGCCTACAAAACCAGTGCTCCCAGGCTGGCATTCCCGGTGCTCCCAGGATAGGAGTCACCAGCACTCCGAGGGCTGCCGGCATGGCATCACCAGGACTCCCAGTGCTCCCAGTCCTCCCAGTATAGTGGTCACGAGTGCTCACAGTATATATGTCCCAAGCGCCCCCAGTCTGGAGTCCCCAGTGCTCCTAGTAAAGGGGTCGCCAGTGCTCCCAGTGCTGCCAGTACGGGGTCTTCAGCACTCTCTGCACACCCAGTACAGGATCACCAATGCTTCCAGTCAGGGGACCTTAGTGCTCCGAGTGGTGCCAGTACAGGGACACCAGCACTCCCTGTGCTCCCAGTAGAGGGTCACCAGAGCTCCAACTATAGGTGTCAACAGAGCTTCCACTGCTCCCAGTCGGGGGTCCCCAGTGCTCCCAATATAGGGTCCCCAGTGCTGCTGGTATAGGTGTTCTCATGCTCCCACTGCTCCCATTATAGGGGTCACTAGTGCTCCCAGTGCTCCCAGTATGGGGTTCCCCAGGCTCCAAATATAGTTGTCCCAAACGCTCCCAGTGCTCCCAGTCTGGGGTCTCCAGTGCTCCCAGTACAGGGGTCCACGGGCTCGGATTGCTCCCAGTATAGGGGTCACCAGCACTCCCAGTGCCCCCAGTATGGGATGCTCACAATCTTACAGTACCTGAGGGGCCTCCAGGGAAACCCCACAGAAACAAGGAGAACGTCATGACCTGGGGCAAGAGGCCACTCTCAAAACCGAAAGCATGCAGGCGCAGGAAGCCTGTCTTCAAGACCTGGAAACATCAAGGATGTGAGCAAGAAATCCCTGTCCCTGAAGCAGATGCTAGAAGCAGAGCTGCTCACGCCATCGGGAATGACGCCATAAAAGAGGAGCCTCCCGAAACTCCGAGATGCAAGTCTCATCCCTGCTTCAAATGTGTTCTTCAAGTTAAGCGGTGCCCAAAAGGGCACTCTGTCCATGAGTGCAGAGCCTAGGATGGGCGCCCAAAGCGTGTGCTGTGCTCCCTTAGTGCAAAGAGCAACGGGGACTTCTGGACCACAGAACATCTGAGACAAATGAGACAGATCACACCATGAACACAACAAACACCGGCTGCAACTACCCTGCCTGGCACGTGCTCCGTTCGTGCTGAAGGGTCACCCGCCACTCCCTCTCCTTGCCCCAAGGGGACTGACTGCTCCTAGGCAGCCCTCTACCCTACGCTAACGTCAACACCCCTCCCTGCAACTGCCAACCTTTTCCATCCACCCTCGGACCCTGCCTCAGGAGCCTGCATCCATCCTCAACAACGCAAACCAGAGTCTGCCAAAGGCACAGATCCTGCAGTCACCAGGTTACTCCTCATCATCTACAAAAAAAAAGCCTGGACGCAAGAGCGGGTCAGTCAGCATCACATCGGTTCACACAAACCTTCACCAAAACATCCCCCTCCTCACGAGCGCCCCTGCCTTCTACTCCCCTGCTCCTTGGGGATTCAGAAGCCGGATGCTGCAGCTGGGTGTGAGCTGGCACAGCCAAGACTCGGGAACAACTGCAAAACTATGCGTGAAATCCAAAGGGCAATTATGGTTTTCTTACCTTGCCAAGCGGGAAACGACCAAAGCAACCTCCGGGCACAGGCACACAAGCACGGATGCAGGTATCCCAAAGCTCAGTCTGTGCCAGAGGATCGTCAAACGCACTGGTTTCACCTGTCTATCAGGAACGGATGCAGGCATCGCTGACCTGTGCACTTTCATCTTTTCCCAGCGAGGCTGGAATCTCAAGCTCGTTCCAGAGGATACCTCACAGAAAAACCACCTGGAAAACCCAGACAACAGGGGCTGGTTAGAACATGACCAGCAATACAACGCCTGAAAAACTAACTGACCCTTCAGCCCACCACTCACCTTGCCCGAGTGCGCCCCACTGCCCGCATCACACAACACTTCACAGCATCGCGTTGAGAAAAACCACAAATGCTGTCACAGCGTGGGCATGGCGCAGCTGAGCCGCAGCCGCTCGGCTTCTCCTGGGAGACCGGCGGGAATTGCAGCCTCCTGGCGCTGCACCCAAAGCATACTGGTACGGGTATCCATACTGGTACTGGGAGGACTGAGGGGATTCATACTGGTACTGGGAGGGACATACTGGTACTGGGAGGACTGGGGGATCCATACTGGTACTGGGAGGGACATACTGGTACTAGGAGGACTGGGGGGATCCATACTAGTACTGGGAGGGTCATAAAGGTACTGGGAGGACTGGGGGATCCATACTGGTACTGGGAGGGACATACTGGTACTGGGAGGGTCATAATGGTACTGGGAAGACTGGGGGATCCATACTGGTACTGGGAGGGACATACTGGTACTGGGAGGACTGGGGGCATCCACACTGGTACTGGGAGGGTCATAATGGTACTGGGAGGACTGGGGGATCCGTACTGGTACTGGGCCCTTGAGGGTGCTGGTCATCTCTGGTGTCCTGGGGGGCCCCTAAGAGGTCCTGGGGGGCTCTTACGGGGTGAAGGGGGGACCCAGGAGAGTCCTTGTGGGGGTCTTGCGAGTCAGAGGGAGGTTGAGGGTGCTGGAGGTCTTGGGCGGTGCCCATCAGCCAGGTGGTGCGTGGAAGGAGACTTCCCTTTGAGGATCCAGCTAAACACTGTTAACTGGGGCTTCCAGAGGAGCTGCGCTTTGGTATCAATTCCCTCAGAAGCAGGTCGAACTCCTTCATCTACCACCAATTCCCTTTCCCAGTAGTAGCATATCCAGCCTCTGATCCTCTTTCTCGACTCCAAAACCACGGGGGTTGGCCTCTAGTCTCTCCAGGCGCCCTTTGCCAGAGACTCCAGGTAGGGCTGTTCTCCTCCTAAAAAGTGTTGCCACCTCCCGCATGCCACACAACATTCCAACATCCTTGGTCCGTGGTCACAGCTGCTTTGCAGCTCACTGCCAGTCTGGGAGTGAACAGTGATTTTGGCAGGTTTTTCAGAGGGGAGAACAAACTTCCTTGCCTGATGGGGCCCAAAAGGACACAAGAGAGGCAGAATGGTAATGCTGTTGGTGCTGAGAAGGGACTGTGGGAGTTGTTAGAGGAGAACTAGTAATGCTTTCCAGAAACGATGAGCTGAAGCCTCATGGCCATGGTTGTCCAGTTCTCTGAGTGCCTCAGCCTTTCTTCCCCAGGAGTGTTTAATCCAGCTTATTTTTCAGGGTTTGAAGATGGATGCTGGTGGTGTCCTGGTGGCTCCATCTCACTTCACTTTGAAAGCTGTGATGTCTGAGATCCAGGGCTGCCTGAAGACCCTGGCAGGAAGTTTGTGTTTGATTTTTTGTTATCCTAGGGCAACAATGTGCTAGGGTTACGGGGTGACAGGTTTATGGTATGCTCAAGTTTAAGCAAGTTAGGGTTAAAGTGTGTTAGTGTTATGGACAGGCCCTGGGTTTGTTGGCCCTGGATTCCTGGGGTTATGTTATTTTTATATCGTCTTGTGTTCTGTGTGGTCTTTTTTTCTGGAGAGCCCTCTTTTTCAGCTTGTTTGGCTTTTTTGGGGTTTGGACAGGGGACTTTGTCTTGTGTACAATGTTTCTTCTCTTTTGGGTTTTTTTTTTTGCTGTTCTGGTGGATTTTGTTGTGTTTTCTGTCTTGAAACCATCATTTCTGGTCCAATATAACTATTGCAGGTCAGGCAGTGACACTTCTGGTGCAATCCAACTCATTTCTGGTGAGTCAGTAGGTAGGTAGCTATAGAAGACTTGCAGTCCACGGAGAATGACTGCTAGGCAACTACAGGACAGTTCTGCGAGGGGCTAGAGGACTTCTGGCCCATAGGTAATGACTGCCAGAGCGTACTTCTAAATGTATGTGGATGTCCAAATTCATGGTCATTTCTCCTGCCTTGACGAAGAGCTATGGGAAGACACCAGCCACACAGAAGGACAAGGCTTTTTGGTTTTTGCTTTTGAGCAAGAATCTTGCAAAGAGGCTGCTGTCATTAAGTTTAGGGACATTTCGACAGTTTTTGACCACCCAGATGGGACTGCGCTGACAGCCTTGCCTGGTTCATCGTGCCGCATCCGATGGGGAGAAAAGGACTGAGGGGACTACTGGCCTCAGAGTGAAAACTTTCTTCCTGATATTTAATCTGAATCTCCTCTTCCTGTTTGAAGCCATCACCCCTCATTCTATCACTACTACCTTGTAAAAAGTTCCTCTCCAGATTTCTTGTAGGCCCCCTTCAGATACTGGAAGGCTAATGAAGGATAGAGAAAAATAGCCAGAAAATGGGTCTTTCAAATATAGTACTATATTGCAATTAATGTTGTTTTGTCACCGAACGGGAAAATGGGATGAAATACCTTATGGTTTTTGCTCTGAGAAATAATTGGAGTGTTAGAAAGAAATGTGGTCTAGTGGATACTAAGCATCAGGTTGGGATATCTGTTTTGAATAAGAAAAAGGAACAAAAGAATCCTTGTTTTGCTTGTTGTGGAATGGGAAAAATGGAATCAGAAAACGTGGAAGAGGACATCCAGTTGCTGGTAGTGTTGTACCTAAGTGGGGGTCGTTTACCTGGTGTGCAAGAGGCCAATGTACACACAGAGCAGAGGTATTCAAGTAATTTTTGTGCAGAGACAGGTGGTAGATGGTAACCCACAAAGCTAGCACCCTGGCCTACAAACTGTCTGGAATATTTCTACGCTTCAAAATACAGAAATACACAGCCTTAATTATAGTCATTGGTTAGTACCTAATCTTAACAATTTCTATTGGTTAGTATAGTCTCACGCTTTCATTTAAAGTTACACTGTCTTTTAATTGCACATGCACCAGTATAGTGGAGGGGGGTGCAGTTCTGTTCAGTCTCTGATTGAGTCTGTGGTCATGATCTCCCACTGCCGCCTGTACCTTTCCCCCAGCTGCTGCAAATCTTTGTTGACTTTGGGCCTCTTCCAGCAGCTGTCCAGTTTCCAGCCACTTTCGGCGCTTTCTGCATTAGGATGTTCCCTTATTATCAACGTTCTGTTCTTTCTTCCAGGATACTGTCATTAGCAAGGCGTGTATTGTTTCTACAGTGTCCTGTTTCACATGGTCTTGCAACCTTTTTACAGCTTTTTGCCCCTGCTTAATGAGAAATTTTACCTTCTAACATACATTCTACCTTTTAGAAGTAAATTTTACCTTTTTAAAGTACATCACCCCCCCTTTGAGACTATGAGACTTTTTTCTATAGTTCTCATATGTCTCACTATTTCTTTTCATCATCATTATGTAGTTTCCAACAGTAGCTTGTACAATTTCTTAATGCAACTAAAAGCAATGCAAATCATGATTATGAAGATTACAATTACAACTATAGTTTGAAGCAAACTTACAAACCATCCAGTAAGAGAGAGTACAAAACTTTGTAATGTTTTGTTTAAGCATCCTCCTTCCATGGAGGCCTTAATATCTCTACGTAATTTTTCCAACCGCTGTGTTTTGCCTGTTTGCTGGCCTAGATGTTCAGTCCCATTGGGTATGTGGATACAATGATCCTTCTTCTCATTTAGGCCAAATTTGTGGTAAATCCATCCCCCAGGGAAATCATTGGCAAGATGCAGAGGATGCACTTCGTACATTCCAGCAAGTATTTTTAAGTGATGTTGATGTACAAGATCCAGGGTGCTCCCATGCTAGGTCTCAGCAAAGATTTTCCCTGTAATTTTTATGCCACTTTCCTAATACAATTACCCACCCTTCTTCGATTAATTTGAGTCTCAGAAGTCTGGTCCCGTTACTTAACATGGCCTCAAAAGCCTACTTCGGACCTAATGTTAAGATTCCCTAGTCTGGGGGGTTCTCAACAGATTTTGGAAATGGAAGGCAAACAGTGATACTGCTACTGTTAGGATTCTCCCAAATGACTGGATGAGAGAGGAGAAGGCACGGCTTTGCTTCCTGGCACCTTTGCTGTCGGAGCAATGTCTGGATGTTTGAAGTATTTGAGCCCAGCCCTGGTGACAGTGACAAAATGGGGGTTTGATGATTAAGTCACTGGGAAAGCACCCAGTGTCGCTGTTTGTGGTGTGATGAAATTGTGCCAAAACCACAGTGAGGACAAGGCACACCTTTCTCTCCTGACACCTTTTGTGTGAGAGCAATCACTGGACATTTGCACTTTTTGAACACCAACCTGGTCAGATTGAAAAAAATAAGATCTGAATATTAATTGGCCATAGGAGCATGAGCCTTCAGTCTTGTGGTGCGATGAAATCGTGCCAAAGGAACAGTGAGGACAAAGCTCACCTTTCTCTGCTGTCACCTTTTGTGTGGGTGCAATCGCTGGACATTTGCAATTTTTGAGCCTGGCCCTGGTGAGACTAAAAAATTACTGTTTTGAGTATTAATTCACTAGGCAAGCATGCAGCCCCACCGTTTGTGGTGCAATGAAGGCATGCCCAATGGAAGGTGAGGAGAAGGCATGCCTTTCACTCCTGCCACTTTTGGTGTGGGAGAAACAGCTGGATGTTTGCAATTTTTGAGCTTGAATCTGGTCAGACTGAAAAATGAGATTTGAGTATTAATTCGCCATAGAAGTGTAAGCCCCAAGTTTTGTGGGGTGATGAAAGAAAAGCCAAGGGTCAGGTAGGACAAGTAGCAGGTTTCGGTCCTGGCACATTTAGTGTGGGAGCAATCACTGGACGTTTGCAATTTTTGAGCCCGGCCCCAGTGACAGTTAAAAAACTGAGGTATTGAGGATTAAGTCACCAAGAGAGTGTGCAGCCCCACTGTTTATGCTGTGATGAATGCATGCCCAAGGGACACTTAGGACAAGGCACACGCCTTTCTCTTCTGGCACCTTTGGTGTGGGAGCAGTTGCAAGACATTTGCAAATTTTGAAATTGGCACAGGTGAGACTAAAATAAAGTGGGTTTTTCAAGATTAAGTCACTAGGCAAGCTTGGTGCCCCAAAGAGTTTTGGTGCAATGAAAGCGTTTTCAAGAGAGAGTGAGAACAAGGCACAGCTTTCCCTCCTGGTACTTTGGTATTGGAGCTATTGCTGGACGTTTTCATTTTATGAGACCATCTCTCGCGAGAGTGAAAAAAACTGGTTTTAATGATTAAATCCCAAAGGACAGCTTGGAGACGATAAATTCTTTTTATGATAAAGGCACGGCCAAAGACAGTGAGGAGAAGGTACAGCTTTCCCTCCTGGTACCTTCAGCGTGGGAGCAATCGCTGGACAGGATTGCAAACATCCAGTGGTTTCTCCCACAGCAAAGGTGTTGGGGGGAAAGCTATGCCTTGTCCTCACAAGCTATGCCCTCCCTTAAGAATCCCACAAACCATTGGGTTCCATGCTTTCCTGCAACTTAATCGATAAAATCACAATTTTTCACCTGCATCAGGGCCACGCTCAAAAATTGCAACATCCAGTGATTGTTCCCACATCAAAGTACAGAAACCTGTGCGTTCTCCTCACTGTCCCTAGGGCACACTTTCATCGAATAACAAACAGTGGGGCTGCATGCTTGCCTCTTGACTGAATCCTCAAAACCTCATTTTTTAACTCTCAACAGAGGCAGGCTGAAAAATTGCAAACATCCCCCTCTTGTTCATACAACAAAGGTCCCAGGAGAGAATGCTGCTACTTGTCCTGACTGTGCCTAAAGCGTGGTTTCTTCACCTCATAAAACTTGGTGATGGTGACTGCCTGGTAGCTTTATCCTTATTCCCAAATGCTTTCAGTCTCGAAACTGCTCCAGACACTGCTTGCAGAGGACCTGGACGGGAAGCTGTTTCTTGTCTTCACTCTCTCTGTGCAGCTGAATCATAGCCACACTAATCTTGGGACTTCTTTTCTTCCTGGTGAATTATGCCTCAAATTTTGCCCTTCGCATAAGGACCAGCCTCTTATTATCATGTGCAGCAGCGACTCCTCCCACAGGAAAGGTTTCAGGAGGGAAATACTAGTTTGTGCTCACTCTCCCAATGCAGCACATTCATTGTTACAGAATACTCGGGTCTCCAATGCTTTCCTGCAGACTTAGTTTATCTCTCCCTCGAGACTGGACATGAAATGGCTATGGTCCAGCCACTGCTAGAAGAAGAAAAGTGCCAGGAAAGGAAAACTGTTTCTTGTCTTCACAGTTGTCCCTGTGCAGCAGACTCATAGTTACACAAGGCTTTTGTGCACCAATGTTTTCCTGTTTTTCTCTGTCCCTGTACAGCAGATGCATAGTCACACAAGAATTGGGGCCGTAACGCTTTCCCGCAGACTTGCTTCTCAAGCCACAGAGTTCTCCTCTCCCTCGAGCCTGGCGCCATAATGACTATCAGACAGCTACTGTGATCAGAGGCAAAGCCCCAGCAGGGAAATCTGTGTCTTGTCTTCACTGTCCCTGTGCAGCACAACCATAGTTGCACAAGACTTTCCTGCTCCCACACTTTCTGGCAGACTGACTTAACACACACACACAGTTCTGGCTCCTCAGAGCCTGGCTCAAAAGGGTTATCCACCAGCAATCCCTAGAGGTGGAGATCGCCAGGACGGGAAACCTCCTACTTCACTGCCCTTGTCCAGCAGATTCGTAGTAACTTGTCAAGCTAATACGGACTAATGTTTTGTGTTCCTCTGCTGTGATTAGTACAGAGATACAATTAGTAGTGCGTCTGGGGGTTGGGGCTCTTTTTTTTTTTTTTCTTTTGCTTTCTTTTGTATTTTTTTCTGACAAGGTGCTTTGGCTAGCTAAGGAAAGAGACTTTCATCTTAAAGCTAATTGTATTTCAAGAGACTAAAACTTGCTATAGTTGAGAACTGCTTGTGGAGCTCCCCCAACTTTATACAATGCTGAGGTGT
>VZSF01007836.1:0-10889 GCA_013398295.1 Chionis minor | reverse complement strand
TATATATATATAGCTTTACAGAAGAAGGTCTCCCGTGAGCTGAGCCCACCCAGGACTGCGGGTGCCAGCGCCAGGATTGTGGGGTGCCCAAGCGCCATTGCCGTAGCCGGGGCTGGCTTGATCTCTCCATAGCCACCGGGTTTCCTGCTCCGGGCCAGAGTGCGCGTTTCCGGGCCGGAGGCTGGCTGAATCACCGGAGTTGGGGGGGGCTGAGTAATCCTCTACCCCCGCTGGTGGAAAACCCAGGCGCGGGGAGACGGGTGCCGACGGCACCCTGGCTGTGCCAGCGGGTGAGCCCTCACCCCGAGAGGGTGGGATGGAGGGGGTGACGGCACCCAGGCGGGAGGGCACGGCACTGCCGGGAGCAGCTCTCCGGCACAGGCTGCACCAGAGCCGCCCCGAGTGTTTGAGAGTGGAATGCGTGGACCATCGTGGCGTCCCCACGCCCGGAGTGGCTGGGGGCACGCAGTGGTTGACGTTCTTCAGGAATCGCCTTTTCTAGGGCTGAGCCCCAAAATTGATGCTGGTGACACCCCCCGAGGAGTGGACAGCTCGCTGCCGAGCCCTGCGGGGGCTCTTCCCCAACCGCCCCAGTGCCGGCACAGCCGGTGTGGGAGGCGAGGGCACGCAGAGGCTGGTGCCAGCGGAGGGGGAGAGGGACCACCCCCTATGGCAGGGGCAGAAACAGAGCAGCAAAGTTCCGGGATTCCTGGAAAAAGCCCAGCACAAGGATAGTCTTGTCCACTTTGCAAACACCAGCAGCCCTTGTCGGCGCTGGGGGTATGTTCGCTGTGTTCCCCCCAGGGAAACCATCCCCAGCCTACCTCCTCCTCCACCCTGTGCTCCAAACATCCTTCCCGTTGTTGATTTATTCCTATTTTATTTATTTTTGTGTTTGGTTTTTTTTCTGCGTCTCCATCAGCTGCCTTGGACAGGGGGGGTCTGTGCCTCCCTGGTGTCCCCCAATTTTTGGGGGTCCTGCCTGGGGACGTGGCATCCCACCAGCCACCGATGCACGGGTTCCTCCTGGGAAGTGGCCAGCCCTGTGCCGGAATGGGACGGCCCCTGGGAAAAACGCCCTGTGTCGCTGTGGGTTTTTAAAAAAAAATGCGATTATTTTTACAGCGATTTTCCATCTATTTTGGGTAGGAAGGAAAATGTCGAGGGGAATCTCTTTTTATTATTATTTTTCGAGCCTTTAGTGTAGCTCTGCTTTTACCATGCACCTTTGAAATTCCCTTTTGATGGCAGGGATCCCACAGTGCCGAGGCGGGTGGGCTCCAAAGCCGTCCCTCCGTCCAGCCGTCCCTCTGTCCTGCAGGGAAGAGAATCCGCAGGTTTGTCTGGCAGTAAAAACCCTCAGTAAAACCGTGCTGAAATAATAGCTGCTGTTTGCCGGGCTTGGAAAACTTGCTGGCACAGTGGCTGGGGACGGGGCTCCGGGTGCTGGTGATGGGGATGGCTCTGGACCTGCTGGCGGATTGAATTCCAGCTTCTCCCTCGTAACAAGGAAGATTTTCCAGCTGTGCGTTGCTGGAATATCCATGCCTGGATATTTGAAGGCACATACCAGGATGGTGCTGTGCAGTGAGATGGAAAATCACCTCTCAGCGATGCGGGCTGAGATGGACCCAAAACCTGTGACCAGCTCCTTAAATATACGGCATTAAATACATGCTGGCCAAAAAGCATCTTAAATCACGGGCTGCAAAATATATGTTGGCTAAATAAATTTTTTCGCTGCTGGATTAACGGGGCGTTTTGGAACTGGGCAGCTGCTTGCTTATTTTAAATTTTTGAAGATTATTTTTTAACACAAAAAAAGGGGAAAAATCGGCCTGAGAGAGAGAGTGAGCTCTCCTCCTGTTTTTGACAGGCACCGCTCTGGGAATGAGCTCTGCGCAGTCCCAGGAAGGGCAGGCAGGGCTGGAGGAAGCCCAGCCATGAGGTCATCCCATGGCGAGGGGCTTCTGTCCCTCTGTCCCCCCATGCCTGGCCGGCGTGGGGGTCCCTCCGGCACTGCCGGCTTTGGGCAGGAGGGTGGAAGCTGGCAGCTGGCGCCCTGCCCGGGGATTGTTTTGGGGCTGAATGGACGGCAGCCGGGGTTTTCCGGGGATTGGAAAGCCTTCCTCTCCACCGTGCTCGCCCGGCGGGGGGTGGGAAGGGTCCTCCCGCTCTTGGCTGGGTGGGAACTGGGGGTGCTGGGGGCACCCATCGGTCCTCAGCAGATGCTGGGGGTGGCACGGTGCGGGGAAGCACGCAGCTTCCCTGGCAATTACCTGGCCCCTTCGTTAGGCAAAGGCGGTGATTTGAAAGGGAAACTTGGGGACACACACACACAGAGTAATTCCTGCTGCCTCAGCTTCCGTTCTGGGTGCTGGGCACTGGGTGTGTTATTAATTCCGATCTGGAATATTGCTCGCCGCGAGCGTGCGGGCTCTCGTGCTGGGCGAGCTCCCGGCGAGCGGATGGTGCTGGCTCAAAATGGGGCTGGGGCGTGGGGGGAGGCAATGGCACGGCTGCCTTCTACAGCCGGCGGGGAAGAATCTGGGAACTATGGGGAAGTTTGCGAGGGAAACGGCCGGCCTCGGTGGCTGCCAGTGACTGCCACCCTGCTGGGAGCGGGGAGAAGGTCCCGGGGGAAGTTGTTCCCTCCCGGGCAGGGAGCAAATGGCAGACGGGGTCAGGCAGCGCAGGAGGCTGGGGGGGGGGACAGTCTGGCGCCGTGTCCCAGGAATGCTTATAAGCAGGGTCCTCTCTTGCTGTGTGCCTCAGTTTCCCTGTGCGGGTACTCGCTGGGGAAGGGCACGGTGAATGCTGCCGAGCCCGGCGGTATGGGGCGGTGTTGCCAGAAACCAGAGATATTTCATGGAAAAAATGAAGGGATGTGCTGAGTCCTTCCCACCCCCCTGCTCCCAGCTGCGGGCAGGACTTGCCAGCGCTGACCACGAACGCCGGCCGGCAACGCTGGCCGGGCTGTGCCGGGTGCCGCGTCAGCATCCCAAGGGCGCCGGGGGAGGCTGGGTCGGCAGCACCAGGGAGCCCCCACCGAGCCGAATGCTGACCCCGGGGCTGAGCAAAGCCGCTCCCCCAGCACAGACAGTGTGGAAACCGTGGAGTGGGGTGGTCGTGGCAGTGGGTCTAGGGTCTGTATAGCCTCCGTACGGCCCCAGCCTCGGGGGGGCTCCGTGCGGGTACAAGCCTGTCACCTAGGCAGCACTTATGCCGATGGCGTGGGCACAGGCAGCGGACATTTGCTCCCTGCCACCGTGTCTCAGCTGGCATGATGGACTCTGTTTTAGATGGTTAATTTTAGCATAATCTCCTTTTTTTTTTTTTTTTTTTTTTTTTTTTTATTTTTTTTTCCCCTCCTCTGTAATCTCTCTTCCCCCTCTGCGGCCGTGCTGGCACAGCTCTGCCGCTGCCTGCTTGGGGCCTCCCGTAAGGGCAGCTCCATGGCCAAGGGCAGCACTGGGGGGACCCCCTGGAGAGGTGGGAGAGGGCACAGGGACCGGATCGGTGTGGGGGGATCCCCTGGCATGGGCACCTGGAGGCAGGGACTGCGCTGGTCCCCGGCCAAAGGGGGCTCATCCTGCTGGGGGTCCCAGGGTGAGGTGAGCCAGGCGATCATCCATCTCGGTGGCACTCCCAGCCTGGAGAGGGGACAAGGGACATGCGTCGTCCCTTTCAGCTTCCCCTTTGAGCTTCCCCTTTTCTGCAGCCGGGGTGACTTTGCTCCTTCCTCGCTCCCGGCCCGGGGAGGGAGGGCTGGGCCAGGAGCTACACTGCTTGTGGGGGAATGACGTCCCCGAGGGGGACAGGGTGGCAGAGGGGGAGCCTTAGGCGCCCTGGCCGTCCTCTCTGCACCCCTAGCATCCTGCCTGTGGATGCTGAAAAATAAACCCACTCCAAAAGCCATCGGCTTTCCCTGCTGGCAGCCGCCTCCACAGCTGGGCTGGGGCACGGGACCCGGCAGGCTGGGAAGTGCGCGCTATTTAAAAAGCAGCACGGGGGCGGCTGATCCCACCGGGAGCTCTCGAGTGGGCTGGCGGAGGCGGCAGCTTCTTCCTGAGTTCCCTGGGGTGCTCGGCTTCAGGTGCCCAGCCCCCTGCCCGTACCTGGTGGCACGAGCATCTCTGTACCCTGGCTGCTGCCGGCTCCAGCCGTGGACAGGTGGTGAGGCTGCTGCTCCATCAGCCCCTGGCACAATAGGGATGCGGGACGTGGGATTCGGGATGCTGTAGCTAAGCTCGGGCTCTGCCTGAGGCAGGTGATGGACAGGTCTTGGTGCCCTGTCGCAGGGGTCCCCAAGCTCAGCTGAAGCCAGGTCTTCCCATCATCTTGCCTGCAGGGTGCCGGGACTGCAGGGCAAACGTTAGTGCCTTGATGCCATTTTCCTGGCCTGGAGCAGGTGTCATTTCTCCGCTTGGGAGCCATGGCAAGGTCCCCCTCGAGGCTCCCCTTTTTCTCCCTCTTTCTTGGCCCTGACATTCCCAGTGCCCATTAAAGCATCTGCTCTGGCCAACGCTGGGATCTCTTCTCCAATGGCAGAGGCACCCGCTGCCCTCCCTCCCTGGGCTGGGGGGTCCCAGTAGGGTGAGGGTCCCTGGCTTTGGGCAGCGCCTCACTGCTTATACCCCCCTGCCTCATTTTTCCGCAGGTGCTGGCGAGTCTGGGAAGAGCACCATCGTCAAACAGATGAAGTGAGTGGTCCCTGCACCGTCGCTGCGGCTGCGAGCTCTGAAACCGGTGGCGGATGGGGAAAGCTCCCCGTCCATGTTGCCGCAGAGCGTGGTGGGGGGAGCAGCACCCCAGGGTGACCCGCAAAGGGCTGACCTTGTCTGTGTCTCTCCCCTGCCCCAGGATCATCCACGAGGATGGCTACTCAGAGGAGGAGTGCCGGCAGTACAAAGCTGTGGTCTACAGCAACACCATCCAATCCATCATGGCCATCATCAAGGCGATGGGGAACCTGCAGATTGACTTTGGAGACTCCTCCAGAGCGGTGGGTGCCCTCCTGCCCCTGCTGCGCCTGGCAGGGGTGGGGGTACTTGGGGGGCAAAAGCGGATGTGCCCAAAGCTGGACCAAAATTAGGGCTGGCCCTGCCCGAGCCCTGCTGCTCCCTGGCTGGCTGTGACCTCCCGTCCCTGGCGCTGAGGATGGGGGCACCCAAAGCGTGACCCGTGGGTGGCCTGCCCCAGCACAGCCCCTGCATGGGTGGGGGTCTCGCTGCTTCCCATAGGTCTTATCCCCATCCACCGCAGGAGCTACTGCCCTGCTGTCCAGGTGGGACACAGTGGGCTCTGGGAGTCAGGTCCTTCGGGGCAGAGGGAGTTCCATAACCCCGTGCCAATGCTCGAGCCCTGCTTTTTCCCTGCAGGATGACGCTCGGCAGCTGTTTGCGCTCTCCTGCACTGCCGAGGAGCAGGGCATCATGCCGGAGGACCTGGCCAACGTGATCCGGAGGCTGTGGGCTGACAACGGGGTCCAGGCTTGTTTTAACCGCTCCCGAGAGTACCAGCTGAACGACTCCGCTGCCTAGTGAGTATCCCTGCTCCTCTCCCCCAGCTCAGCTGGATCCGAGCCCTGCGGGCTGCATCGCTTTTATTGAGTAACACAAAATCCCCCTCGGGGGCTGCCCTGGGGGCTGGTGCTGCCACTTCCCGCTCAGCGCTGGGGCTGAGCTGGAGCAGAACTGGAAAGGCAGACGTTTCGAAAGCTGTTTCCTCCTCGGGCAGGGTGCTGCGTTCCCTGCTGGGGGGGCACTGGGTCATCCCCCTCCTGCCACTGCTCCGTGCCCACTGCCCTTCTCCGGGGATGCTCTTCCCTGGCCTCCCTGAGGTGGTTCCCCCCGAGTGAGCACAGCCAGGGATCCTGCCTGCCCACAGGCGTGAAGGCAAGGAAAAGCCCCAAAGAAAGCACTGGGGGCCACTGTATTTGAACGAGATGAATAGGATGCAACAAGAGGGTTTTCTTTTTCTTTTTAAATGAGTTTATATGGAAGGACTTGGCATTACGCTGGCGCATTAGCTGGCAAACTGGTGTTTAGGTAGATAAATTGCCTGCATCTGGTTGGGTTTATCCCTGAAGAGATTTATTAAATAAGTTAATCTGCCTAAAGTATGATTGCTGGAGAGGGCGGTGTGGCCGAGGCTGCGCTCAACTCACACGGTACCCTCCTGCCTTGCCCTCTCTGCTCAGACTCCTCACGGGAAAGCAGTGCCAAGGGGGAGCTCGTGGTGTGCCGGGAAAGCCCCGCCAAGGCTGGCTCCACTGGGGATCCAGCACCCTTGGGACTTGCTGCCATCCTGGGGGCTGCTTGGTGCTCCCAGCCTGCTGGCCCGGCCGTCCCCTCCCGCTTGGCACTGTCCCTCTTCTGCACCGAGGTCGCTGCAGGGAGGAGGCTTCAGGAAAGCTCCTTGCCGACCCCTGAGAAGCTCCTGCCGGCGCTTTCCTTCTGTGCCCGTGGCTTTCGCTTCCTCCTGCCCGGCACCTGCTCACCCTCCCCAGGCCCTGTCCCACTTGGCCCCATCGCTCCCCAGCCAGCACCGGCATTTCCCTGGCAGTGCCGCAGGTGCTGGTGCCTGGCAGCTCGTGCGCACGGTTCGAGCAAATACATCTGCAAAGTGTCTGAAAATCAAGTGTCACCATAAATGCCTTTATGGAGCGTTTGGCTCATTGCGGGGGTTGGACGAGTATTAATCAGGAGCTGCCTTGAGCTGTTGCTCCAGCCTTTCTCCAGCCCCGTGAAGGTGCTGGTGACCCCATCTGTCCCTGCAGGGACAGTGCTGCCCCCGCGGTGCCGCCGGACGGGGCACTCTGGGGATGAGGAGCCCCGTGCCGCGCCTGGCACGCAGCCCACCCGTACCCCAGCCCTCTGCAACAGCTCCCAGCCTCCTCCGCAGCCCCTTGAGGGGGTCTCGGGGTGCTGGGGCGGGCGCTTGCCGGCACCCCGGGGCTGGGTGCGAGGTCCGAGTGCTGCTGGCGCCGCGCACGGCCCTGCCACGGTGTTTCCTGTTTTTTTGTCAGCCGGAGGCCGCGTGTGTTTCCGGCTGTTTTTGAGCTGCTCCGCGGTGGTGGCGGCGTGATGGCTTCCCCCCCCTCCCACCGGCAGTGGGGTTCCAGGGCACCCACGGCTCCGGCTTTGCCCTGGCATGCCGGAGGGCTTCCTGGGAGCTGGCGAGCAGACGCACTGCCATCGGAGCTGGGGATCCCTGTGGCATTGTGAGCTGTAATCTGGCTTTCCCCAGATTATGGGCCTGCAAAAGCCTTAATTAGCGCAAGCCTAATTTGCTTAAAGGCGCCTGTTTATACTAACCCAATTAAAGCGACGTGAGCTGGAGAAATCGAAACCCACCTTGATCCCCCGAGTTGGGCCGGCAGTTCCCTGGGGACCGAGCCACCACTGCTGCCGGGAGCTGGAGTCCGGCAGAGCCGGGCAGGCAGCAGGGCAGGCGATGCCGCCCTGGGGGGCTCGGGGTGGGCAGCAGTCCCCTGACCATGCTGCTCCCCCATCCCTCCGGCCGCCCGCCTCCCGCTTCCTCCCAGGATGACGGCCCTTTGTGTTTTTTGACTATAAATGGCACGGCGCCATCGATTGTTTCCGCCGGCGCTGCGGCCGGTTGCCATAGCAGTGAATACTTTCCTCTTGCCGTTTCCCCCCTGCCCCGTGCAAATGGCTGGGGGAACAAGGGGGAGCCCCCCAGCCCCAGCCCCGGCTGTGTCCCCTGCCCATCTCCCCGGTACCGGCACGCTGACCCCCAAGCCGTCATTCCTGCGTGTCCCCTTGTCACCCCGACACAGGCAGGGGCGGTGGGGTGACCCTGCGGTGTGGATGAGGTCAGCTGGGCTGCCCAGCTCGGTGCTGACGATCCCATGGGAGGAGTGGGGGTGCCCCATGGTCCAGCTTCCCCAGTGCCTTTCTGCTTCCCTCCCCAGCTACCTGAACGACCTGGAGAGGATAGCGCGTGCCGACTACATCCCCACCCAGCAGGATGTGCTGCGCACCAGGGTGAAGACCACCGGCATCGTAGAGACCCACTTCACCTTCAAGGACCTGCACTTCAAGTATGTCTGACCCTTTACCTTTTGCCTTTTCCAAGGCAAAAAACCCTCCCTTCCTTCCCTGTGCCGGGACGGATCCTGCTTGCACGCTGCATGCGCTGAGCGCCCCCCCCGCCCCCCGCTGGCTCTGCTCATGGCGGGAGCTGCTGCCTCCGAGAGAGCGGAAACCGCCGAAATAGCTGGAGCAGCCTCAAAAACGCCTCTCAGGGCTCAGCCTGGGGGCGGATCCAGCCTCTGGCGAGGAGGAAAGGGGGAAGGCGGCACTGGGGGAAGGCGTCTCCGGGTGCCGTGACGCCGTTTCCGCCGCGGGAAGGGTGATGGGTGGGAGCTCGAGGGTCTCGGAGTTGGGCACCGGCGCTGCTGCCCGCTGGCATCCCGGCATTGCTTTCCACTGAAAGTGCATGGGAAAGAGTCAGGGCTCTGTTTTCCGAGACAAAAAGCTGGTATCGCACACATCCCGGGGGACTGAGTCACTTTTCAGTGGAGCTGCTGGCAGAAAGATCCGCTGGGCGCCTCGCCAAGCGTGGGGGACTCGCAGGGACCCCTGTGCCACCCCGGTGGGATGGCGGTGCTTGGTTGTGCGTCGGCAGGGCCGGGCTTTGGAGGTGGCAGAGGGGAAGAGAGGATGGTCCGGGGGGAGCACAGCAGTGAGGGAGCTTCCCCGCCGAGTAGGCGGTTGGTGGTGGACATGGGGCTGCTGCCGGGCTCTTCTCTGTGGAGGCAGAGCATCCTCTGCTGCCTGCTGCAGGAGAGGCGCGCGATTCCCTGGGATCATCCCGTGAGCCCTCCTGCTGCCTGTGATCCCGCTGTGCCCTCAGCCGCTCGCCGAGCACCGCTGGCTCCCCTTGGTCCAAGGTCTCCGCTAAAACCCTGCAGTGCCCGCTCTGGAGCGGGTCTCCAAGAGCGTCTTCTGGAGCCTGGCTCCCGGGAGCATCCCGCTGGCACAGTCTGGGAAAAGGCAGCCTGATCCTGCCCCTACTCACGGTGGGGATTTGCTCCAGCTGGGAAATGAGCCCGGACGCCCCCTGGGATGGGCAGCAGAGGCTGGGGCAGATCTATGGCAGCAGGAAAACGCCTTTTCCCAGTGCAGCTCCTGCTCTGGGCAGCTGGGGAAACTGAGGCAGGGAGCGGGGCGAGGGTGGTGGGGCCGGGACCCACCACCGTGCTGCCTCCCTGCCCAGGATGTTCGACGTGGGCGGCCAGCGCTCGGAGCGGAAGAAGTGGATCCACTGCTTCGAGGGGGTGACGGCCATCATTTTCTGCGTGGCCCTGAGCGCCTACGACCTGGTGCTGGCTGAAGATGAGGAGATGGTGAGTTTGGCGGGGAATGGAACCGGCGCCGTGAGCCATTCCCTCCTTGGGGGGCCGGGGGAGCACCCCCTCCTCTGGCAGCCACCGGTAGCGTGGCACCAAGCCTTGCAGGGCTCTTGGCATTCCCTGCCCNGGCGGCGGGGGGGGGGGCGCTGCCTGGGGGTCCCTGCCTGGCTCAGGCTGCCGTATCCCCTACCAGAACCGGATGCACGAGAGCATGAAGCTGTTCGACAGCATCTGCAACAACAAGTGGTTCACGGACACGTCCATCATCCTCTTCCTCAACAAGAAGGACCTCTTTGAGGAGAAGATCGTGCACAGTGCCCTCACCATTTGCTTCCCTGAGTACACAGGTATGGTGGCGTCCCCTCGGTGCCCCCCCTGGTTCCCCCAGCAGGAAGAGCAGGCAGTGCCTTGCCTGGGTGGTGTAGCTGGAGATGTTGGGGATGGAGATGCTGGGGATGGAGGTGCTGGCTCTCCCGTGCTGGTGGAGCAGTGTGGTGGGGTGCGGTTGTGTTTGGGATGCCCCAGGAGATGGGGGTGGGGACAAGACAGGGATTTAGCTGAGGCTCACTGTGCCTGGGGAGCATCAGCTGAGCATCGTGGTGGTGGCTGCAGTTGTGTGGGGGGACAAGCCAAGCGCAAACCCCGTTGGTGGCGGTGGCAGGGGAGTGCGAGGTGTCCTCGGCCGACTGTGGGGCAGCCCAGTGTCTCCTCCTCCCCAGGGGCCAACACGTATGATGAGGCGGCCAGCTATATCCAGAGCAAGTTTGAGGACCTAAACAAGCGGAAGGACACCAAGGAGATCTACACCCACTTCACCTGCGCCACCGACACCAAGAACGTGCAGTTCGTCTTTGACGCCGTCACTGACGTCATCATCAAAAACAACCTGAAGGACTGCGGGCTCTTCTGAGGGCCAGCACTGCCCAGGTGGGTGGTGGTCCCGGTGGTGGCCCCCCAAATGGGTGGTCACAGAGCACCCTCCGGGGACGGGACGGGCAATGCCTGCCGTCCTGCCGTGGCACGGGCTGGCAGGGGGTGCCCGTGCCGCCCGGTCCTCCAGACCCCACCCACTCACTGCCCACTCTCTCCTAGGACCCCCGGCCACGCCGGCGAAGGAAGGACCGTGCCACCACCCCACTCCTGCTTCTCTTTGGATTCATCCCTCTGCTCCCACCCCATAAAGAGACTTCTTGGGTGCCAGCATGGCGGCAGGGCCCGTGTCCCCCCCGCTGTCCCTGCTTGCCCCCCCCCCATCCTCCTCGCCGGTATCACCCTTTCTGCCTTCCTGGGGAAAATGAGGTTTTCATCTTGGTTTTTAATCCCCCAACAGCTCCAGCCCCCGTGTTTGTTTGCTCCTGAGCCCTGGCGCTCTCACTGTTTACACTGCAAGTGTTGCCGGCACGGGGTGGGGGGGACGCAGGGGTCCCCTCAGGGACACCCACCCGGCCGAAAACACCACCGACAACATTCCATTTAGTAAACCAGAAGAGAAAGGAGAGGGGGAAAT
>VZSF01007835.1:753665-801200 GCA_013398295.1 Chionis minor | reverse complement strand
ATAGAATGGTTTAGGTTGGAAGGGACCTTGCAGATCATCGAGTTCCAACGCCCCTGACATTGGCAGGGACACCTCCCGCTAGACCAGGTTGCTCAAAGCCCCATCCAGCCTGGCCTTAAACACCTCCAGGGATGGGGCCTCAACAACCTCTCTGGGCAACCTGTTCCGGTGCCTCACCACCCTCAGAGTAAAAAGTTTCTTCCTAATGTTTAATCTAAACATTAGGAAGAAATTTTTTCTTTCTTTCTGACTTTTTTTCCCCTCTTCTGTTGAGAAGTTGGGGTGAAGGGGGGAAGGAAAATCAGAAATAAACCTTTTCAGTCCCATTTCTGGGACCTTCCTTCAGGCCGTGTTGGAACCACACGCTGCCCAGGGCTCAGGCACAGATGTGGCTCTGGCAGGGGAGCAGGGGCACAGCCCCACTGGCTCTTGCGTCAAGTAGCTCCCAGTTACAGTCTCAGCTGGGTTCACCCATCTGGCCGTACCAACAGAGTCCTTTCCAAAACTTGGAAGTGGAAAACGATTTCAAGCTTTGTTCATAGATTTTTTGGGTTTGTTTTCATTTCTTTTAAGCAGCTCAGCCGGATACATTTGAGAACTTTGACCTTAACCTACACAAAGAAAAAAACCACCACCGTGGCAGAGTGTCAAGATAACCTATATTCTTTCCCAAGACGTCTGATTTCAGACGTTTTATATTAATTCATCATGTTGCACTGCTTGCTGTACATAAGCATAAAGTACCAAAGCTGCCTTTCAAAGACTCTCAGCGGCTTTATCGCCTCTTCATAAAATGCTGCCGTATAAATAAGTGAAACTAATTTGCACAAATTCAGTTCACGCATCCGTGTCACATGCTGGTATTGAGTGTAAGCGCTATGAATAGGGCTGATGACTTCCCTCTTTAGGAGGATGGGCTCGGTTGGAGTGCTCAGCCGTGCGCTCAGAGTCATTTACAGAGCAGCCAGCTGCAGGCAGGTCTGTGAAGCAGCTACCTAGCTCCCAAGCCTTGCATCACTGACAGAAAAAAGTAAACCTTAAAAAAAGATTTTAAAAAAAAAAAAAGCCCCCAGCCCCTAAATAAAAAAATTCCCCCTGCCCTAAGCAGCCATTTGAACGGGTTTCACAACTGGGTTTGCAGGCAGAGTGAAGCAGCAGAGAGCGGAGGCGCTTGCCCTGTTTTGCTTCCGGCTGCTGGGTTGTTCGGTTGGATTTTTTTTTTTTTTTTTTTTTGGTGAACCTGTTTATAAAAAGTCAGTGTCATACTTGTGGGTTTTGGCACAGCTGACATCTACAAGTATGACTCACTGGGGGCCGTTAGAGCAGATGTGGCTTGAGCTGTCTCCCAGCCTGGGTTTAGCCGCGGTCCCTTACCAGCAGGACTCGGCAAGCCCCGTCCCCAGGACTTCAAGCCTGCTTCTCCTAGGGAGATGCCTGCCAGCCTTCCAGCAGCTCCACCTTAAAAAAACACTTGTGTTTTATAAAACGGGATGGACTGGGATGAAGGAAGAGGACAAACCCTCATCTCCCCACCGGTGACCAGAATGTGAAACAATCAAGGCAGGCTCTAAACACCTGACACCCAGGGTCTGCAGGAGATTTGAGAGAGCAGATGGGAGTCCCTCATCTGCCTGGGGACTGCGGGGTGACTGCTGACGTGCTACTCTGGCTGCATGGCTTGGGTTCTCGTAGCAATCCCCCTGCCCTCCTCACAGCCGATGCAAAAAGTTGTGGACAAACCGTGGGAATGAAACGCGTGTAATTTTGTGGGTGAGGTGCTTTTAACCACCGCATCTTGTTTTCTGTGGAAAATATGACAGAAATGGCCTGCATTTCCAATTTACCTGTGGTGGTAAAAAAAAAACAAACCAACCCAAAACCCAACATCATCACCAAAAACCTTTAAATAGGACCTTTTGGAGGTGCATGAAAAGTAGCTCAGAAACTCTTCCCGCAGGATGCTAGTAGTCCCTGAGCGCACAAGAATAACTTCCCTGGCAGCCAACACCCCACAATACTGTTTTTCAAGGCAGGGACTGAGCAAGGGCAAATGCAGGGCATGGACTGGCCCATGGCAGTGGGAAGAGAGAGCTCCATCACCTCGGGAGAGGCCCACCTGCACCCCTGGGGAGCCAGCCAAGGCCTTCGTTTTGGGTGGAAAAAAGAATATTAAGAATCTCATCCACATATCTAAGGTGGCATCTCCCAAATATCTTTTCTGTGCACCGCTGGGAGCAGCTGGCTTCTGCTCGTCTGAAAATCCCTGTGCCCCCAGCTCTGCAAATTCAGCCAAAGCACCGTTATACCCTGGGAGGTGGCGTTTGCCTTGCAGCCTTTTGGGGCAGGACGTGGCAAGCGGGGACCTGTAGCTGCGCCTGAAGTTTCTGTTTCTAATAAACGCAACAAATGGTTCCTGTCTGCGTGGTCTGTCTCTCTGCCATCTTTAAATATTTATGTCAACGTATCTATGGTGATGGGTCAGGTTATATAAAAGAGGAGGAGGAAGGGGGGGGGAGGAGCAGCAGGGAAGGACAACGTCGGCTCCCGCCGGAGCTATGGCAGAGGGACAGCAAAACCCAAGCGGGTTTCCCCATCCAGGCGGACATTCCCTCTTCTCCGCTCAATCTCTGCTGCTCGCCAGCCCGGAAAGTGAACGTCCATTTTTCTCAGGGCATCAGAGAGGGCCGAGCCGCAGCCGGGCTCAGCTGCGCTTTGCAAGATGCCATGTGGGAGAGCAAGACCCCGGCCCATCGCTGCAGAGAGCTTCTATTGTATAATCAATGTATAATTCATTAGTAGGTGAATAAAGACTGGAATAGCTTATCGCTGAGGTAACGGTGAGCACCTCCGTGAGCAGGCTGGTGCACGCAGGAGTTAAACAATAGCACTTAGTGGGGATTTTGCCTTGGGATAACATAAACAACCCAGCTAGCTGGCTGCCAGTGACTCCAGGGAGCAGGGATATGCATCTTCCTGGCAAAAACCCTGGGAAGGACCTTTCCTTTTCACTTGCTGGAGTCTAAAGGAAAAGCACCTGGTAGACAGGAGGGTATTAGCTGCGGGTGGGCACCTCTGGGCTCAGCTGAGAGTATTTCTCCCAAGATGTGCTGATTCCTCACAAGCTGAGCGACTGCCCTCTGTCTCTTCCAGGTAGAGAGATGAGGTTTTTTTTCCTGGCAGGGGTAGAAATGCAGATTGCCTCCAGGCATTACTTGGTTTGACTGACCCCCAAAACACCAAGTGACTAAAGACAGCATCTGTGCTGGGGGTGAGAGGGACAGCGTGGCCAGGGGTGGAGCAGCCTCGCTGGCAGGCCTGCAACCGGTCAGCGGTTTGGCAGCTATGAGCAAAAGCTGCAAAACACGCACCACGTGTGTTTTTCCAAAACAGCCTCCGAGGCTGCTCCGGGGGTGCCCTTCCTTGCTCCTGCGCTCTCCCCCACCGTCCCATGCAACGCTACGTGTCCCAGCAGGCAGGGTTGACGCTCGCTGCTGGTTTCTCAGCCTCCCAGAAGAGGAAATACACAGTTAAGAAATAAAAATAAAAATCCCTTTTTACCCCAATATAGCATTTTACTAAAAGAGAGAACTGCAACGACACTTCATGTGAAAGTGGCAGGGCATATGTGATCTGACCACGTATTCAAAGCAGCTTCTGATCTTACCTGCCTTCAGCTGTGCTGGTGGAGATCCGTGGGCAGCATCTACCACCTCTGGCTGCATTTCTAGAGGAAAATTGTAGCCAGCTGCTTTTGAAAACACATCACTTCTGCACCTGATTGGAAAAAAAAAAAAAAAGTCTACCAGCTATTTCTTAAAAAGACACTTCGTATGTCTGCGGCTTGGAAATGCGGCTTTACCTTGGCAGGAAATGGGGTTTTTACCACCCCAGGGCTGCAAAGGTCCACCCAAATTTGCCAACTTACAAGGCTTCAGAAGGACTTGCTCAGCAGTATCTCCTTTAGGAGCTTGCTGCAGGCATGAACCAGTGTTGCACAGCAAAGGTGATGTCAAAAAGACTATGGTTTAAAAGTTACCTAAGCGCTTTGTATAAAATTGTAAGAGAACCTTGATTGAACGTTAGCTGAACTCCTGAAATGAAATCTTCATTGGGCCTTTTGCACCTGGACTAGATGTAGAAACAATTAAATTTAGTTGTGTCCTTGTACATCCATCTGGTCTAGAAGTAGAAACAATTAACCCAAACTTAGATCAAAGACATTAAGTTGTTGAAGGATTACCATACCAAGAGCTTACCGGAGGCGAACAAGGCCCAATGGGGGGGTACGCTCCAGTCACTGACATAAGTAGAGGATGACAAGACGTATAGTCTTTGGAATGGCGTTTAGATAAGAGTGTGTCTGAGAGGAATCTTAGGAGATTATAATACTAAAACACACACCCTCTTGTAAATAATGAGCATGCAAATTATTTATTATTATTATTATCCCAAAACATTTAAAACGTTAACTGGAATGCAGCTGTATGATGAAGGATGGTAAAGGAACCGTAGCTCACCAATCAGCTGTATCTTATCACTATAAGTATTAGAAATGTGTGGTGTGTTGGCTGTTGTTAAACGCCCAGCACCAGGTTCTGCAGAATCGATATAAAGACAAATGTGTTGACTCAGCGTGTTGACTGGTTTTTTGCACACCAGGTAAAGAACCTTTATTTAGGGACAACAAAGGGGCTGTTGCATGAGGAAGTTATATTTTGCCAGCAGCGGGAACTGTCAGACATGCAGTCAAATAGGGCAGGAAATAGCAAAACATTCTGGACCCAAGCCAGCATGTCACAAGTCTGAAAGAGTCCCACTCTCCTCATCACCAAATCCTGCTACGGAGTCAGTGAATTGCTTAACCGGTGCTTTTCACACGTGCTCTGAGCTCCTCAGGCTTTTTCCAGCTACTGAAAAACCCGATTCGCAGAAGCCCTTGAGCATTCTCGGCTGCTGCGCAAAGCTGCACCCTGCTCACCTGTGGTTCTGCATGAGAAGTACATAGGAGAAGGAGCATCTGCTTGGAAAGCTTTCCTGGATCGTAAGCAAGCTCTGGCTGGGCCACCCACAGGCACACGGTGAGCCCCACGTAAAGCCTGTGGGGAAGCTGGTGCTCACGCTGGCAGAGCAGGACCTGAGCGGTGCGTGGGCAGCGGAGGACGAAGAGCAGCACAAAAGGTTTCTTGCAGCTGCCATGGGCTGATGCTCCCCAGGCCCGTAGGTAGTCACCCGGCCTTCGGTTGCTCCCTCTTCCCATGTCCCTAGACAGAGCTGGGGGGTTGCCTAAAATGAGAAGAAAAGGGTAACGCAGGAGCACGGGGCAGCTCGTACCCATAGAGAGGGCAAACCGTGATTGCCCAGGTGACCTTAGCGGAACCAATTGATAATCTCTGGAGCTTACTTGACAATTAATTGGAGCCAATTCGCAATTAAATATTGAACTTTGCACCTTTGGTCTCTCTTGAAATTATTTTTTTTGCGCTCTTGCCTATGCCTAGATAAATAAGGATTTCTTTCCTACCGGTGTTTGGGTGTTGACATACTTACAACAGCCACTTCCCCTTCTGCAAGCCCTGGGAAGGCTCAGCAGGTCCGCAGGTGTTTCCTAGCCCAGCTGCTGGCTTTGCATCCCCACTGCTCAAATCTATACGCTTCTCCCGACAAAAATCTCTCTCTTGCTCTTCTCAACATGGGGTAAAACTCAGCGGCACTTACAAATAGGTTCCTGGGCTTTTGCTCTGCTTTCACAAGAGCTGTAATTTGCCCATAGCAAGCAGCAAATTAGCAACAATGTGCAAGCACGTTGACTGCAGGACAGAGATTTTTTTGTTGGCACAGGTGTAAAACCACCCACTCCATGCCTGCCCGCCTCACAGCTTCCATCCAGCCATCCCTGGGTGCTGCCATTTCTGTGACTGCGAATGAAATGGTAACGCTGCACTTTTCTGTAACAGGTTTCTAAAAACTGAGGAGTCAAAGGTATCCTCTGTCCTGCTCCTGAGAACGACAATGGGATGCCATCACAGGGCAGCGGGATCCCCTGCTGCTACACACAGCATGAGCTCTGGTAGAAGAGCACGTCCAGCCGGGCACAGCGCTGCCACCCACTCACTAAAGGTGCTGCCGCTTGCCAGAGAACTCCAGCAATGGGTGAAATGGGAATAAAGATCATGAGATGGCCAGCAGGTACATACAGAACAAGTTTTGCCTTTTTTTTTTTAATTATAGTTTGTTGGAGTATTTTGTACAAACCCCATGGTCGGCTGTCAGAGGGAGAAAGGGAACTTCCAGCTCCCTGGGACAAGAAACTGCAGTCTTCCAATCTGCTGCTTACTGGGAAGAAGAAATGATGACTCTCCAGGCGCTTATTGCAAAGCAGAAATGATGACTCTCCAGGCGCATTATTCCCATGTGAGATGGTTTGGTGCAGGTCATGTTCTCACCCCTGCTGCAAGCAGCAAAAAAATCATCACAGAGATGTGAAAACAGCAGCTACGCACACCTGTATGGCCAGTGGTGGAAAGGTGCCTGCTTCTTCCAGTGAAGTTTCAGTGGTGACAAGCGTTTCAAGGGAAATGAGAGCTGAGGAGGGAGATACGATAGCCTTTCAGGTTTTTTTGTCATTTATGCGCCACTTCTGTCCATAATCATCCCTTTACATTGACCCAGGAAGGAGAAGTACCTAAAGCTTTAGCAGTCCTGGTGGTGAAGTTTTAACAGAGCTCTTTTCTACTCGTTGATGAGGCTTATGCACGTAACCCACACCGATAACACAGACTTCACTGATTTGCTGGATCTCCAATGTTTCTTGATACAGCAGAACATAGAATCGCTTGGGTTGGAAGAGACCTTCAAGATCATAGAGTCCAACCATAAACCTATGCCAAAACCACCCCTAAACCATGTCCCTCAGCACCACGTTTACCTGTCTTTTAAATACCTCCAGGGACCGCGATTCCACCACCTCCCTGGGCAGCCTGTTCCAATGCTTGGTAACCCTTGTGGTAAAGAAGTTTTTCCTAATATCCAACCTATCCAACATCATCAGTTGTCCAGCCAACACAGAGTGGTGGGCAAGACCTGACTACCTAGCGTTTAAAAAAGTGAAACCGTAGAGATTTCTTTCATATAAATACTCCAGTCTTTATTGCTTGAACACATCCTTAAGCTTTTTTCCCTGCCCCTGCTTGCGTTACTCCTCGCAGGGTACCTGCCTGCTGCCCCAGCAGCTGAGCGAGGATAGGATGAGGCTGATGAGCAGCTCCTTTTCCTCCAATGGGCCAACACCATCTTCTTCTTCTGGGTGCTAAGGCACACTGGCTGCTGGGACAGGCGAGCACCAGCTGCCCAGGGAATATCTCTTCCCAGCACTGAAAGAATTACTGAGGGCTTTCCATGACGCAAACCCCCGAGCAATGCAGGCAGCCTCACACACGGCAGAAAAAGAGAAGGAACGAAGGCCTTTTGCAAGAAATTCATCTTTATTGAAGCCACCATGAGTCACACGAGCTGCCAGCTGGCCTGAGGAATAACAATAGCAATGGCCTGGACAATAGCAGCTGGAGCTCACAAGGGAGATTGTCTCCCTCCAGAGAGCGATATACTTAACAGTACACACAAGTGAATCTTTCCCCACTGCTAGAAAGCGGGTGTGTTGCCAAGTGCGTATCACCACTAAATCCCTGTTAGACTAAGGCGTGTTTGTGACTGCCAGGAGGTAGTTTGAGTAATACTTTGGAGAGGTTTGAACACAATCCTGCTTCCAGCGAAGTCAATAGTGAAACTTCGCTGGTTCCAAGGGAGTGGGATGAGGAGCACTAGCCCTTTCCCTCCCCCCAGAGCAATTTTTTTTCCCCAATGCAAGACATTTGCAGCCATGTTCAAAATGCTAACCAGGTGCTGCAGGCTGTACTGCTGTTCTTGTGCATGTAACAGCCCCTGCCTGAGGGACAGGACCAGTCCTTAACATCAGCATGGAGGGTGTTCCACATTTATCTCCATAAGCAATTGCTACTTCCTGTTTTTCATAGCTAAAAGCCACAACGAAGGAGAGGAGTGGAGGCTGTTGTTGATTCAACAGACATTTCACATTGCCATATAGTTTACAGCAGGTTTTCCAGCAGGTGCTAAGTCTATTGCAATGATGGGTTTCAGCTCAGAAACAGCTCTGCCTCCTTGCAATGAGGGCAAAGCACTCCAGGGAAGCCAGCTTTTGAGCTAGACTGAGCGCTGAGTTCTTCAGCTGATTGAGGCTTTTTAAATTTCTGTTTATCATTGATAAGGTGATGTAGAGAGGATGTGGAGCTGGACATTGTATTGTTTGACCTGGCTGGAGATCAGTCCTGCTCTCTTACAGATTTAAACTTCGGTCCTGCGTGTATGTGCAATATCAAAGTCCTTTTGTATTGCACAGCAGCACAGTGGGTTAGCAAAACTAGGTAAACACAGCGCTAAGGCTGAACGTTGAACAAGCCCCTGTGAAATCAGTGTGGCATCAAGCTCTAGGAAGCTGCCTAAATCCTAAGAATCAAAAAATAATGGTGTATTGCATTAGCAAGGGGGAATAGCAGAGGGATATCTCCTTATGCTGGTCATTTTCAAAGCTCATGCACTGCTTTCTGATCCCCCCCCGATCTCTACCAAAAGCTCTGTAAATAGGGCAATATTTGAAAACAGGGGAAAAACAGTTGACAGTTGATGAATGCCTACATACCCCAGCATGATCAGAAACATGCCCAAAGTCAATCATTATGAGTGTCCAGGCCAGGAAGAGCACATTTCCTATCAGCAATGACACACTTTGTGTCCACGTATTTACTGATAGCAAAAGATCAGTCCTGGGCTGTCATCCAAAGCCACTTTCCTAGAAACACTGCATCTCTGGAGGTCACAGGGAGGTGCTCAGATGACAGTGCAAGACAAACTTGGTTTAACGCTGTGATTTTTGCTGGGCTTCTCTCTCCATTTTTGTCCTAAGGGGCTCTTTGTGTGCTGCTTGTAGAACTACAGCCCGTACGTCCCCCGGCAAGGCGATCTGCATGTCCAAGCCCAGGTGCACGTCTCAGTACTTGTCCATTTTTGGTGAAGGTGTGGGACTGCTCCTCTGCAGAGTATCATCCGCCCTGAGCGGCTTGGAAATGCACAGCAGCTCGTAGTGCAGGAAGGGGAAACGTGTGACACACGTCCCACCACCTGACCCCACACAACACCTTCCCAGGGAATTTTGTGACTTCAGACGTCTTCCTGCACCAAAAGCTGCCTCTACCTGGTAGGGATGCCCAGGCAGCAGGTTTCTACCTCTCTCGCAGGATATATTTGCCTTTTCGGTCCAGGTTGCTGCTGAAGTGGATGGAGAACCAGAGGAATGAAGTCAGGATCATTCCATAAACCTAAAAGGGAAGTAAACGAGACAGGCACACAAACACCAAACTGATTATGATGCTCCACCTGTGCAAATAAGCGATCATAAATATTATCTGTTAGTCCACCATTGGCATTTCTGAATTTATGTATCAGGATGTCACATTTTTCTTAAGAGAGCTGTTTTCCAGTAAAACAGTGAACATCAGTGCCAACATGGGAGAAAAAAAATCCCAACACTCAACATGTGGTTAAAGCAGCTGATTGGAATTAGCACAGTACAGCTCAAGCCCAGTCCTAAAAATACCGATAAATGAGATGGAACCAGGAAATTCAGATTTCAAATTCCTGCGACAAAACATTCCTCTAAGCAAACAAACATCTCTCTCTCATAATAATAGCCTTTTGTAAAGATAACATAGGGAGAAAAAAAACCCAAACCTCATGTGTTGTTTGGAGTAAAAAAAAAAACCCACCCAACAAAAAAAGACCCTAACAAAACCCAAATCCCACATCAGGATTTACACAGGCAAAGATAAAGCTGCTGTGGGAAGGATAACAATGGCTGCAACGATGTGCCCTTTCCTAAAAGCCTGCCTTAATGTGCAAGTGCCTTTGCTTGCAGCTTGATCTGGGGACATATGGGCGTTGTTGGCCGAGGAACAGTGACATCAGAGCAGCTACAGCCCTTGTTGTGCGCTTCCTTTGCATCCTGCCATCACAATAGTAAACCGTGCAGAGAGATTTCCTCTCGCTCACACTTCAAAGATAGCCGCCTTATCTGGCTATAGCATCAAGCTGTGAAAAAGATATATATATAACAAAAACGCTCCTGCTTTTTTCAGAATATAGCTGCAGTGAAATTCCTCCTATACCTGAGGAAAAATTAGAAAGCAACACCAAATAGTCACACGTGACTTTACATTTATATCTCCATAGCAGTGCCTGTTGGTTTTCCTAACGTACTACTAGCAGTATAAAATACAAAAGTGTTTGATCCTCTGGGTTTTATTAGATGGAGAAGATACTTTCAACCCATAATTGTGCCAAGGTGGACACAAGTAGTAAAATAATCTCCAAATACACATGCAGTCAAGAAAGGTCGCCCCAGCTGGGGAGCAGCACCGTGATATCACAGCAGACCAAACCTCCCTTCATGGTGCAGAAATAAATCTCCTGGCACGTACTCTTTTCTGGCCTCCTTCACCACACATGCAGGGTCCTCATGTAGAGGTAATTAGTGATACACCTCTGCCAAGAAGTGGGAGGAGAATACAAACAGGCTTGTTTTAATCAGCTGTGATCTCCAGCTCCAAAAGGACCATTCCCATGCAGCCACCAAGCGTCCTCTCTCAGCATTTAATTTTTTCCTTTTGTCCTCACCCAAATAAGACTCACAAATTCAGTACAGACTCTTTCTACCCAAGCCAGCCTCCGAAGATGATCCTACACCTCCTCTGCAGGATCCTCTTTGAAAGAGGGAGCCCAGGCAACATGCTCCACTCCCTTCCTTCGCAGCCGGCTCCTTGAGATCCTGTGCTTCTGCCACCCACTGCCTGAGATGCACCTTACCGGGTTCGTTAGTGGTCATTAATAGGATGAGACCTTCCCTTTCTGCACAGCTCTCCAGCTCCACTGCTGGTGCTCGGTAACTTTCAAGAGCTTTCAGCTCTGGCCACACGAAGCAACTTCCCAGGCTGAGCTGGGAGGCAGCCAGCGAGCACTGGGCAAGGAAAGGCAGCAAGTTTCCTAAAACACGGAGCTTAGACTGCATCTCTTTTTCCACAATTGCTGCCGGCTTCCCACTTGATGTGCAAGCCGTCTGCCAGGCGACATGGCCTCTTGCTTGCAGCAAAAGGCGCGCAGGCAAGCCTGGGTGAATGAAATGCAGACACTGCTGCAGCCCACTCCCACTGCTCCCTGCTCCCAGCTGCTGTGCCTAGTTTGGGCAGGAAAACTGTGAAGGAGCAGGGAAACCCCTCCAGCCATCAGCCTGGCCAAGGCAGGTCCTGGTCCTTTTTTAATTTCCATGGTGGAGTCTACCATCACTTGTTCCTCTGCTGTCAGTCTCCAAAGTCATCTGAAATCCTAGCTTCTGGGGGCTAATTTAGGATACACCTCTCCTGGTGGAGCCTGCCTCTTGGGGCCAAAATGCGAAGGAGCAGATATAGCTACCATGAAGCCGATGGTGACGCCCAGCAGTGAGGAGACGAAGTCCATGTGCTTCTTCAGTAAGTCTGGAATCTCTCGCAGGCAGTCCTAGGAGCAGAGAGATACCCCTTGTAGCACGGCAGCAGCTCAATGGGGGATTTTGTCCCCCCAACAGCACTTGTCACAACCCCAAATAGAAAGGGAGGCAAGAGAGGAATGCAGCATTGCACGGCTGGGCTGCTCTGTGGCCAGCTCTCCTTTATTCTTCTGCTTGGTGCAACTTGGGAAGACAAACACCTGCAGTGTATCTTCCATTACTACAATACACCCATGATTTTCTTGGTATGATGCGTTTCAGACTGGGGGGGGGGATGTGTGTGCGCACAGGTAAGCGTGGTCACGCACAAGCATTTTTCTTTCCACCCACCGGCAAATGGAAGGAGGGAAATGAAAAGATGGAAAAGCAGAGCACACCATAATGCTAAATACGTTCCCCAGGGATAGTAATGAACAGCTCAGTTTCGCAAGGTGTTGCGAGCATTAATATACATTAGCCTTAAGCATGCCAGCGTTCCCACAAGAATCCAGGAGGTGTTAGCCAAGAGAGCCATTTCAAAAGTGCAAGCGTGTACCCTTGATGAAGTGATTTACAGAGCGAGGTAAGAGCGCTCGAAGCCAAGAGTGAATGTAGCACAGCTACCAAACCCTGAGGTTCCCCGGGTTGCAAAAATGCATCCTCCTACCCACCTTTCCCAGGCTCGTCACTGGAGAAAACACAAACCGTTAGTAGGGCAGGTGGGGAACAGTCACCCCTACAGCGCCCGGTTTCATCCTGCTCTCCCTTCCTGCTCTTTGAGCCAAGCTCAACCCGGCTTCAAGATGTGACGTTCCCAGAGGCAGTGCTTTGAAACGCTGCCCTGTGGGCTGACACATGTCTGCACATCACGGCGACCTGTTAGCACTTGACATCTTCACCTAACAACAATGTTTTTGTATAGCTGTAGCAACATGGGTTTGTTTTTCCTAGGGACAACACACATATTGATGCTGGCAGCTTTAGCTGCTTCAGCTGATTTGGCTACTCCAGTGGAAGAAAAATAATCATATGATAGATTTGCTCAGAGAGTATGAAGTCTACGTTGCGGCTTCAGCACCGAGGCAGTCTAGTACTGGTGGCTTCTCCATCAGCCTCTCTGAGATACTGCAAAGACGAAGAATGAAGTGTGCTTGGTGAAGCTACTTTTGGCCATCGTGATCCTGCTTCATGAGTTTCTCATTTTAATACCCATTTAATGCCCTGAAAAAAGAAATTACAGCAAAATCCACATTTGCTGTTAGAGGGACACTTTTTAAGCCTCAGAAACTAGTGTCACATGGAGACATCCAACCATTTTTTTGAGCTCAGTCATTATGTCCTTGATATGTCACAATTTCTGCAGAGGCAGGAAATGAGGAGGAAGCTGGAGGGAAGTGACAGGCTGCAAACACAAACATTTTGAAGTCCTTTTAGAGGTGGAAAGGAAACTGCATCTGCAGATCTGAGACCTGCTGATCCTACCTCCAGTAGGTGAGGTGCCTCCTTATCAAAACAACCACCCCCCAGTGAAACAAACCCCAACCCACAGCAACCCCAGGCTATGGAAAAGCCACAGTTCTCATTAATACTTAAACACCAGTGAGGTTTCAACAGTTAGCAAGTAGTGGCACAACCCCACTGTGGGGTGGAAGAAACCTTTCCCTTACCTGTCCTGCATTGCGCACCTGGCTGGACGGGCACGTCTTGCGCTCGACGTTGGCAGTGTCCCCAAATGGAGAGTGTTTCCCACAGCACAAGAACTGGAAGAGAAGGAGAGGTCTGCCAGCTGGGGCTCTCCCTTCGCTGCCAGCTGCTGCGGCAGGAGATGCTGGTGACGGGCCACCCTTCCTCCCTGCTGCCCCAGGCAGGGCCATACAACCTGGGCTGCTAGGAGCAAAGCAGCAGTGGAGGTTAAATTCAGAGGAGGTGTATGGATCTGGCCCCAAACTTGCCTGTGCTCCTCCGGGACTGCTGCTTGGAGCTGTGGCCAAGCCCTCGCTCCATGGTCACACCAGTTCTCACAGTGGCTGCTCTGGAAAACCCAGGGAAGCACAGACTTATGTTTCCAGCGCTTATTATGGGCTTGGGTGGGGTGCATCCTCAGCAACACCCACTGTCAAACTGGTTTCGTATAGCCAGAGTGAACTGGTCAGCTTGGAGCATCAGCAGAAGGGGAAAGAAAATAAGACTAGAGGGCTGCTTCTCCATCAATTGAAGTGGCTGAAATAAGCCATTGATGAAGCTGGGTATTGTGCCTGGTTCTCCTTGCCAAGGAGTACTCTGGGTATGCTGCTCCACAAGCCTGCAGAGCTAGCACCACTGTGCCTTGTCATGTCTCTGAGGGCCACCACCATTGTTGCAATGAGAAACATTTGCCCTTTTCTGTGTTTTGAGAAGCACGGACAAAAGTAGCTTTGGGAAATACTTGTTAGGATGATTTAAGAAAACACAGAAGGATAAAGGGAGCTGCATGGGAGGTGATTGGAAACATGCGAGTGGAGCTGACCTTCCTGTTAGGCTTGTTGCGTGCCATGAACTCGCTACCCAAACAGGCCCTGCTGCACAAGGAGACAGCATCTCCTTTTACTCAACGGGAACTCAGGATTTGCCCGCCACAGGAGACAACCTCACCCATCTCCAGTGGCTTTGAGGGCAAGCGTCCTCCCTGTGCTCTGGGCAACCACCCTTGCCCACCCACTGAGCTACAGAGAAGTTGCCTGCGCCGGCAGCATCCTGGGTGGTGGTTTTGGCGAGCTTGCTAGCAGCCTCCGGCATTGCAAGAGGCCACATAACCTCCAGTACTCAGCCATCAGCTCAAGGGTAAACAGAAATAACAGAGTCTAAATACTTCTGCAGGACAACGTGGAATTCCTTCGCTGTCTCTGCCTGACTGGGGATACCAGAGAGGTGTATATCTACTTTCTTGCACCACAGAGAGGGAACACAGGGGAGGTCTCCTGACCTCTCAGCAGAACACGGTCTGCTGAGACAGACTCTCTCTCTGTATATATATCAGCTACAGTGCAGAAGCTTTGAAGATATCACACCAAGGCGATACTCAGGTAGGTGGCCCTTTCCTCCTGTTGATAATCTGGTTGGTCAAACCCAGGAAAGAAAGAGTAGGAAGGAGGACCAGACATCACAGCAAGCTGGAGGACTTGGTTCCCGAGGGAAAACAGCATTGCAGCATCCAGGAGGCAGAACACGGGCATCAGACCCAGCCTGCTGAAACCGTCAAGAAAACACCCGAGGGCAAGGTTTTCTGCTAAGACTGGAAGACAACTTACTGCTTCGTGGATGGCAGTCAGCTCGTGCCTCCTGAAGCTGGAGGTGTTCCTCCTCACCTCCTCGTACACAAGATCGTACACATCCATTATGCTGTCTTCCACCTGCGAAGAGAGCAGAGATCTGTATGCAGAAAACACTGACTGTGGTCATCTCCGCAGGGAAACACGTTCTTCTCGCGTCCCCCCAGATCTCCCAGGTATAGCGAGACAAGAAGTGCAGCTATTAAATGACCACCACGCAGCAGCAGAAGCTGGTGTATGACCCACCACGCACCAAGGGGCTCCTCCAGCATGGTGAGTCCCATGAGACAGGCTGCAATGCTGAGTGTGGACCACCTTCTGCTATGTGTTGCCCTTCAGCACCACACCAGTGTCTCACCAGCTGATGGCCAGAGCTTTTGGTCAGTTTTGGGTTTAGGGTCAGAGAATAACTCTGGTGCCTGTGACCCATGTGCCTCCAAGTCCCTCTGCCAGGCGGGGATGACACCGTCTCCCTGTCCTGATGGGTGACAGTGAGGACAGGCACACATGACTGTGAGATGCTAAAATAAAAAGGTGAGAGGACCTCGGGCGGCTGGCATTATCCCAGCAACCAAGGAGTTCCTCCAAATAGAGCCAAAGAAATAACAGAGTGATTCAGCCGTGAATCAGACCCTAAATATTTACCAAACGTGTGAGAACTCACAGCTTGACAGATCCCAGCCAACTCCCACTCAGGTTTCAAAAGGGAAAACTATGACAATTGCCTTCAGTGCCTGGAGTCAAAACCTTATTTCTTCCTTTCGTTTTCTCTCGCTTCCTCACCACCATCGATCGGAGCAGACCTGATAGCAGCGCTTGGCTTTCAGGAGGGGAAAAATCGATCGGCGAGACAGACAAGAGTGGGTGGCCACACAGGGAGGGATGGGCGCTCCGGCAGCGGTGCCATCTCTCAGCAAGGATTTTCAGCTCAGTCTTGAGGGGCTGTGCTTGGAAATTACTCTAGGGGGGGGAAAAAAAAATCCCAAATCCATGTGCTTGGGGGTGAAACCAGGGTCATTTGAGGCAATGACAGCCACCACTGCAATATTGCTCTACCCTGCCTGGCTGTCCAAAACGCAAGCAACTAACAGAGGTTGATACCAAGGGAAGGGAGAGAGTGGGGTTGAGAAGATTACTTGTATCCGTCTCAGCTCCGTGCCACTAGGAATAGAGTTTAAATGCTCACATAGGAAGATTTTCCACAGCTATTAACATGGCACAGAAGTAGAGGGGGGCTTGGGGGGGTTTCTCTGCAGCAAAGCTGCTGTCCCAACAGGATGCTCCATCACCCACCACGGAGCAATCAGTAGGTGAGGCAGGAGAGACCCAGCCCTAACGAGAGAGGTCCAATGAGGGACAGGGCACAGATATTCTGAGCCAAGGAAAAAATGCTCCATAGCAAGCTGCACGATGCTGAGCTGTCCCACGCAGGTGAGGAGACAAGATGCTCATTTTGTCACCTCTGTGTATCAGAGAGTGTCGAGCAGGATGGGCGCAGCAGTCAGACAAGATCTCTAGCAGACTTGTGCAACCCTGCTTAAACCCCAGTCAAAAGGAAAACACCCAAGCTTTTCTAACTTCTTGTGGCCCATGAAATAGCTTTCCAGCAGCGGCAATTGAATAAATGGATTCAATAAAAAGAGCATCCATTTCCATTGAAGAACTGGATTAAGAATAATGAAAAAAAGAATAATCTTTTGACCTCCTCTTGTGGCCTCGTGTGGCTGAGGAAGGAAGGAAGGAAGAACAGAGCAGACAGCTTCTTAAGCTAAGAGATTATTACCTTTTGAATATCCCAACCCCACTCTAAGATGCAGGAATAAAAACTATTTTGTGTTGTGACAACATATGTATGGGTCTTGGTAAAGTAATGCATGTACAATTTTTGCCTTTTCATATTTATCTTTAGGCTCGGGATGCTGAACTTCCACCCCCAAAAGGCCTAAATTTCAAGGGTTTCAAGCAAGTTGCTGGGTTCAAGGGTTGGAAGCAATCCAGAAGTTTAACATTAAAGGTCTACTGAGCACTGGGATAGGCAGTTTTAAGCCCTCTGCTTTGCCTGCACACATTCCCCAAAAATCTCACAAAAACTGGCAAAAAATGCTCCTTTGACTGCAGTGAGTTTCAGACCGGCTCTGGCTGCTTAATTTATAACCATATTCAACTCAAACCAATGTAAGATGAGACTTTGTCCAGTGATGTTTCACCTGCGAAGACCATCGCAGGCTCCCTAGCAGTACAGCAGGCTCCGACCACGCCACCAGAACCAATTCTCTATGGAGGAAACTCAATGCTCATTAGTGTTTTATTCTGATAATAAACCCCAGGGCCCAACTGAGGCTGATGTCCTCCTCAGCACCTTCTCAGGTCATCGTGCTGCACTAGGCAACCTGGGAGGAGGGCAGGTGAGCTGCCCAGATGTTGGCAGCTGCTGGCCACTGCCCATAGTCTGCCGCAGCTGCCAGATGGGCAAGCTCCTGCCAGCTGCATGAGACCACAAGAGGATCGATTTGACCAGGAGAGGTCCTGCCTGATGCCGTGTTGCAAGTTTGCACCCTCCACATCCTATCAGGTACCACGCAACAACATGAAACAATGAAACTAAGGCTGTTTGAAGGAAAAGAGTGTCTAGGAAAGAACTGAACAAGAACTAGATTGCTGTAACAAAGCTATGGCAGGAAATTATTCCAACTATTGGAAACAGTAAGGGAAGAAACCATGAGCAGTGCCCGTTCCACAGCCAGTTCGACTACAGTGATGGTGATGATGATGAAGGTAATCTCCAGGTACATAATGACTAAAGACCAATTGTACCCTGTTTCTGAGCTTGCTTGTGAGCTGGCTTCTCATTTATTTACTGATTATTTTTTCTTTTCATTTTGCCAAGCAGCCTCCAAGAACTGAAAGCCCAAAGGATTAAGCATAAAATATTTTATAGCAATAATTTCCTTTTAGAATGTGTGTCTGGGCAAGCCTAAGAGTACAGTTTGCTGATTAGTCTTTCTCAGCATTTCTATATAGCAATTATATCTAGCATTTATATCCAGCTATTATCTGAATACGCTATTCAAGTCCTGGTAAGGGAATATCGAACTAAAAAAAAAAACCAAACCCCAAACATTTTTTAAAGAGTGAATTGACTGTAGTTCCTCCACATCATCTTTCTGATTTTTTCTAGGATCATTTGATTTTGGAGGGGAAAATTGCTGTCTTCATACAAGAGGAGGTCTGTTTTCAAAGATCACTGCAGAGAGCTTTATCATTTAAATATTTCAGAGGTAGGCATAAGTACTAAATCTCAGTATTTATCACTGTCTTTTTCCTTCTGTGCAGGAGATTGTGCCACAGAGCATACAAGAGGTCTCGTTTAACAAGGAGACATATAAGACCATGAAAGATTGCACTAACGAACCATCATCTTAGCGACTTTTCTGGCTGGGATAGGGTTATGTTTACAGTCAGAGCTGCAGCTGAGCTCTGAAGCACCAGTCACGCATGGCAGTGTCTATCCAGCCCAAAATGGCATGCTAACGCATGCATGCCTAATGATGTAAAAAATAAAATCTGAAAGCATGAGGCAGAGTCACGAGGTGGTTTCATGACCCATCCTTATTTGCAACATTATTTTATCCAGCAGACACAAGTTCATCCCTATATTTTCCCTTTGATCCGGAACATAACACAGCAAAGAGCTAGATAGCAGCACTGCTTTGTGCCAGCCTCGCCAAATTCCCATCGCACACTCCACTGACAGGCAACTTTCACTCCATTGCCTCAAAATAATTTTCCGTTTCTTACACCAGATGTTGGAGAGGAAAAAAAAAAAATTACAAACAATCAGGGTGCTTTCTTTCACAGTTAAACAACAGGATGCCGTTTGAGTGGTTATGCTGATAGCGTTAATAACATGCTTTAAGAAAGCCACAGCTGTACCCCATCCCTTAACTCGGACAGTAGTTAGCACGTAATGGACAAATACAGCTGGAGAAGAGAAATTCTGTCTGGGCTTCTTTTTGAAGGGCCTTACACTCCCCCCCACATATTAGGCTCATTATGGTCAAGTGGATTTTCCTGTTTCTAGAGACATGCTGTGACCCACTGCTGGAGGAGTGTTTCTCAGTGAAGCTCTCCCTTGGAAGGAGATGGCTCCTGCAATGCTCATTGGTAAAAAAACCCCCAAACCACTGAGAGCTAAAGATGAAGTATCAGCTGGGCTTTGACTTAAGAAAAATGTCCAGGTTAAGTGATATGGAGGTCACACCTTGCAGTCATTCTTTTCCTGGAAGACTCCGGGTGAAATGTTCCAGCTCTAAATTAGTCAAATAATTGCTGCCTCCCATTTCTGTCTGCATTCCTTAATGAAACATTCATTTAGGGATGCTATCGATGGGTTGTTGGATACAACAAATGGAAAATCACCACCGAGACTGATGCAACTGACTCCAGCTGACTCAACAGAGTAGCATTTTTCACTTAAAGTAAAAGAAAGAAGGAATTTTGACATTGTTTATCATCCTCTAAATCCTTTATCCCCCAAGAAACAGAATTTATGACTGCAGGAAGGCATTTATTCTAAGCCATTAGTGTTCTTGCCCTTGGCTATTAGAAACTAAAGCAAGTTTCAGTCTTACTTCCTTCAAGAGGAAAACTGACATTTTTGACATGGGTCATTTATCAAGGATAATCTTTACCTGTAACTGGATTTGGACCAGAAAGATGAGAGGAGGTCGGCCTTCAGTTCCTGACCCTTTTGCAAGCCAGGAGTGTCAATGAATCCCCCTCCCATGGCCAGTGAATACCTGAGCCCAGGCAACCTGAGCTAGTTGCTTTGACGTATGTTGAAAAACTACATCAAAGTTAGACTCATACCAAGAGGAACAGCCTGAGACCTACTGAGCAAGGCATCTTTGCAATACTCATTGGCCAAAAATCTCTCTGAAGAGCTGGAACTCCAGGAGAACATAGTGAAAGGAGATGTCAGGACTGCGTCAAGGACAAGCCCACCCCTCTCCTTTCTGCTTAACAGGAATGCTTTTGACATGGCAGAGGAGGGAGGCAAGCATGGCAAGCAGAAGGAAGATCCTCCTCTCACGTGGCTCTTCGTGCCTTTGAGGTAATGAACCGAGCACACGCACCGCAGCCTCAGAAGAAAATGCAGCCTCAGCACTTCATGTTCTTTCAGCATCGCCCAGAAGGATGTACTCACCAGCGCCTCTCAGAAACATGCCTTCTGCGGCAGCTACCGCAGACTGCCTCGCTTCACTACTTAGATGAGATGCGAAAGGGGAATAAAGCGATTGACCCTTCCTTCCTTGCTCCAGTAAGAAAACCACTTTTGTATTTCACAATTTCCATCTTCCCTTTCCTCCCCAGCGTGCAGAGCTGCATGTGTGCACAGCATCTCAGAAAAGGGAGTGGGAGGAGGGGGGCAGATGCAATTGCTTGGGTTTGGATACAGGAACGATGCCACGGCAGCGAAAGAGAGGAGGGAAAACCTCTCTGGGTGCTTGAGCCAGGTTGCAGATCCACTCTCACCGCATGGTAAGATGGGCTCCTCCGCCCCATGTTGGACCAGGTCTTCGTTGCCATGTCTAACACAGTCATTACAACATGCTGTAGCTTTATATTTCCTTAATAGCATGTCAGCTCCCCTCCTCTCCAGCCTTCCTGAAGCCAATCAATCCCAGCTGCGGGAACCCGGCCAGCCAGCACTGCAAACCAAAGCTGCCTTTGAGGCCCCCTGTGGAAAACTGCAGAAGACGAGGAGGTGCTTCTCCTCTGAATGCTGGTGCTCACTGGGGACTGCTGATGTGAGAAGAGTGAGATCTAGATGAGGCCTTTAGCTAAATGGTTTTCAATTTTTCTTTCCAGTATATATATTATATACACATACATACACTTTTTTTTTTTTTAAAACACAAGTCATGCACTTCCCCCCACTTTCTCGCGCAAGAAGAGGACCAAGCAATCCCTGACCATCTTTTGGTCCATTACTGAGCAAATACAGAGAAGGAGAGAGAACAAAAACCATTGTGGAGCAAAAAATTCAGGAAAAGTAAAGCCTTACAAAGCTGTTTCTCTCTGATCCCAGTGTTTCCATCGTGTCCTCGCACAAAACATTTAAAACAGGAGAAAGCGCTGAGTTGTTACACTGCTCACCTCCTCCTCATTTCCCATCTCTGTGTCCAAAAACAGCAGCAAAAGTCTAGCTGTACAGGTGCCATACAACCCACTCAGGGGGGACATCACAGCCTCATGCTCAACCAAGCTGTAAACCCCTGAGGCCACCTCTGTGCTACAGGGATGCAGCCAGGAGCATCGCCTTGTGACAGTGGCGGAGCACCGGATGCTTTACAGGGAAGCACAGAAAAACCAGGCAAGCAGTTAATCAACACCAACAAGTTTTTTTCCCCCTCCCTAAATTCTCCAGCTCTGGGGCTGTGTTGCTTGCGAGTAACACCAGCCTCAGTGTATCAAGGTCCTCTTGGGGGGGCTGGGGTTTTTTTTGGTTTGGTTTGGTTTTTAAAACAAGTTTTAAGTATTTCAGTCCGTTTTATAACAGAACTACAAACCCAACAGGCTGCTGATGGCCCACACCAATCCTTTGCGTTCCTGTCATTCAGACACACAATCCAACAATTTATGAACACCATGGTTAAATTATCTCAGTCATCCCCCCCTCTCCTGCTCGTAGCACTTGAAACCACCGCCAGGCAAGACTGCTTCCCAAATGGAAAGTATTAAAAAACAACAAAAACAGTTTTATCTTTAAAAAAAAGTTGGATTGCCAACAGAGCCAGCCTCAGAGCAGCACTGTCACTTCCAAGCTGGTGGTGGCTGCCCTGCTGCAGTGAGAATCCTACAGCGATGGGAAGGCTGGATGTGCCACGGTGTCAGCTACCATCTGAGTGGCCTCTGGTACCACAGCTAACCCTGCTGGAAGCGGGAGCTCCAGCCAACACGCTGCCACGGAAAGCAGCAGAAATGGGGCTGCATGGGTTCAGCGTCAGGGCAGCCATAAATTATATAACTGATGAGTGCAAACGCCTGTGTGGCACGTCAGACAAAGGACAGCAGAGTCTCGCTGGGGGGAGCAGGTCGTTGTTGTGCAATGGGAACATAAACACTAAGAAACAGTCACAATTTTTAAAGACACCAAGGAAGGGGGCAGGTTTTCCCCTGTTTTTTATTTTTTCCATAGACTTCAGAGACCATGAAAGCTCAGCACTTACTTTAAACTGATTGCGCCTGGCAGAATAACAGCAAGAGCAAGGAGGACATCGGATTTTTCACAGTGTTTTGGCAGCCAAATCACTACTTTTTAAAAGTACTCTTAAAAGACCCCTGCAAGTAGCTACAAACCTTGTAGTTGGGATCCAGCCCAACTGAATTGGAAAACAAAAGGAAACTACCTGCACGCTTCAGGTCTGATTTCAGAAAGCACCTGAACACACCTTCAGCTTGCATTTAGATCCCATTAAAGTCTCTAGGACTTAAGCCTGCCTTTAAGCATCGCCCTCAGATAAAACAGACTGTGACCTGTGAGACTTTGCCCCAACACACACCGCTAGTGGGAGCGACGGAAGCAAACACACCCTGGAAAAGCCACAGAACTGGTTTGCCAACAGAAGGACCTCTACAATCCCGCTTGAGAAATTACCTGGGAAGTGCTGGGTCACTCCTTGCATACCCACAGAAACAAGCAACGCACATGCTGGATTTGAGCATGCAAAGATGGGATTCTCCTCCCAGGGACACAGGCAGTGCCACACCAGGCGTCGCAAAGGTGCTGGGTAGGAGGAAGACTTGCAGACAGGAGAAGAGCAGCACTCATCCCATATGGAGGGGAGGGAGTAGGGAAGCTGCTCTTTTCAAGAATGGGCCTTGGGGTGGAGCAATGCTCATTATTTAACAGCTGCAACTGTTAATCTCAGCTCTACACACCAGGTTCTGTTAGAAAATCACCACCTCAAAAGATGGCACCTTGCTCACTAGCAAAGCATACAAGACTCTGTTTCCCCTTCCCAATATGAGGAGGGGAGAGCAAAAAGGTTCCACCGAAGAAAGTTTCAAACAGAGCAAGACTTCAGGAGAACCAGAGTGTGCACGGGTGTGTTTGTGCTCCCTACCCCATAAAAAACTAAATCTTCATGTTTTTTCTCTGAGTACATGCCGTGCAACACAAAGACGCTAATGCTTTCCTATGCACGCAGAGCCAAAAGGCACTGGCAAAACCTCCTTTCGAAATCACCCAATGATTTGAGGGACCATTTGACAAGCGATTGCCATATCATTGCAGCCAGTGCAAATCCAAGTGACCTCTTCATCCAAAGGATGTGGGAAATTGGGCCTCTATGCCAGACGTACGGGCAACTATTTGCACCAGTGCTTCGTTTCAAATTTTCCCCAGAGCTGCGAAAAAATAATTTAATAGGTTTTAAGCTAGGGTTTATGTACAAGTGAATCTCTGTCATTAAAACGCTCATTCTGTTGCAAAACTCCTTTCACATTGCAGCAATTTTATTTTTGCTGATTCACCCTGCCATCTCGACTGGCTTGCACTGCCGGCATCCCAGGGCTGCTGGAAGGACCTTCCAAGCTGTTGCAGAGAAGGGGAACAGCAGAAGATGATGTGACATTGAAACTCCTCCGGCCTCTTTCACAGCAAGGCCCAGAATGAAACCCCAAACCTATTTTTGTGTTGGCTAGCAAGGGTACCAAAAATCTTTTATACCGCAGCTTCAAGGCTACCCTTTCCTCCAGCCTCTACAGGTAGGTTTTTAAAGCAGCAGTTAATGGGTGAGGAGTGAAGGAAAGCTGGGGAGGAGGAGGAGGAAGCAGCAGCCTTCCTCAGCAGCTGTGTCAGATGTGGCATAAGTCTCTCCTACATCTTCCTCCACATCCCAGGTCCCAGCTGCATTGGGCTGCACTGGAAATGACTAAAAGACCTCACCTAAACAGGCAGTAGTTTGCGGTAAAGGAACTGCCATAAAAATAACTTTGGAAAACAAGACTCAGCTCTTTGGCTTCGAGAATCAGGGCTTCCTAACATGGCTGAAAACCAGCTGAAAACCTCATCATTTCCGTGGTTACCACAGCTGTTGCATCAAAGGTGCTTGGGTAGAGGTCATCCTCCCTGCCCTCTCTTAAATGTCATTCTCTCATTCGCTTTGATTGCCCCACCGGTGTCAATCCCCAGAGAGGTTTGTGACACTTTCCTATCAAGACCACTTTTCCAACCAAGACCACATTTTGGCCAGGTGGCCCATAGGGAGGGCAACCAAACATGTCCCTCACCCTCATGGAGATCCTTGTCTGCACTAGGTTGGATATGGAAAGGGATCAACTGTCTCAAGTGATTCAGGCCAGGCAGAAAAACGCACTAGTTTCACGGGTGCTTGGAAGCTGGGCTGGGGTGTTTCTGGAGCCGCAGGATTGAAAGCGTGATGGGACAGAAGTGAAGGAGGAGTGTTCGGAGCAGCAGGTGAGGATGAAACTCAGGAACAGGCTGAACTAGAAAATACTGAAACATGAATGGCTCAACAATAGAGCTAGCAGGAGAAAAGGTCCTTCAACAACCTTCAGATTACAAATATTTTCATTTCAGATTTTCCTCTGAGCAATGTCCTGCCCAGAGATGTTTTCACACCTCTGCAAGTGACAGCAGCACCTTTTCTTGGTGCCATTGGCTATGAGGCAAAGTGTTTCTTTGTAAACTGGGAGTAGACCCTAGCAGAAAGGTTGCATTATACATGCTGGCAAGATAGGGAGAGGATCTGGGATGTAACTGTTGTTATTTGTTCTTCTCCCTTTTGTTCATGAGTAGTTTATTAGTTCCTCATTGAAAGTACTTTAACACAGACAGATGGATGCAAATCTGGCTTAGAAGACAGTACGGAGGAGGCCTGGACCTCACGAAACCCATTAATTGGCCACATGGATGGGTCAATCGAGCAAGAATAAAGAAAAATTACGATGCTGAACAGAGGGATCAACCTTCTAGGGTAAAGCACAAGTTGAGATTTCTGCATGTCTGGTATATGTTACTTTAAGAATAAAGACAGGTGACACTGAGTCTATATGGGATGCAGGTAGCTTAAAACATATGGCATCTGTCTGAAAGAATTCATTCAGGAGCTACAGAAGTTCACAAATACAGAAAAGAATGGGAAATGAGAAGATCTACATTGTGTTTACAGTGCCCAAGTCTGAGAATATAGAATATTTATGAATAACTCTTCTTTTTTGCCTGTCCTGTGTAGCTTCTCTGTAAGAAGTACTGTAAACACGTCTCTGAAAGAGTCACAAAGGCAAAAAGGGCATCTTGCTTTCATCATGTTCAAATGACATTTCTAACTACTGCCTCTTGGAAATAGGCATCAAAACAATTTTTCAACTGAAAATCGGGCTCTTCCATTTCAGACGATTTTCTGTAAGAAAGGTCTGCTTCATGAAGGGAATTCAGATTTTTCCTTTTTTTGAACAAGAGGAGTATTTGCCATGGTCTGGTGCAAGAGGGACCTCCCATCTCCTGGCTTGAAGAGGGACGGGAGGGCTCCACTTTTGGCGCTGCCTGCATTCGGCATCTCATCGACGGTGAGGGAGAGGATGGGACCTACTGATGGCAGCTCCCAGCTGGCATTCCCAAGCGAAACAGGTTGATTTTCTGTCTGGCTTTTCACTGGAAAGTCAATGTATTTTGCATGGGAAAAATACAAATTTTTGTTTTAGCCATGAACATGGTGGCAGTAGTCACTTGGTGCTCTGAGGCACTGATTCAGGTACGTGTAACGGCCATATTAATCAATATTCAATTTTACATCCCCTTTTCTTCATAGCTGCGTACATCCCATTAGGTTTACAAGCCATCCGCCAATTTGAATTTTTCCTCCCCATATTACTGCAATTAACTATTTCTGACAGTACTGACGCTCAGTAGGCTGGGGGAGGACACCTGCTTTAATTTTGCTCTTTACTTTGAGAAAGTCAGGCAAACAAACGGCTCTGTTAATGCAACTTTAGGAGTCTGAGGGGCAGTCACACCTGCATTTCTGTCTCATCTACATTTCTCTCTCACGTCTGCATTTCTCTCACTTGGTGAGACAGGTTACCTTTCAAGCCAAACTGAATTTCCATACGTTTTGTAAGTGACACTCCTAATTAAATCTTTCTTCATTTATATTCCCTGTTTCTCTTTGCATTTTAGAAAGCAGAGAAACCCAAGACTATCTCTAATGGTATTTTAATTTTTCTGTTGTCAGAAACACTGCTGGTTTTCTTTACCCGGAAAGTAAACATTTTACAAAACCCCCTCATTTTGCCTAGTGGAAACTGTTTTGCTTAAAGAAACCCAACCAACTACTACAGCTAACCGTAACACATGGGCGCATTTATGGGCAGGGCACTCAAAGCCAAAAAACCCAGGAAAATAATTTGAAGTAAAAACAGATGTAGTGATTAAGAGATATACAGAGAAAGTCATTCTCCTTTAAATATTTTCAGCAAAATATTCTTCTGAATGGCACTTCCTTGTGTTAGCCTGATATACAATTTTTTTTTGCAGCCTTTTTACAGAATCACAGAATCACCAGGGTTGGAAGGGACCTTCAGAGATCATCTAGTCTGACCTTCCTCCCAAAGCAGGTTCACCTAGAGGAGGCTGCACAGGAATGCATCCAGGCAGGTTTTTAATACCTCCAGCGAAGGAGAGTCCACAACCTCTCTGGGCAGCCTGTTCCAATGCGCTGTCACTCTTAAAGTAAGTAAGTTTTTCCTCATGTTGAGATGGAATTTCCTGTGTTCCAGCGTGTGCCCATTGCTTCTTGTCCTGTTGCGGGCCACCAGTGAAAGGAGTCTGACTGCATCCTCTTGACACCCACCCTTTGGATGTTTATAAGCATTGATGAGATCCTCTCTCAGTTTTCTCTTCTCCAGCCTAAACAGATGCAGGGGTCTCAGCCTTTCCTCATAACTCCAGTCCCTTGATCATCTTTGTAGCCCTCTGAGGGACTCTCTCCAGTAGCTCTCTGTCTTTCTTGAACTGGGGAGCCCAGAACTGGACACAGATGTGGCCCTACCAGGGCAGAGTAGAGGGGCAGGATAACCTCCGTACACCTGCTGGCCACGCTCTTTTTCATGCAGCCCAGGATGCCATTGGCCTTCTTGGCCACAAGGGCACATTGCTGGCTCATGGCCAACTTGTCCACCAGCACTCCCAGGTCCCTCCCTGCAGAGCTGCTTTCCAGCAGGTCAGCCCCCAACCTGTACTGGTGCATGAGGTTATTCCTCCCTAGGTGCAGGACCCTACACTTCCCCTTGTTGAACTTCATTAGCTTCATTTACACCTTACTCCATATTTGTGGATTTAAAAGTGTGACTAAACAGTCTATTTGGATAATGCAATTTCACAAGACCAATCAGACAGACTTTCTGGTGCCATTTCTCCTTTGCTGGCACAGCTTTTGTTTCAATCTCTCATTAAAAACTTCTGCAGAAGGAGGAAACTGTCCTCGGGGCCTCCTTTCTGTGGTGGTCATGAAAACCAAATTATTTCCATGTTGAACTGTTAGTGTGAAACTAATAAATTTTGATAGTTTTGCCTGAAATCAGGGAAAAATATATGCAGAGGCTGTGGAAAGACTTTTTCATGGATTTCTCAGCTCTGATTGAAACTCCTTCAGCCAGGTAAGCGTAGAGATAAAAGATGCTGCTGTGTCATCAGCGCTCACCCTAACATTTCCACAGCAGCCAGACAAATTCACGGAGGAAAAATCCACTGAAAGCACTAAAGGCAAAGGCACCAGCAGGTGCCACCAGCAGGCAGTTGCACCACAAGCTGTTAGCATCTGAAAAAGCATTGCTTTGTGCTCACAGGGGTTTTATGCTTTTACCTTGGCCAACAGTGGGTGTGCTTGTCTCAGACTGGGTACCTTTGGTCTGATCCAGCAGAGTCATCTGTGTATTTCAAAGGATTTTCAGCTACTGTGGCCCCTGGTTAGCTCTGGAAAAACTTTCTGGAGAAGCAGAACCTTACCCTTCTCCTTAACCTTGACTTTGCCCTTTTGATGTCTGTTTTCAAAATGACTGGATTTTAATTTTTGCACGGGACACTGAACCGTTAAGGGATGGGGCTTCTTGGCCCTGGGAAGTGCAATTGCTGCAGCATGGATCAAGTCTCTGGGGTTTTGGTGGAGGGCTCCTCCAGCACAGAATGATGATCTTTTCCTGACACACTGGTCTTCAACCCCTCACAACATCTGTAACCCTACAGAGATGAGCTGGCAGCATCAATGCGACCCTAGTCCATTGGGATGATGTTTCATGTCACCCATATCCTCATTGCTGGCCAGAGCGTGGCAGGTTGTGGCACGTGCCCAGGGCTGGGTAGAAGCAAAATGGAGACAGGGACTGACATGCTGCATGAAATGTCCGTGAAAGTCCCAAATGCTTATCTGAATTACTGTTAGATAATTTGGATACTTCCCTAAAATACCTGTTCTGCTTTCAAAAAATAGGAGTAATGATTTATTTTTTTTCATGCTTAGAATCTCTTAATTTTTATTTTTTTTTCAGTGCAGGGCTGCAGGAAGAGGAATTAAGACCAAGCAGCAACAAATTCCTCTGAATGAGAAAAGGAATAAATATACAAAAAGCAAATTATATCAGATTAGGAAAGGGTTAAAAAAACTCCAAACCTTTAGGGCCTAACTTCTTTAGGCTGCTAAATATTAAGTTCAATTTCTGCTTTCCCCAGCAGCCTGCCACCCTGGCCCCAGGATCATCCCAGTCCTGGGGTAAGGGCACCCACCGCAGTGCTCGGGGCAGTCCCTTAGCAACTCTGCATGTCTCGCCTCAGTTTCCCCAGCACCTTGTGTCTCCAACACCATCTACCACATGACCAGCAAGCTCTGCAACAACAATTCAAAACCCCAACTTTACGGCAAATTTGACCTCATACAATCTTCTCTTTCTGGTCCAGCGTGACAGCGACCCAAACCACCATTTTTCAGAGTAGTGTTTTTACTGTACCACTGCTGCTGGTTAATAAACGCAGCTCTTGGGTGTTTCTCTTGGCCATTGCCAGAGACAACTTGAATGGTCACAAACTGCCATCGCCTTTGAATACAGGCTCCGGAATGACGTTAGCAGGAATTAGAGCTGGCTGGAAATGGCTTTTCAAAAGTCAAGCATCTCAACTAAAGCAAAACAAAACAAAAGCAAAATATCCCCTGCAAAAAAAAATAATCCCAAAGCTGTTTAAAACAAGACTTGCATTTTGTTTTGCCTTCAAGACAAAGCATTTGCCCTGTGCGAGGGTTTCCGTGGCTTCTCCCTTCAGACAACCCCATCGGAGAGGCAGCTGATGAAGGCAGCAAAGGACGGATGCGACGGAGCATGCATCTGATAGACCTTGGCATGGACAGCTTAATTACCACCAGATGTCCCTTTTCTGGGCGAAAGCATTGCTACAAAAAAATCTCCATCTGACAAGATGCTGGTGGTATTTCCTAGCAGCCGATGCTTACCTCTGTGCTGTGCGTGTACCTCCAGCAGACAGCTGGGATCAATCCACAGAAGGCCAGAGCAAAACAGAAAAATCCCTGAGGATAAAGAAGAAAAATACCATCAGTTACAGCACGGGGGGAAAAATATGCATTTAAAAACACCATTGGGATGTATTTAATACGCTCATTTGAGCAAGTTCAGTTATAGCTAGAGCTAAACATCACTTTCTTTTAATAACCCTCATAATGCTGGTTTCTTAAAAGAAATCAGATAGCTAATAATGTGATTCTCTATCAGGAGCCTCCTAATTACACTGTGGCTGTTTGAAGGGATTGACCAAAACAGGACGTGGCTCCCTGAAGAGCAGTTAACCTACTCTGCCCAAGNCCCAAGTTCCCCCTGGTGAAAAAAAAAAAAAAAAAAAAAAAGGAAAGAAAACCATTGTATTTACAGTATGCTCTTCTGCAGCAGGACTGTGCCCCAGAATACCACCTCCTTGCTCACAGGATTCAATCCCCTGTGTTTAAACAGCTATCAGTTTCAAAGAGGGGAAGACCCACAAAAAGAAGCGAGTAACTGGGATGGAGAGCAACCTCCTCTGGAATAAGAGCTGGACTTTGCCCTGTTAGCAAGGTGGCAGCTGCAGGGCCAAGCCACCTTCCTTAAATCAGCCCCATCCCAGTTAGACAAAAGGATGACAGAAATATAATCAAGGCCAGCAACTGACCCTGAAGTGTCAAAATAATAATGGCAACGACACAGGAGGTGGCTTGACTTTTGCCTTCTTCCCTAGGCATGCAGAGCTGGAAGTTAGATGTGTTGTCTGGTTATTTGAACAGAGCCGATCCAAAAAAAACCCCTGATGTAAACAGCGCTTGCCTGTTGTGACAGCTGGACCAAAGGATCTTGTTCACATTAAGAAAAAAAAATGTTTAAGAGGAAGAAAAAAGTGCCTGTAAAGCTTTTGAAGGCCAAATGGACTCATCAAATATGAATCCACAGCTCTCGTCTTGGAATGGCAAAAGACAATGAATAAGCACCAGATGAAAATGATTGCCTTTACAAGTTTTTCCGTGAAACTGTCCATCTTCCAACATGAAGTTATGTAGCAGAGGGAAATTACCCAACTGCCGACAGCTTATTTTGGTTTCTAACTTTTTTTCTATGAGCATTTTAATAGTAGGATGTTGCTGAAATCGCTTTGAGAGGATTAAATCTTCCATGAAAGCTTACCAAATTCAAGCTTAAGATAGGGAAGAGTTTTGCTGCAACCAATTCTGCTTCACCAAAAAACTTTTGCTTAAGAAATATGATTTAAAAAAAAAAAAAAAAGGCACAAACTCCTCCATATACAGCAAGAAAGGAAAATGTGTTGCTTCAAATCCTGGAAGTGAATGCGAACACGCCAATAAAATGACTTCTGCTGGTTTTTGTCCATCTGCTGCCTGCTGCGTTTCTCTGCTCGCGGCAGGATGATGCCCTGCCTGAGGGCTTTGCTCCAGGAGCAAGGCTGCCTTTGGCATCTCCCCACTCCCGTGGGGCTGCCTTCTTTCAGGATCTGCATTGGACACTGGGGAAAACCCTGGTAGAGCTCTTACGAAAACCCATAAATTATGTATGTCCAGTCTCTCCTTTCCTTTGATTTTTTTGGCAGCTGCCTGACCATATAGGTGGTGAGATCACTTGTTGCCTTGCCAGGAGCTGAAATGGGATAATGGGAGAAATGGGACCCTAAAGGAGAAGAAAGTCTGATCAAACGCTGATGTGACAAGGGGGATACAAGTAACAAAAGACAGGGAAGAGCGTGCAGGGAGAGATGCCACAGACCAAAGCACCAACCAAGCCTGAACCTGGCCGAGGTGGGTGGTTGAACCCCTGCAGGTACAGCACAAACTGGATGGGGGAGGAGGCGAAGTTACACGGGCATTTCAGGTTGCTCCTCACTAGGACCAGACCCTGCATTCTGCACCTTCTCCAACAACTTCCCCCCCAAACAAACAGCATAAGAAAGTCAACGTTTTCACCAAAATCAGGTTCAAAGACAAGAAAAAAAGAGAAAATTATGGCAGATGAAAAAGGCAGCACTGATAGCATTGTGAAAGCTCTTCCACACATCATTCCAGTAAGGGTGTAATTGAGAGGACCCACCATGAACAACATGGACAACATGTTGTGCACAGGAACAACAACGTGCCAGTGGTACCACCCAGATTTCTCCCTCCGTGCTCTCCCTTCCTTCCCCCACCAGCTCCAGCACTTAGGCCATCTCTCTGGGGCCAGAAACCACAGCAGATTAAAATCCTCCTTCTCATCTACCCTTTCTCGGCTCCACCCCACATTGCAGTCCTTCACTTCCAGCATCGGATCTCCCTTTATTTCTAACTAGCTTCTCTGGGAATACTGAGAGGCAGCCTCGTGGGAAGCTCCCCCTCCATCCAGCTGGTGAGGTGCAATTACATGGCTCTGAGAACATCTTATAAATGAATTATAGCCTGCTTTTTCCCTTCCCAGCCAAAAGGCTTTTGGAAGAGCAACTTTCTAGTTACATTAGAAGACATTAAGAGGGGAAAAAGAAAAAGGCAACGCATAGTTTGCATACAAAATGCAGAAGGGTCGAGGCTGGTTCACCATCTCCCAAACCTTTGGAGCTCCTTGGAGCCAGGCATGGGCTGCTGCCTGCTCCCTTTGCAGGCGGCAGCCACGTCAGCCCCGCAGAGGGCTGTCACCAGCCAGACATCAATTACACTTTTATGAATGATTTTATTTCCATCCTTGCTGCAAGGAACAATCTGTCTTTGAAAGACTTGGCAGAATCTGCACAAAACAGTGTCTTGTCTGTTGCCTGGCGTATCTTTTAATTCACCTTTCTGATGCTTCCCCTTTGGTTAAGGGGGTCTGCTTCGGAGGAGGGAGGGATCCTTTAGCTCAGACTGGGCTCAGTAGCTCTCCTATACCCTCGCATTCCCAGGGAAGGAGCCGACCTGTGCCCTGCTCAGCTCCAGCTGCTTTTGGTGCCCCTGTGGCCATTGCAAGGGCCAGATCCCTGCCAGACTTTACAGCCCAGGATGGGGAAGGGGGGAGCTAATTTCAGATTGCATCCATCAGGTCACATCCCTCCTTTGCTCCCTGACGCAGTTCATTTAAAAGCACATGACGTTTTTGCCATTCCACATAGCAAACACGAGCCAGTGATCTCGGTCCGAAGGAGGAATCTTGTCGTCGGCACCAACTGAGCACACCGGCTCTGCTCCTGGGGGAGCACTGGTGCATGGATGCCTCCCTCAGGAGCGCTGCGCCATGAGGGAGAGCAACAGGAGGCAGATTCATTTTGAAAGCAAGATGCTGAGGCGCGCTGCAGTGTTATGAAGGACCATCTACACACTTGCCTGCAACGATCCACCGGGGAGCAGTAAAGCAAACAGCCTGCGCTGTGTGCTGGCCCTACTGGCACATCACTCCGTGAAAAACTGGGTTATAGCAGGCATTCGCTGTGGCTTTTTTACCACAGGAGCTGTTTGGTGCTTGGAACAGCTGCTCCACCCTGAACACAAATTTTGCTCTAGATGAGCTTTTTTTTTTTTTTTTTTTTTATTTGCTGGGAGGTTCAGGTATAAGAATTTCAGCTGGGATATTCTGGTTTGCATGTTGTTCCCTTTTTTTCCTCCTCTCTCCGTCCAACCAGATAACAGTTCACTTTGCCTTAAACCCCACCGGAGCCAGAGCCTTTCCTCTGTACAAGCAGTACTAGCAAAAATGGAGTTTTCCTTCCTTCTCCTACTCTTCAATAGCGATGTGACCTTCAGGGACCGTAAGAGCTGCAGGATGTTTACATTCAGGACTGACTACATGATGGATCATGGATCAACAAAAAAGCAGGGTTTGCCGGAACTGGAGGAAAGTCAATAAACCTGTCACTACTCTACCTGTTTAAGAGGAGCTTTGGGGATAAAAGTCCAAGATTTTAGAACATAATATTTTATCCTTAAGTTCTCAGTTACTCTCTAGAAACCAGCTTCCTCACAAGCATCGGTGGATGCAGAGTGGCATCTGTCTGCTCTGGTGATGCTGCTAATGCAGCTACAAGACAAGCTCCTGAGACAGGTGTGCTTTGGCCAGTTTGACCTGTTCTGGCTTCTAACCACTGTTCACCCTTTATCATTATGAGGACAGCACCAGTAAAGCCTGCAAAGACCAAAACCCCTCCTCTGTATATACACAAACCTCCAGATAGCCAGGCAGGGGGAGCATTTGTAATTTAAGATGACCAAAAAACCACCAAAACCATCAAACAACCAACTCAGTAGGGAAACTGAGGCACGAGAAGGAGGCGGGATCCACCCAACAGGTCAGTGACCAGGGCCATACTCGTCTAAGTCTGCCTGCATCCTGGCTAGCATTTCCCCTGGGTTTTCCTTGGTTTACCAAGTAGCATTGTGGTGGATTAACCACACCGATGCAGACATCCCCCGAGCATGGCTCGGTTTCCTATGTAGCCACAGATTTCAGGCACCAATACTCTGGTGTCTTCCCTCTTTGATTAAAGGGTGAGTTAAATGGTTTTCTAAACAAAACACATGCTTTGCAGGAGAGGAAAAGTCCTTCAAAATCAATAGTGGCGGAAGGTGAAAAATCCTCTCCATCAATAAGCAGGAAAAAAGCTACGAGCCGGGGGGCTGATCCCTTCTGCCAGCTCCAGCCCAGGGGGGGATCAGGGAGGCAGGATGCGACACCAGCAACCAGTTTCAGAGCCCCACAGGGCCAAACGCCCCTCCTGCCCCTGGTTACATCTCACCGCAGCCATCAGGGGCCGGCTCTCCCTGCCTGCTTTTCTTGCTCGCAGACCGCAGACTAAATACGATTAAATATGAAGGTGTAGGAACTGGTGGGAGGATACTGGGATACTGACCAGAACAGCGGGTGCAGCTTACAGGAACAAGGAAAGCTCCCCTGTGGGATTTAGGATGCTGCTGAGCTGCTTGAACAAGGAGGAGCAGAGAATAAGGTTGGCGGCGACCAGCTCTTGGGTATTTCCCACGGCCTCCCGTTAATTTCTGAAGGGTTGGGCACACGCCAGCTCCCCCCTCCCCTTCCCTCAGCAGTGGTTACGGTGGCCGCTCGTTTCCCCCCGCATCTCCCGGTGCAGCGGGGGCTCGGCGGGGCCGCGGCTCCCTCCAGCGGCGGAGGCGCAGCCGGGCCGGACCCTCCCGGGGAAGCGCCGCGGTGGAGGGACCCCTGGCTTGGCTGCGAGCTGCCCCCCTCTCCCCTCTCCCCCTGCCCGGCCCCTCCGCCCGCCCCCCCCCCGCCCCTCACCCCGCCGGAGACCGGGGAAACGGAGCTTAAAGGGCACCGAGGGGCATCCCGTTATCCCCTGCCGAGAGCAGCGGGATAGATGCCCCAGCGCCGCAGCCGCCGGGAAAGCACCTCGCACCTTTCCTCCTCTTTCCGCAAGGCAATGATATCGTGTCTTCACGGTACGGTCACATTACAGATCCAAAATCTGTAATCTGTAATAGAAAGAGGAGAGGAGAGGAGAGGAGAGGAGAGGAGAGGAGAGGGCTGCCTTCCCCAGTGGACCCAAACTGTGAATGCTAAAGCAAAGTGAAGGGGCTGCCCTAGGAGCCGCAGAGAAAAGTGAACGGCTTGTTTGGGGTTTCTTTGGTGTCCGGAGCTTGGCTCTCTTACACCAAACTGGCCAGGCTGGGGGAGTCCCCGGGGGGCTGGAGGGAAGGACCTCCTCGTCCTCACCCTCCCAGCACGGTGACAGGAGAGCAGCAGCAGGCGGCCCGTGGAGGAGGGACAGCATCGCTGGAGTTCTCTGGGTATGTTTTCCTTCAGCTGTCCCTTCCGGAAACAGCTATAATTTTAACAGTCTCTTTTACCTAGTGGCATGTCCCAAACCACGCTACACGCCAGAGTAAGGCAACCGAATAAATGTTACAAAGAAGTTCAACTATATTTTCAGGCAACCCTGATGATTTCCCCTCGCCTGTTGTACGTACCCAGCTGTTGTTTTAGATGTGGTAATTGCAGGCACACACTAAAGTATACTTCAGCAAAAGAGAGGGGAATTATACATACTCTGCTGGCAGTATTCATAGGAAATGTGTCACTCAGCCCCCTTTGAGCATCTCAGAGAGAGAGAGGAAGACAGCGTATTGAGAATATGAAAACATTAACTTCAGAAGTTGCTTTGCAGTAAGTTTTAAAGGTGTGTCATCTGATTTCCACCATCATTGTCATTTTCCTCAATTAGATGGATTAGATAAATCTCTTGAAAGCTAGTTTACATATGACAGCAGTGCAATTATTTTACATTAAGCACTGCTTCATGCACAGTAACCTACCTGTTAGCTCCTGCCCTTCACACAACATGGGCAAACATGCAGTGAGCTTTTCTGCTCACCCCTCCAGCCCCGAGGCTGGAAGCTGCTCCATTCGAACTAAGCCCTGTGCAGGCTGTGCTTTTAGATGGAGCTGAGCTCCCAATCCAGTTTATTAATGCTGGCACAGTCTGCGCACAAACAGGCATTTCACTGTGGATGATGGAGAGAAAGGTGGCATCTCAGCTCTCGCAGTACTCCTCCAACTTCTCCTTGGAGGCTGAAACTGTGGGTCCAGCCCAAAGCCCCGATGCCTGCTGCCATGCTTTGAATGCCTCACACCACCACCGTGGCAGATATTTGCAGCGGGGGGAGAAGGAGAGGGACTAATTTTGCTGTCGCAAGACAGAGGAAAAATGTGGAACTCAAAATCACGCTGCTAAGGTTTCCCCCCACAAACCACATGTTGACTTGGTGAGATGAAAGAATATGGTGGGCATCGTCACCACTGCAATTGCTTTGGCAGCAAGCACATCACGTTGACCCTGCTCTGAAAGCTGCACGCACAGCACCTTGGCAAAAGAAACAAGGCACAGAAGGGTGCAATCCTCAGCTGGAAGAATTCTGCAAGGCCATGCCTTTTACAAAAATGTCCCCTTGCAGCATGGGATGGAGCAACAGGATGCCCCTCCCCAGGCATGCGTGCTCCCGGGAATAATGCAAAACAGCCCCCAGCACCATATTTTAAGGGTATCGTCCCAAATTTAGAAAAAGCCCCTCCCAGCCAGTCCCTCCCAATACGCACCATGGCAGTGAGGCACTGCGATTCCCGCACCGTGGCGGCAGAGCTCAGCAGGGCTGCGAGGATCAGGGTCATGCTGAGGCAGATCCCAAAGTAGAAAGCTGGAAGGAAGTCGGATATGGGAGCTGCGGTCAGACACCAAGACTTTAGGGCTAAGAGAGGCCTGGTCTGACGCTTTCATCCAGAGAGGGGCCAAAAAGTGCATCTTGGGGAGGTGGTCCGAGAGGACCAGGTTGCAGAACTGAAATTGCTTTACAATTTTTTCAATGCCCCCCATCCGCGTGTGTTCTGCTTGTGCGGCAGGGCTGCAGGCCTCCGAGCGGTTCCCACAGCTCCAGCGGAGCGGAGCACCCTAAAAGGGTGTCAGTCCACCCAACAGACCACAAGCTGTCAATTATTTCAGCGCTCTGATAAGGATCCCCCTGCACGGGAGCGCGGATGCGCAGCAGCTGCCCCACGGCCCCTATCGGGACGCCGCGCACTGCTAATCTGGTGCAACACTCGCCCTCCGGTTTCCTCCTGGCCAAGGGCAGGGTCACAGCCCGTACCCCGCGGCAGGGCTCAGGGACCACAGCGCTGTGAAGGGCTTTGCAGCCCTCACTCCAGGCTAACCCCCCCGCAAATAGTTAATGCCTGAAAGCAAAGCAAGTGGGAGCATGGAGAGGGGTGGCTGGGGAGGGAGAGCCCGCAAGGCCGCATTAAGTGCCAATCTATGTAACCCCTGGTGTGTGTAGGAAAGGGGGAGGGCTGTACCTTAGCTTTGGGCTAACATAGTTCTTACACCTGCCTTGTTAAGTTGAAACTGAGAACCAGGATCTAGAGAGCATGTTTAAGCCCAGAGTACAGCTCGGGAGAAGCAGCGGATGCAAGTGCAGCAGAGGCGAGCAGAGTATTTTAGGATGTGGGCTGTTCTTATCTCTTTGCTCTAGCCTTGTACCCAAGACTCAGTTTCTTCTCCCTTGTGTAGAGAAAAAAACCCCACATTTCCTCCAGAAACAGCTGATTCTACGCATTTCTCCTCCCAGCCTCAATTTTCTATGCCCACCTTCAACTCCTGTGACAGTCCCTCTCCCCATCCTCCCAGGGCCCTTCCACACCTTTGGGTCCATCCACATCTGAGCTCCCCTTGAGCCTTCACTGCAGCACAGGGGAAGGATGAGGAGGTGGTGAAGAGAGGAAGCAGAAGAGTGAACGCAGCAGCAGCTGAGTGCCCTGCGCCCCCACAGCACCCTTCGGTGCCACACATGCAGGTCTGATACAGAAAAAAATTGTCTGTGGGACTGTGTTAGTCCTAGCGCATCCTCCAAAAGCCAGCCCCTGCCTCCTTCTGCCATGCCTCTGCATTTCCTTCAACTGCCCAGGGGGATTTTGCAGCTCCTGAATTCACCAAAGGTCTCACTGGGATGTGACCGCAACCTACCTGCACGGTGGATGACCCTGTAGGAGTTGCTCTCCAGAGAGATGTTGCTGAGGAGGGTGAAATGGAGCCCATAGTGAGTGACTGTGCTCAGCGTGGCAATGGACAACCCCAGCAGCTGGAAAAGAAGTTTTTTAGGAAGGTATTAACAAGGCAGCCGTTCCTGCTGAGAGCACACAAAGCTTTTAGGTGTATCTGGACACTCCTGAGCCACACAGTGATGCAGACAGCCTGATCATCCAAAGACCCCTGCGTGTACCCCAAAATGCACGTAAAAGCGTGGACCCTTAAACATACTAAAACTCCTCTTATCTCTTGCATCATGAGCACACGTGACACCACGCAGCCCACGGTCTCTTGGCCAGTATCCGTGGATGAAATTCCCACCATATGAAGAAAGCCCAGAGGATCGATGCTCTTGCAGCACACCCATGCAGTCCCACCCCGCTCTGCAAAGTACACATGTGCAGTTATGAAGCTTGTCAGCTTCAAGGGTGGTTTTGGGCAGAGATTAGGTTCTCCGTTTCGCTCTTCGCAATGCGAGTCCCCTTGCCTGCCCTTGGCTATATTTCCTATTGTAGCATGCAGGGAGCTGGGTCTTGTACTACTCTAAGTAACCTGTGCTGGTTTCTGCCTCTGCAACATGCTGCCAGGCTGTCTGTGTTTCTGTCCCACCCCTGAGAGCACTGGTATGCCTGAGGCATGGGGTGACCACCAGCATGTTACCCTCTGTGTTGCCCTAAGTAAGTCCAGGTGATGGAGAGGGAACATTCCTGACAGCACCTGGCTCTAGAGCAGGGCTCCTCCCAGCCCGACCAGTGGCAGAGCTGGGACAGAGGCACCACCACAGCGGGACAGTTAAAACCAGCTCCAACTCTAGGGTAACGAGCCTGGAAAATACAAGATGTGATGCCACTCCTAGGTCCCAAGAAAATGTTTCAGCATTTTGTGCCTTTACGATATGGAAACACAAGGCAGCTATCCCTGTGTCAAATGTGACAGTCTGGTGTCAACATAATCCACACTGTATGACATTCTCTTCCAGAACAGACAAATAACTCTTGCTGGAGATTATACTTTTAGAGTCTAAATACACTCAAGCCATAGCATTTTCTGCTTATAAATAACCTAATTTGTGGCGCCTCCTCATCCTTCATGCTGTGCATTACTGCATATCTTGATCCATGCCCAGCAAAATGCCAAGTGCAACACCAGTTAGCTCAGATTTCTGAGGAACACCTCAGTAAAATCCTCCCAACAGCAATGATGTGATTCTTGCCATCCACGGCAGCTGTGCCTTAGCATCTCCTCTAAACACCTTCGGTACCAATCCTCATTTGATTTTCTCCAAATGGCATATCCTGCTATTTGGAAGAATGAACAATGTACAGCCACTACTGCCAGTGGACCCGAAATGTTAAAATTTGGAAAAAACTATACATTTCCTGTGTGACCCAAAATAAGGCATCACCTTTTAATTACACTCTTCCCAAGTCACCAATCCTCTTTGAAGTAAGTACAGAATATTATTATTTTTTAAGCTTGCAAGTTTCGATGAAGTGAAAAGGCAACAAGCACGTACAACTCCAAAACATCCCGCAGAAGCGTTCGCCAGTTTCCACCGTTTCCCAGCAGCTCTAACAGCAGATGTCAAAAGGCTCCCCTTGAATTTGCATCAAAAGCCGATGAAGAGGATCCCTAGGACTGCTTTTGCTTTGCAATGTGGATCCACAGGCCTCCTATATACTCCCATCCAAGCCTCGTGGTTTCATACCCTCACTGATCCCACCTGCAGCCGGCCACCCTCCCAGCAGCAAGTGTGACTGCAGCAGGTCCATCTTCCCTCTTTTGCTGCAAGGAGACAGGAGCAAATATGTTTTTTTTTTTTTGCTGAAAACCATCCATTCTGCCGGCCGCGACCTTTCCTTTCTCCTTCAAGGCGGCCACCGGGTTGTGAAAGAGCTGCAGCAGAGTGACAGCCCCGAGAAACCAGAAGCCTATCAGCAGAGGTGGGGGCGATACTGGCAGCCAGCGATAACCACCCAGGGCGCAACGATAACCCAGGCAGTTGGCTTTGCTTGCCCTCCACCCGGGAAAAACCGAACGTGGGAAAACCTGACCCTCTCCCAGCGGGGATGGGAAAGGCAACGGTTCACCTTGATTTTGCAGAGATCCCCCCCCAAACCTGCCTGCTCACCATGACACAGAGGCTGATCACCAAAAGCTGGCACTTGGTGGTCCTCATACCGCACCTCAGTCCCACGGCTGCTTGTCCCCAGCGCGAGCTGGCAGTTCTTCCCTCCAGCTCTTGATAAAGCCTGGGTTTCCACCACCGCGGGGCCTCTTGGGAAGTGTAGTCCCCACCACGTGCTGATGCAGCTCCTCCTGCCCAATTATTAAATCCTGTTTAGAGCAGCCGCCTTCTGCCCAGGTTATCGGTGGGCTGCCATCAGCTCTGACACGCAGCCGGCTGGGAAAGGAGGAAAAGGCATAGAGAAAAACAGCCTTTCTTGGAGTTCAGAGCAAAGCTCCTTAAAGAACTTTTTGAAACCATTTAATCAAGAGTCAGTGTTAAAATACCCTGTTTTTCACTTTCACTGGGATGCAGTATTGCTTGATGAACATTGTCATAACTAATTTTTTTTAAAATATGCACAAATAGTATCTTGGGGAAAAGTTTAGGAAAATGTTATTTAGGAAAAAAAAAAAGAAACTGTTTTTTAAAGAAGACAACAAAACGCCCAAACAGATCTGCATAAGAGCCTTCCCTCCCCTTTTAAAAACCACCACATGGCAATAACCTTTGGCTGAGACTCTATTAAAACCTTTATTTGCAGGCAAGGGAAAAAATTCCCTTTGGTAGTATTTTATTCAGGAAAATGGCTACATGTAAACATAAACCCAGCTACAGAAGAATCAAGTAACTTCTGGTCTTCAAACCCAGCTGCCTGCTGGATGCATATTTCCCAAAATTAAGTTGCAAAGAAGCCTCAAGAACAATCTGGCCAAAGGGAGACAATGACCAAGTGCCTTAATCATCTTTAGTTTCAGAGCTGGACCAGTGGAAAAGAGGTGAAACAAAATAATGGAAAATAGTTGCACTGTCTCCATGTGGCAAAGAAAGGAGGGGAAAAAGGTAAAACCAGCCCACATCAGTACCTGTAGCTATAGGAAAATAAATAAGAAGGATGGGAGTGAAAAAAGGAAGGAAGATACATTTTGTAGAGCAAAGAGAAGCACGAGAAAGTGAGTTGCACAAAGCCATGTGCACAGGAAAAAGCAAGTCATGATTTTCTGACCACATCACTAGCTTTCTTGCAAGATTTCTTGCAAAACATCTTGGTTGCAACCTCCCAGGACACCAATGAAAGCTGCCACAGTCATTTCCAGGTGTCGCCCATGGCTCATGGGTCCCTGCCCTGGCTGGGCTCCCTGACGCCCAGCAGGGGACACTGATGTACTCATGTGCACACAGAGACCTTCCTACTCCAGCCACCAGCTGGAAAACACCTGAAAAAGACCAACAGATACACATCAGGGAAGGAGAGCAGTGGGAAGAGGACTGCAGAGAGAGGGCAACAGTCTGGGGAGGCAGATGATGCCCACTCACACGTGTCCAGGAGCAAGAACCCCCATCCACAGCTGCGCAGACCCCACGGAGCCAGGAATATAGTTGCAAGGTGACCATGTCCTCATTGTCCCCACCACGGGCCAGGTGGGGAAAGTGCCTTATAAAACACTGTGGTGGAGTTAGGACTGCATCCAAACGCAGAGTTGTTAGTATCCATAATTTCTTCTGGCTCTGTGGGGCAGACGATTGTGTTGTCACCTGCATTTTCAAGGGGAATGACCACCAAAGGGGCATGGGTATAAAGGCAGCAGGGTTGGTCAACAGGTGGAGTTACAGGTTAAATATGAAAGGGTTGCAAGAGGGTATGAAGGACAGCTCTGCGTGTAAAACCAGCAACAGAAGCCCAACCAAGAGCAGCAGTGAGTTAGAAGTGAGGACGTAGCCATGGTGCACACCACGAGCACGCCTGGAGCCTCATTCACAGCAATGGACATGAGAAGAACTATGCAGCCCATCTTCATTTCCCTCTAGACCCCAGTTTCCTTCCCCAATCCTAAACGCATGCTACCGGAGACCTGTGCAAAGCTGGATCTCACACTAGAGGTCCCCACAGGCCAGCAGAAACCCTTCCCGGAGGCCTGGATGATTCAAGTGGGCTTTCTGAAGGGAATAGATGGGCAGTTCCCTTCCCAGTTCCCCAAAGGTCTGCTCTGTTCTTGCAGAAGCCTCGTACCTCACTGCAGCGCCACCTGAGAGGTCACAAAATCATCATGTACACCCCTTGGAAGTGCTCCTAGTCTCTCCACAAAAGATGCTCTATCTCATTTTGTCTCCAGGCATAAAAACAGGCACCTTCACTGCCTCATCAAGCTCTCAAATGGGTCTGTAACTTTAAACACCTGGGTTTAAACAGATGTTTCCTCTGTTTTGGTTGCAAGTGCCTGTTCCTGGGAGTTTGCCCATGTCCTCTGATGTTTCAGATGCTCCTCCCGCCTTCAGCGCTGGGCACTCTGTCTTTGTGCCTGCCCCCTCGATTACCTGCTCCGGTGCTGTGCTGGATTTGGGGGCAGAGGCATTTTCTGCTGTTTCCCTTTCCCCTGTCTTACACTTTATCCCATATAGGCATGGCTTGAAAGATTTCTCTGGGGCAGAACATATGGGAAATACTAACATCAAACCATAATAAAGAGCAAAAGAATTTACAAACTCCCCCCCAACAGGAAGTCAATAGTAGGAGCATTAGTAGACCCGAGGCATTAAGAGGTTGGGCTCCGATTGAGGGAGGCACATTCGGCGCATGCAAGGGCGCTGTTGAAGTGAGTCATCTTAACTGTGGCCATCAAAAGCTGGTCTTTACAACACTTCAGCTTTCTCCGGGATTAAATTTCCTCTGAGTGCAGTGTCATTGGCACATGCCTGCCTCGACAGCCCTCTGTCCAGGGAGCCCTGGCAAGAAGCTGGGTGTCCTCCCAGCCTCATCCCAGTGGGAAGAGAGGCAGGGCTGGAGGCGTGCTGGAGAACCATCCTCGCAGCTGGTGCTCAGGCTGGATGGCAGCGTGGCTTTTCTGGCAAGACTCGGCCTCCTGCCTGTCCTGCCGGGTTTTATCAGTTGGCTCCCTTCGCAAGAGCACAACTTATCGCTCCCAAACGTGGTGCAAAAACCACAGGTGACCACAGCTCCTGCCTGCGGCTTCCTCCCTTATCTCTGGTTATCAGCCGGAGCACGGAAAGAGGGTAGCGAGGCCGAAAATACCCTGGGGAGCCCAGGTGCCCTCTTCCTCTAGCCTTGTGGCAGCTTGCAGCCTTCTGTCAGGCTGTGAAAATACATACCGGCACCCCCAGCTGCATGGGTGTCGGAAGGACATGCCACCTCATCCAGGAGGAAAGGCTTGATTTAAAAAAGGGAACAAAGACAGATCATATTTTTTGCAGAGGTAAAAAATACCCAACCCTCTTCCCAGCTGGAGGTAAACGCTGCCCACACTGTCAGATGGATATCCTAAAAGAGCTGGGGGGTTTGATGTGTTCATGCTGTGTGGGGTGAACTTGGGAGACTTAAATATAAATGGAGAAGAGGCTTAATTCAGACTAGTACTTTCTCACCATCCACTTTTCTGGCTCTCGTTCCGTCGATGATGCCACAGCAGCGCCCCGGCCCCAGCTGGCTGAACTCCAGCCAGACAGCAGGTAAGAGGAATCCCCCCCTCAGCTTTGGGGCACTGCTACTCCTGCTCCTGTGAAAGGATGGGCTGGAGGCAGGGCTGGGAGACGAGGTGGCCCCCGGAGACAAAACTACACCCATCGTCCCAGGCAGGATACACCTGTGCCAGGTCCCTGCCGCCTCTCAGGAGCCTCCTCCTTTGCCAGCCCACACAACTGTTTAGGGAAAATACCTCTCCTCCCCAGGTAGAAAATAGCCCCAAACGTGGCAGATTTACAGGTGTCGCTGGCTCAGCCCATTCGGTCCCTCAGCAACTGCCCATAACATGGGCTATATTAACCCCGGAGCTCGCTCGTAAATAAAACATGTCCATATCAAACCGCACCGACGGCTTGCTGGAATGACGGGAAGCCAGGGAGACCTCACAGCCTGCGCCTGCCTTCCCGGGCGCATCACAAGGATGCATTGTAAAGGCTGCTTAGCATTCATATAGCACATATGCACAATCAAAGCTAAAAACCAACTTTTAAACCCGGGGCTGCCTCTTTTCAAGAAGGGAAGGAGAGGAAGAAAGGGGGAGGCGCTGGGCTTCGCCAGGCTTCCGATGCACCACACCACTGCGCTGTGAATGGAAACAAGGCTGGCCAGAGGCTGCCTCGGAAGAAACAAAACCGGAGAGAAATCATAAAATCTCCGAAGGACTTTTCTATTTATTATCCCTATTTCCAAAGCGTGTCTCAGAAATCCTCCAGTGACTCCCAGGTGTTTTGAAATTAATTGCAGGTGTGCCACAAAAAAATGTCAGAAGACTTCTTAAAAAAGTTCATCAAGCCCAAGAAAGATTACATTTGAACAGTGTGTAAGTCGAAGGCAGGGAGTTCCCTTCAAAGAATAAACTCAAATAAACTTCTTTCACCCCAAAAAAGTGAAACAACTGTATTCATAGCTCTAAAGCGCACCCCCCTACTTCAATTGAATTATTTTTTCTTTTCCACGTGGTATCTAATTGCAAATTATAACTGCCCAGCAGCCAGCTGTGCTGGTGATAGACCTAAAGACACAACTCTAGCCCGGCTCCCAGCAAAACCAGCGTGACCAGAGCCCAGCCTGGCAAGCGGGGATTCACCTGTTTGCCAGGGAGAACGGGGCTGCTTGGCTGCCCCTCGCCATTTATATCCGGCATTCGCTCTCTCAAGCTTTACCACAATGGCACCTCGATTGCTTTCCACTGGGGTCCAGAAAGTTTTGGCAAAAAAACCCAAAGCTTGTGTCAGCTGCCTGGGACTGAGCCAGCACCTCGTCTGCCATCTTCCCACTGACAGATGTGCCAAATCAAGTGGCAGCGTTTTCCCCTTTGGCAGATGCAAGAAATAGCACATAGCGTGAGGGCTCGGAGGCCCTTCACGGCCAAGTTACCCTCTCTCTGCCCAGAGCTCGCCCACCTCGCACCGTGCTGCCTGAAGCCATGCAGGGCCACAAGGTGTCCACGCCAACCATGCGTTTATCACTTTTTCCTTAGCTGTGGCAGGAGAGGAGAATTTCTTCTCCCCACCCCCTGGGGACGGGTAGCACATCGCTGGATGGTCTCTCTCCCCAGATCACCATGGGGAAGTCGACTGTGAACACAGACAGTGTTAACGCTGTCTTGTTCTACTGGATCTTACGTAGTCATTAACTTTATAAAGAGATTTCAAGTAAGATTACATTTCTCAGAGTACAAGATGTACCTACCTTCCGTCAGACTGTCGGGAAATTAGCTGTATTGTTAAGAAAGCATAAGCGGTTGGTGTGTGCTGTGCTCAGGCCCAGACCCGACAGCCACATCTGACTGGAAACACACATGGCCATCAGCAGCCCTGAAGCCAATTCGGCCAAGTCGAGTTTGTCACCGGTAGCTGAGCGTGGAGTCACTTGGGCTGGAGGCTGCACGCTGTCCCTTGAGACTGAATTTACTGGTGTTTGAACGGTGCGTTCTTAATGAAAAAAAAAAAAAAAATCCCTGTAGTCATTTTTGTACGATATAAATCCAGTTATTACTCTTGAGCGTGGCTCTTCGATACAGCAGGTTTTCTCCCGAACAGCTTCAAAGACAGTAGCTTCCTCTTTCCTGCGAGAAGGGCTCGCATCATAAATTCAAGATGGGGTAAGGAAAGAACATCGATATTACTCCACTGTAGTAATGTCCTTTCTGCCCAAGCCACTGCTGCCAGCGAGGGCAAGGGAAGCCCCCTGCACCAGCCACGCCAGCTTTGCAGATGCTGAAGACAAGCGCCAGCGTTACATGGCTTGGGCTGAACAAGCGATCCGATGGCCACCGGCGCACACAACCACGTCTGTACGCCCGGGCAGCTCCCCTGCGCTTCCCAGGAACCCACCAGGCAGAACGGTCCCACCTGCCCCCCATGCCACGGGCTGCTCCTCTTGGGCCAAACCCTGCAGAGGAGCCGCGTGGCTGCTCACAGTTTTTCCCCCCAGGTCTATGGCATGGGCCGAGTACGTCTTGAAAGCCACTGAATTTGGGTGCTAAGCCTGACGCACGCTTGAGCGGGATTTCCAGCCACATGAAGCACTCGCCGGCTCCCTCCTGTCACTTCCAGGAATTTCAACCCCGCCGCCTGTGACGCCGCAGCGGGGCTCGCTCCCTCATTGCAACCCATCCCTGGGAGAAATATTTCTCTTCCAACACGGTGGAGCCTTGTGCTGCTCCCTAGATGCCCCACGCAGGTAGAAAAAAGCCTTCTCCATGTCACATCTAGAAATCATGGATGGCTCCTTGTGTTACTAATTTTGGCTTAGGTATATCCTAGGAGCAGCAGCAGAGCGGTTCAGGGTAGCCTGGGGGATACAGATCCTCGCTTTGACACCTGCATCTTGTGGCAGAGCCTCGCTGGCACCTACCTGTGCGGTGACGGGCACGCATGCGTCCCTGCCACCAGGTTGCTGCTAGAGATCCTGGCTTTGAGCATCTTCCTGGGACGGGGTTACGTTCCCTGGCAAAAAATGAGGCCCCATAAGGGAACTACCCCACCCCTCGCTGCCCTCACATCTCCGGGTGGAAGGAGACCTGGCAGAAGGCGATCAGCGTTTTTCTTACCCCAATTAACAGCTGCTGCAAACCCTCAAGGGGACGAGCACCCTCCAGCTCCTGTGGGCGGCCATGCTGAGGGACCGCTCGGCGCCTGGCCCGGGGGAACAAGGCAGAAAGGGCCTGAGCCGCCCCCATCGAAGCTGGTGAAAGGGGTCGTCGAGAGATGTTTTAGCATCGCCCCGTTTTGTCGTTTGGGTTTTGGGGTTTTTCTTTTTAGAGGCTGGGCAGGAGCAAAGCCCCGAGGGCAACGGGTGCCGCAAGCCCTGCCGGAGCGGTGGGTGGGTTGCAGCCCCCCCAGGGCAGCGGGGGCACACAGCAGCCCCTCCAGCCAACCCACCCGACGCCAGCTCCCAGGATACCAAGGACCACCAGCTCCTTTGACCTCTCCGTTAAATTCAGCTATCCGAAAGCACCTCACCCTGCCGCGCTTCCCCGGGAGCTGGAAGCAGGATCTCTGGCCACGGCAAAGGGAAGCCCGGGCGCAACCCCGGAGCCCCAAAAGCTTTGCATTTTTCTTCTCCTCTCCACGCCTTTCTCCATGAAACCCTCATTTAAGCCTGGAAAATGCCGCCTGCAGAGAGCGGCCTTTGTAAGACGGCTCATGTAACAAATTTGTCAAATTTTTAATTTTATGTATTTGTATGTATAAGAAAGCGGGGTCCCGCTGCACCCCTGCGCGGTGGCAGCGCCGCTTCCCGCCGCCGGGAGAGCCCCGCCGGGGGGACGGGGGACGGGGGGGCGGGGAATGATGGATACGGCAGTGCAGCCACGCTCCC
>VZSF01007835.1:631233-752872 GCA_013398295.1 Chionis minor | reverse complement strand
CCCGACGGCCGCGGGCGGGCGGCCGTCGGGGAAGGCGGCGGCGGCGGCGGCTACTCCTCCGCTTCGCCCTCCTTCGCCTCCTCCGTGCCCGGCTCGCCCTGCTCCTCCGAGGAGAGCGGCTACGACGCGGCGCTCAGCCCCGAGGAGCGGGAGCTGCTGGACTTCACCAGCTGGCTCGGGAGCTACTGACCCGGCGGGAGGTGAGGGGGCAGCCGGAGGGGAGGGAGGGAAAGGCAGGGAAAAGGGGGTGCCGCTCCCCATCCCCCGGCGCTGGGGGGCAGCGGGGCGCCTACCCACGGGGGCTCTTTGCACCTCTCTCCGCAGCCGCGCTCAGCCCGCAGTACCTCAGCGCTCTCCGCGGCAGCCAGCATCCCCCCCTTCTTCCCAAAAAAACCCCCCCTCACCTCCATCCCATCTCGGCGGGACCTGGCTGGCTGCGTTCCTCGCCGGGTATCGCCCCTTCGTCTTCGGGCTGTGGAAAGTGCAATGGTGTAAAAGACTGGCGGGGCGCCGGGGCAGCGGCTCCGCCAGCCCACCGGGAGCTGCCGACGAGAGGAGGCCCGAGCGACCCCGCTTCCCCCCCCACCCCGACGGCGGCTTCCCGGTGATGCTTTGGAGCGGGGGGGGACGAAAAAAAAAAAAAAATTGGAAACACCTGATGCTTCCTTGTTTCTGGAGGGGGAGGGAATTTTTTTTTTATCATGTCAGATTTCTATTTTATATGTAACTTGAACTGCCTATGGGAACACTGGTGTATGAAGACTTATTTTTGTACAAGAAACCTTAGAGAAAAGGGGTGAGGAGATGGTTCTATTTTTAGCAAATCCTATTCCCTTGTTTTTTGAACACTGCCAGCTAGAATGTTTTTGGGAACATACATGGTTTATATAAAAAGGTGGGTTTTGTCTGTTTGTTTTTTTTCTCTCCAAATGCTTTAGGAAAAGACTGTAAAGTTATGTTTGTGTATTAATGTGGTGTCTGAGTTTGCCTGGTGTGAAGGTCCACTTCTCTGAAAACTGAAGTTGTTTTGTTGGGATTTTTTGGTTTTTTGTTTTAAAATAATGTATTGAAGGCATTTTTGTATGCACTTGTTAGGATTTCTTAAGTTGTACATACGCAGTTTTTAAGAGAGTATCATATTTTATGTAAATTGACTTTATAAATAAAAATCTATTTATAAATGGCTCTAGGGCTGTAAGAAGTGTCTGTTTGCTGGGGATGCCCAAGGTAACTTCTACCTGATGGGGTGGGAGAGGGGAGTAATCAGTGACACTGCCACAAGGCAATTCTCCTGGACCAGGTTTCATGGGCAGCACAGCATCACCTCCAGGCTTGCTTTTCCTTCCCCCCCCTTCAACTTTTACAAACTCAGCACTCGGTGCAGGTACCGCAGAGATGATATATGGGGAGGTGCACGTGTGTACGGGAGACAGGGCAGGTTCAGTGCTAGTAACCCCTTTCCAGAGCGTGCTGCAGGCTGTGCTGCCCTTGCCTACAGTGATGGGAAGGTAAGGAACGAGTGGGGTCTCTGAAGCTTTTTGCATCCTGGCAGCTACTCTGCAGAATTAGTTTGGGGTGCCTTTGTTCTAGGGAGCAGTAGCAGCTCCAAGAACAGTGTTGGCATTCAACGAGCCCACAGAGCCAGCAGTGTCCCACTCTGACCTACTCTAACTTCGGCTGCGTGTATGTCTACTTTATCTAAAGGCAATAAGCAAACGTGAGTTGCACATTAGAAATTTCTGTTAGAGATTTCTAAGCTGTCTGTTACTTTTGGTCTCGTACTCAAGACCAGCTTCAGTAGAGGTGAGCCCAAGGTAAGACAGATTGCAGTGAAACAAGGTGATGATGGCATGAAAAAGAATGGCGGAGGCTGTTGTTCCCTTAAACAGCTCTAGTGAATGTTAATAGTCAAAGGGAGCAAAATGGGCTGGCCTATAGAATATGCTGAGCGAACACAAAGCAGGAAGGTTTATTAAAATTGACCTACTTTGCTGGGACTGCGTGTATAATCTCTGCGCTGTGTTAGTACTGGGAAGGCAGAAGTTTTCAGGAGTACAGGCACTCAGAAGCCCCAAATTGCAATAGGTGCTCTAATCCAGATCTATAAGACTATTCCACATACATGATTCCATTTAAAGAGGGGGAAAAAAATAACATGGGAAAATGCTCTAACAGCAAGTAGCATTTAAGAGCCTGCAAGCAAGAGCAATAGTTAACTGTGCTTCAAGTTCATTCTCTAGTCAAAGTTGCTCTAATAAACAGGCCCATTTCAAAGGCCTCAGGAATTGAAATGCTTAATAAATTACTTGCAAAGATTTTGTCCTGTGTGGCTCTTCCCACAGCCCCACAGGTAGGAGTGAGAGCTGTGAGCAGACTCGCTGTTGAGGGATCTGCTATGCTTGGTAGCAGCAGATAGGGCTGGTGGGGCTCCAGGGTGTCATGGTACCTTTCCCCAGTGGAGGTTTAGGGGCTTCACCCTCACAGATGACCTAAAAAAAAATAAAAATTTACCAGTCAGGCATAAATCCATGCAGATTCCCACATACTTATTGTCAGCCTAAAACAAGAGCATGCCATCTTTTCCAAGCAATTTAGAAATCAGAAGTGCTGCATTTATCTGCACAAGTGTCCCATTATGGCAGAACGCATTTATTTAGAGAGTTTCACTACTGCTTGACAGGATGTTTGGTTTCCTTCCTTAGGAGCACTGATCATTTTTGTATTTCCAAAAGCAATATTTATCTCTCAGTCAAGCAGCTCCCAGCATCATTCCTAGGTTTGTCACATCACATCAAGATACTGTTGCAGCAGCAACTGTAACTGTACTGGGAAGAAAATAGCTGTGAACAGTTCTCAATTAAGCAAAATTAATATGGGGGTGGGGGGTGGGGTGGGAAGAGCTTATTCAGCATCACAAGTTACCTTAACACTGTCAGCCAGTGTTTCAGTAGAAACTTAAGTAGGGCGAAATCAGGAATGTACGATTTACTTTGGAAAAAAACAAGGTGGTCAGGAGTATTCCAAACACTTGAGGGAAAAGTGGGTGCAGGGAGAAGGATATGTATCTGTTTTAGAAACACAAGATGGACAGAAGGTCTTCTTTCCCCAACCACGGTGACCACAAGTCAGTAGCAGATTTCCCAGATCAAGCTGCTAAAGATGCTCCACCAGAGAGGAGGGTATTGAATCATTCTGCCCCATTTGAGAAAGCATTAGGGAGGATGCAAGGTAGGTTCTCTGGCAGATGCAGACACCAGGTACCTTTGGCCAACCCAACTCACTCCTGTTCTCTTCAACAGCCACCTGAAGATGTCCTGGACCAAGCTGAGAAGATTCCCAACTAGAAGCTCACACCTAGACTTCTCTGCTCCATTTATGCAAAATAGTGCCAGAGCAAAGACTTGGAGATGAAAGCCCTCCGACCATGAGGGTCATCTATAAGCAGCGAGAGTAACACCGGATCTGCCTTCTCAGCTAGGTGCTTCCGCTGCCTGGAGGAGCCACCTCCACATGATGGTGGGACCTTCAGTGTCTGGGTTAGCTGCCATCAACCAAGGGCTTCCAGGAAGCCTGGATGCCTGCCTAAACTGCTACCTGAAACACTTGTGGCAGGGACGATCGGAAACGTCTCTGATGAGCACATCATTTCTCTTCAGATGTATAAGTAGAAATTCCGTGCCTAAAATGGAAGCTCCAGCTCCCCAGGAAGACACAAGCCCAGCCCTAAGGTACGAGGCTGCAGGAGAGTCAGATTCAGGCAGAAGAAATATGCTGAGGAATTCCGAGAATTAAGGAGAGAAGGAGGAGAAAAAAAAAAAAAAGCAGCAGCAAGCCGAGAGCACCAGGAGGCACGGGCTTGTCCATGTGCAGCTACAAAGCACCCTTCTGTAAATCTCTCATATCTACATCCACCAATGGGTTCCCATTTTCCTGTGCAGTGCTTCACAGGTCACAGACATGACAAGCACGAAACAAGTTGCAGGGTGGTGTCAGGGTTAGCTGCCTCCCTCCCCAACCTGAAAGAACTGTTCAATTTTCAACCACGGTCCCTTCCTTTGGCATTTTGAGTTGCTTAGGCTGAACCTTTTCTTGTTACCCGAAGCAGATGCAGCCCAGCACAGAGTAAGAATAGTTCCCTGCAATGAACCATTCATTATTGGACTCTAGTTGTTTAAACAACACTGTCACCCCTCGTGGGCAACCTCAGGTTCAGCTGCACGGCCACGTTCCTTCCAGATTTCTCCACATGTTGTTAAGAAAGTAATTTTGTAAGAAAGGGCTATGCAGCCTGTTTGAAGGCTTGCGCACCCTGAGAAGTGCTAGGAAGCGGGCATGAGCGTGTCCTGCAGCATCTCCATGGCGTTGCTGGTCCTTCTTGCCGGCCAAGTGCCTGCAGCAGAGCCCCAGCACTGCAGGGGTCTCCAAGGAGCCTCCTTGGAGCACTTTAAGAGTCCAAGGGAAGAGGGCCTCCTCCTGTTCCTGCCACCACATGATACCACCAGTGAATACCGGCTTTACCACGGATCCTCCTGCAGGGAACAGCCGCGGGTTGGTTTCCAATTTATAACAACTCACTTTTACATTAACACCTTGTAAAGATCTTGTTACAGACCAAGCACAGCAGGCAGCGAGGCGAGCTCGTGCCTATCAGCTTGCTTCTCCCTCCCCTCCCGTCTGCGGGGAGCAGCCGCCAGGAAAATACTTGTCTTGCCAGCCTTTGGTCTGCCTACCAGGGCTTCTCGCCTGCCACGGTTTGTGGGCAGACGGCTGTGTGCCGAGACTAGTCCAGAGGTCATTTCACTCTTTTTCATGCAGGTCACCGAGTAGCCAGCTAACAGTAACAATTTTCAGTCATTTCTTATCTGGATTGGAGGCGGGCCAGGAGCCTGGGAGCCTGCGTAGTCAAAGAGAGAAAGGCAGCCCCTTGCACAGTCAACAGCAGGCAGAGCTGGCCGGGCTTCGCCCAGTTTGGGCATCGGCCAACAAGGGTTCGGTTTTCTTCCCAGAAACTGCCGTCAACAAAGCACGAGCCAAAGGTATACCTGGGAGTAATGTGACCAACAATATTAAAGCGGCACCAGCTGTAATCGCATGTTAACATTGCACCCTCAGGGGGCTATCAGGCAGTGTAACAAATCACTTCCAATCCCACGGACACCATGGAGCCCCAGCTCCTTCTGAGCTCTCTGCATGCCCTGGCACACGTGGATGGAGGAGCTCTGCCAGGTGCTTTCAGAGCATCCCTTGGGACCTCACCACGGGTCCTCCCAAGCCGGTCCCTGGCGCTCGCTCTTTGGAGAGGTGAATGGATGCTCCTGTAGCTAAGTAAGAACATGGAGAGATTTTACACTTAGCAGTGCTCTGTCTTTTTATTATATTCAAATAATTTCTTCCATCCATTATTTCCCCCGTAATAAAGATCTACTAAGGAGGAAGCTAAAGTTAGTACAAGAATGGGAAAAGTGGCATACCTAAGGCACTTCCCAGTAAGAGGGGCTGCTTTGCACCTCTGCTGTCACCATCAGCAAGAGGGGAAAATTGAAGGGGAATATCGGCATCCTCAGCTTAGGGAAAGTGTGGCATAAACATCAGAGACTGATTTCCACTGTATTAATAATGGAGATTCTTCACTCTTCTTGAGAGGCTACAATCAGACAGAGCATTGTCCAGATCAGGATGAATAAATCCTCAATTTCTGCAGAGTGCTGCCTGCCTCCTCACTCCTGTTGTCCCCTCTCTTTTGTCCCAGGGCACAACAAGGTGGCAAAAGAATAAGTGAAGTGATCCACACAAGTCCTAGCATGGCTGTGCTACATACAGGTGAGGCAGGAGAGAGATCCTCAGAGAAACCCCAGCCAGCTGGTAGGCTCCAACACCAGCATCTACACATGATGAGCAGGAAAAACCCAAGACAACACAGACATTTAACATCTGCCCAAGTTATCAGTGTTGTTTTACAGTAGAGGAGAAATAAACAGTCATGTAGAGGAACACAGAAATGTAAAGGAGAAACAAGTGCAAGAAAGTGGTCAGCAGTAGAAGGCATAGTGCATTAAATCAGAGCAAGAAGCGCAGAGAAATGAAGTACTAGGCTGTGTCCTGTCCCCCCCTGCCAAATGCTTCTGTTTACAGGTAGATGTTAGTAAGATCAGAAGTATAAACAGCAGAAAAGGAGAAGCTTCTGGCAAGATGATTGTTTGGCTGCAGGGACCAGGGCAGCACTTCAAGCTTTGACCTACGAGCATCCACCTTGCTGCTGGAGAAGCTTCAGTTCTCTCCTCTCTTCATCTCCTTTCATCTCCTGGCCTCAGCCCCACCACTTAAAGCCTGCAGTACAATAGTTATCCAGTCACCAGACCCAGTAAATTGTGCTTGCTTTTTAAGTTGTTTGTTTTTTTTTTTTTTAAAGGGGAAGAAAAACCAACAGAGAGAGGCATGATAGCCCCAAGGGGAATTTTCTGTTAAAGTCACTGCCAAAAGAATGACCAATTTGTAAGTGAAATGTTGACACTTTTATAACACAGCAAATATCTTTCCCTTGAGTGAAGCACTTCAAGATTTTTTTTTTGTTTAAAAAAAGATGAATTTTATCAGGATATTAAATACTAGGAGGAAGTGTTGCAATACTGTAACAACTTTTCCCTTTCTCTCTGTTTCCCACTTTCACACACACAATTCCTTCAAGGCTCGACAAAGAAGCCACAGTCCCTTTAGCAGAACCATACACAGAAAGAGCAGGTGAAACCCACTGGGTAAATAAAAATCTAGCTTAGAAGTATTAGTAAATACCATCATCCTCTTACCAGCACACTACCTGCAAAGCCCCTCCTCACAGGCTGCTGGCTCCCACATCCCTGGCACCAGTCTGCCTTCGGCATCGGCTTCCTTATATCAAAGGAAAGCCAAATGGTGTCAGTGGAAGCGGTTGCTCCCTTTGGGGAAGCACCTGCGCGCGATTCCCCGCTGAGGGGGCTCTGCCCTGGCCAGACCCTCCCAGAACTGCTTCTCCTTGCCCAGGAGACACCTGGTGCCAGAGCAAACGGGGCAATGGAGAGGGTGAAACGTTTGACAGCAGCTTGAAATTCACAGCACTTACTGTATTTGGGTCTGATTTGAATAGAGATAAGGATGGGGAGCAGGTCTCAGTGTGCCCTGGCATGGCTCTGCACTGTCTCCTTGCCTGATTCCCCCAAAACCTGCTCTCCAGTAGCCCCAGTGCCTGTCCCATAGGCTGTGTCCCACAGACCTGGGATGCTACTGACATAGTTTATACCCTTTGGTCTTTGGCCTTGCTAGAGGACTGCCAGTAAAGAGGGGTGAGAGTAGAGAGAGGCTTTTGAAGTGGCGAGACCACAAAGCTCATTTAGGATGCACACACCACCAAAAAAACCCCAACCACCAGACAGTAACAACTTCAAACCAGTGCTGACTGGAGTTGAAAACAGAGATGTACTGGCAGAAAAACTAATGCCTAAGCCAAGTTCAGACGTGGTATAAACTGAATTTGACTCTGTTTATGATGCTGAAGAGAGCTAATGGTTGCCAGCAGGCAAGTCTTGCTGTTAGAGAGAAGAACACAACTTGTTAAAGTGACCTCTGAGCACTCTTCCAGGCCCAGCAGAAATCACAACCAACTCCCTTGGTGCAGCAAAACCTGCTGGAGAAAGCAAGGACAGTGTCCACATCTTGCACATCCCATGGCTGGTTGGGTCCAAGCTACATGGACCCGTGGATGCGATGTGGAGTGTAGGACAAGCGCTGCACTTGGTGTGCGCATGGAAGAAGTCACCCAGAGCTGGACAAGGAGCAGAGGACGCGGACTTTGGAGGCTGCTGGAAGCACAGGCTGGGGTGGGAAGAGGGGCAGGCTGCCTGCAAGTTGTTTGCTTCTGCTGCATCTGGGGGCACAGGACTGGGGACCGTTCCCTGCAGGTGAACCAAACAGCCACCTGCACGGTGCTCCCACCTTCCCATCCCAGCTTCTCATCACCCTCAGCCTTGCCCGGATGAAGGAGCATCCCCACCGTGTGGGTGCACCATGGCATCGCTGCGTCCTTGTACCGGATACGATAACTGCGTCTCGCGACCGCTGTCTTCAGCCGCTGTGGAGGGCACTCGGGACACAGACAGCAAGGAGCAGCTTAGGCATGGCTGGAGGAGCTCAGTACTTCATCCCGTGAGAAAGCCACGTTGCCTGGCAGGATTATACCTGGCATAGCCGGGCAGTGGGTCGCGATGCACGCCTGCTTGAACAGAAGCAATCCAAATAGCTGTATAGCTGTTTCTGACAAATTGTTATAAGCTAGAAGAGTTAAGATAAGTGCAAAGTAAATGTCTTGTGTTGATTTATTCATACCCTTTTCGATTTGTTTTGTTTTATTTGAATAGGAGAAGTGAGTTGAGACTTCTGGTGGAGACTTAAAACAATTCACTTCAAACATTGCTTGTCAGCATGCGACAAAGCAAGTAATGAACGTCCAACTAAGTTCCGAGCTAAGCATTATGGAAGCTATTAGTTTGCCAGAGCTGATTAAGTTATTTATTGAAAATAAACTATGTGGGGGATTTATCGCTGCTTTCTTTCCCCTGTTAATTTATTGTCTGAATGGAGGGGTTGTTTTCCCACGTAGCTTTTTCTTTTAGTAGAACAGAAGAAGCAGTGAATAAGAGACGTTTTGTAAGTGCAGCATTTGGGTTACAAAATTGTTAATTTTGGGAGCTGTTTGGATGGAATGACTTTTGATTCCAAAATGTTAAACATTTTATTGAAATCTCCAAAGTTCTGCACTGTCAAAATGTACAACAGATCATTTGCTGAAGCATAGACTCCACTTTGGATCAACTTATTTTGTTTTGGTTTTCTGGAGATTTTGAAGCCCCTCTGAATTGTAGCAAAGTACAGCGATGACATCTGAGCTACCTGAAAAATCCTGGGCTCTGCCTCTATCTTAACAAAGTGCTAGCAAGTCTGTGTTGGAAAAAGTCTGGTGACCAGCTGAAAACTGGCAGATTGGAAGAAATAACATGTATGGTCTGCTTGCCTCATGTCTTGACTTGAAGCAGTAGGACTTTGGACCTTGTTTCCTACTGAGGGTGTAGAAAAGCGGAGGAGATTCAAACCAGGAGTGAGCCCAGACATCTGCAGGGCAATGCCCCAGGCTGGAGCCACCCCCATGGCAAGAAATTGCCCCCAGCAAACCCCGTAAGAGCAGCTGGGGGCATCTGTAGAGGGACAGCTTGTCCCCAAACTTCTCCAGCCATGGGGGTGGCCTTGTTGCTCCAGCTTTATGCTCCTAAAGCATCTCAGAGGGCAGGGGTCTGTATGGTGTAACAGTCCCAAGAACTCTCTGTCCAGGATTCAGTCCTGCCATGGAATTTCCAGTCCACAGCTTGCACCGGGGTCCAAAAACCATGTCATGGCTCATGTGTATGGAGGGGGTCTCCCCATAGGCTCCCTGAGTCCATTTTTCTCCACTGCTGCCTTTGGTCTTCCTCTCCCCACCACTCCTTTAAATTAACTTTGGATTGTATATCTCCCCACTTTCTTTTTCGGTGCTCTCACCACAGTAGAAAGAGTTGGAAGTGGGAGGTGGAGCAGGGGAGTGAAGGAAAGAAAGAAAATGGAAAAAATGGAAGAAAGTGAGAGGCTGAGGAAGGAGGGGGGAGAAAGGGCTTGAAAAGGCTGGGGGTTCAGGGGCAGGCTGGCCCCTGGCCACCCCGCGTTCTGTCTGTCTCTATCCATCTAAAGAAAGGGACCATCCTGACTTGTGTGCCAGCTGGGAGAGGTTTTGGTATCGGCCCCTCCTCCTGTTTGCCCCCCCCCCTTTCCGCCCCCCTTCCTGCTTTCATCCAGGCTGCATCAAAGTGCTCCCCCTCCCCGGAGGCACAATGTCCCCTTTTGTGGCTACCACCCAGGTGACCTTTTCTCCCTCCTTATCCTTATTTATCCCCACGCCCCCAGGGAAATAAGACCCTGGGGCTAGGGGAGGGTGGCAGCTGGGAGGGAGAGTGCCCCAGAGAGGGGGCAGCCCTGGGGCAGATGCTCCTTTTTGCACCCCCACTTGCCCCGGCTAAGCAGGGGTGGCACTGAGGCCACAAGCATGGGGAGTTTATTGGGGGGTGGGAGGGGGTGCAACCTGCCCAGCATCCTGCAGTGAGCCAGGGGGTGCAGAGAATTTGCAGATTTGGCCCCCAAAAGAGATCCCACGTGTCCCTTTTTCCATCTTACTCAAACGCCCACAGCAGCCTTCCCGGCGAGGGTACCAGATCCAGATTCACGCTGGGGTGGCCTAGGGTGCTCAGGCACCCACCTTCCAGGAGCAAATATCCAGCCACAGCCTGCACCGGGAATGTTTACTGGGGGAGAAAAAAAACATGTGCTGGTCTGGGTGCAGCAAGAACCTACCCACAGCTTGTCCCGCTGTGCCTCTGGGCTGCTCCTGGCTTTTCTTGTTTCCCTCCGGTTCCTGCTGATTTATCAATTTTTATTAGTCTCTGCTCGCTTTGGTGGAGCTCAGCCACCTGCCAGGGCTGTGGCCCTGCACGGCAGCTCCGCATGGCTGCAAGGGATGGCCATGCCGTGGGGTTCCTTCAGCGAGCACCGCAAACAGTCCCACTGCTCCTCTTTTTTATCCTCAGGTCACCTGAGAAACACCCCTCTGTCCCACTAGCCCCTCTCTTCCCAGCAGGCAGGCAGCAGGGCATTGCAGGGCACCTCGCTTTCCTGCTTACCAGGTGGGAACGCAGCAGCCCACGGGATGCTGAACCCGCCACGGTTGGCACAGTGACGTGGTGAGGAAGGTGGTCCTGTTCACAAGTGCTTCCCACAGGGTTATCTTTCTCCTTGAGCACAGTTTCAGCATCCGTCGTGCTGGGCTCTCCTTGCACATCATTTTTAAAGCCAGGGAAGGCATTTAGAAATGATGCCCTGAGCCTGATGTAGCTCCACCGGAGGAACAAGAGGCACATGGCTCTGACCAGCCCGAAGCAGGGCCACGCTCGCACAGCCGAGGCTGCAAGCCTAGGGCCAAAGCTCTGTGCTAAATGGAGTCAGGCTTTTTCTCCGGTGGTGCTTAACAATCATCAGGCCCTCCAAGAGATGGGTAACACCTGTGCCCTAAAGTTTTTCCTGTGGATATTTTCTTTTAGAAAACCGTGAGCGGCTCTCTGCTTTGAACCCCGTGTTTCCCAGTCCCCCCCTCCGCCCCAGCCCGGCATGTGTCCCTGAGCAATCATAAACGCACAGAGGCAAGATACAGAGCTCCAGCTATGAAATCCCACTAAAAGCCCTTATTCTGCATGTTTGATGCTCTCAGACCTTGACATTCAAGCGGTCATGCCTCTGCTGAGCTCTGCTCCGGCTGTGCATGCTGGCTGCCCTGGAAAGGCAGGGCTGGGGTGGGTGCGTGAACGTCCCTGTTCCCCAGGGCAGACGGGGACATCAGAGTGGGCTTTGGTGGCTCACCCTGGCTGAGCAGCTGGCTCGTGTTTCTTCACCTTCTTTATTTGTAAAGGAAAGCTCAGATCCAACATGGTGCCCCAGGTTGTCCAAAATGGAGAACTCTCCACCCCAAAGTCCTTGTCTCCATGCATTTCAGATCCTATTTTGGCTGCCCAAGGTGATACAGTCAGATCCTAAATTAGCCTCTTATAATCTAAATTGAATTTGGACCCAGAAAATCCCCAGCTTTCAGATGTTTCTGGTTACACAATAACCCTGGCTCTCCTTCTCAGAGGAGTGAAATGGCAGGATTTTGAAATTCCTTGTTGGTTCATGTTTGCATATAAATGCTGATTTTATCTTTTCTGTACACAAAGTAAACACAAAGCTGTTTTACAATAATGTTGCCGTTGAAACATGCACCCAGGATGGCAAAACAACCCTGACTTAGAGATGTTTCCAGGCCCAAGGACCATGTCTGCCTTCACACAAAGAAGCCGCCTGCTCCGAGATGCCCAGCCCACCCTCATCCCTGCTGATGCAGTTCAACAGGCAGATTTCGTAAGGCTGGAGTAAGATCCAGAAGTAAAAGCGAGGCAGTGATGGTAAAAGATGTCAATTCACCCAGGCTGCCCCAGCTGGTGAGCAACAAGTCTAAGCGCAGGTTCCTGATGGAGCTGAATTTTTCCATAGACCCCCAAGAACCATGGACCATGCTGGAAGTGCCCAGACCCTCTGCAATTGGGCAAGGATGTCATTCACTTTAACAGGGACTTATTTCTCACAGCTTTTTATAAAGCTGGTCTACAAAGGGAATGTTATTCACATTAAAATAGGGACTTAAACTAAGATTAGTTCTTTCTTTGTGAAAGAACTAAATGTAGTCATGGCCAGGAGCAAAGAGAAAGGAAGAAGTGCTGCTGGGCTGAGGTAACTGATGTAGAGTAAGTTAATTCAGCATAATTTCTGAATTACAGGGCCCTACCTGGGGATCAGAGATGGCTTATATACTTAAAAACCAACCGCGTCCACAAGCCTGACAGCCTATATTGTGGAAAAAATATCATGAAATCAAAGAAACCCACACTTTCTGATGATTTCTTCTCTGTCAGTGGATGTTGCAGAGACTCCATTTCAAAGTCAACAGCCTCTGGTGAAAGAAGCGCTTTTGGGTGCAACTGGAGAGGATAAAAATCCAGCCCAAATATCTCCCTTCAGCCATCTAGGACTGTGGTGTCTACTTCAAGTTAGTCATTTGACTAGTCATCTACTTTAATAACCCATGAAGACAGAGGCATTTTCTGAGAGCAATTCATTCTGCTTGCTGTAGAATGACTATTTGACGTGGGATCAACTGCCCCTGGGTGATGCCTGGCCCTCCTGACAGCTGTAGGTGGGCCCGTGGTGAGTAGATGCATCAGTCGTAGCCAGCTTTAGGTGGTCATGGGTAGATGAGTTGCCTCCTGCCCTATATACCTGAGTGCTCATGGAAGCTGAAGCACTTCCCCCTGTCCAAAAAGTTGTCTCTTGAAATAACATATTCAGCCCACAGTTCACTGACCTCCAGGTTGCTGTAGCTTTCCGTGGCCTTTGCATCACATCTGTAGTAATGCATGTCAGGCAGTATCAGAAATGGACCCTGCTTTATCACTGGTGGTCACCATACCTGATCTACAACACGGATCAGACTCAAAAAGCCAACAGCCTCATCCACTGGCTATCAAGCCTTCATCTTAAAATGGCGCTAAATGCATCCAGCAAAAGCAGGGCAATATGTTTTTCCTGTCCTGGCAGTCATATGGGATTCAAATGCTCCTGCCTTTGACATTGCAAGAGCAAAACCTGAAAACGTTACACAGCTGTTTCATGTGAAACAATTAAGAAACTTGTAGAATATTTCTACTGGAAACCACACTTTCTTTCTCATTCCTTTGGACAAGAGACCTGGGAGAAGGACTGCACGTGTTCTTGAGGAACTAACTCCTGTGGCCAAGGCCAGGAGGTGGGATGAAGAAGAATAATAGAGAAATGTCAGGTCATTTAGCAAAATGAGTTATCCTTCAGCCCATGTCAGAAACAATTGCAGCAAATCATCCCAGGCATCCTGGCACAGCTGCCTGAGCATGGCTCAGACCTCTGTGGTGGAAATCACGTCTTGCTTCCATAACGCAGCAGGTTGTATTGCAACGTGTCAAGCTCTGCTGCAAACCCTGGCTGTCGTTTGCAGCTAGGTAGTTCATGATGATGCAAATTTCATTACTAGAGGCAGAGCCTCAGCCTGTCTAGAAATGTGAGCATCAGCTAGGACCAGAATGAAAGAAAAAGTATATTAAATTTTCAGGAATGATAGAAAAATCACATGCCGCTATTCCATCTCTAAATAGACCCACTTGCCCACACGAGCTCCTCATCTGACCTCACTTGGGTGGCTTTTACTGCCTTCATTGTTCCTATAAAAACCTCTGATAGATTTCAGGCCATGAAGATGACAGAAACTCTATTAATCGCCTTACGGCTCTGAGACAAGCCCACCCTTACCTTGCACTGAACCCTCCTCCTTGCCAGAATCCCAAATTCTGATCCCTCACAGAAAGCCACGGGGAATTTCAAAGGGCTGGAGAGACCTTTTCCTCTCTGCCTCCGCTTCTGTCCTTTGCGTTGCAGGAGGGCATGTAGATGCCACACGACGAGTGAAGGGACAGATACACTTCTGTGCCTTTAAAGAAGCCTTATCATATATATTTTCTGTAGGTGGGCAGATGTGGCAGCTGTCTGTCTCCCAACTCACGGTGGCTGGGTGTCACTGCTCCTGTCCTGGTACCCTCTCCCTGTCCTCACAGCATGTCCCCCCCCGCCGCCTGCCACTGGTGCTCCTGCCTTACCTCCAGCCTCTCTGGGCAGTGATTAATGGTGCCCATCAATCAGGCACCGCTGCGATGAATGCGGCAGGCAGTTTGCGATTAACCTTGGGGAACCTTGTCCCCCTGCTTCCCCCCTGGCTGTCCATCCCCCTCCAGAGCCCCCCGCTGAGATTATCGGGTGAAATGAGGCGGCATGCGTTATGTGCTGAACCCTGGAGAACAGGTCTCCCGGTCTTTTCATATTGAAATGGCAAGGTCTCAATCGCTCCTTTGAAGTTTGTTCTGCAGGGGTGGAAAAAACCCCAAACCCCGGTATTTTCCTTTAATAATGCAGGAGGGAAGCAGGATTGGGAGAGTCGGGGTTAGTGGCAACGGTGGTGCTGAAAGGAGTCGGCACGCCTGCCTTCTGCAGGACGTGGGATTTATTTGGAGAAGGGAAAGTGTAAAACAGTGGGGTAATTATCCCAGGGGACAGAGTTCCACTTGACCTCTCCCTGTTTTCCCTCCTGTCTGGGTAGGATCAGGCGAGCCTGGCTCTGCTAGCGCTGTACCAACACAGGATGGAATATAGTCCTTGCTTTCAAGAAACGACAGCAATGATTTCTTAGTTTACTACAACGCCATTTAAAGTCTTCAGCTGGGATTGTTCACCCCTGCCACTGGAAAGGGGTGGAAAGGGAAGGTGCTCCCATTTCTGCCTATGCCAAGTGCTTACATTCAGAGTTTCCCAGCTGAACTCAGACTGATGTCCTTGCAAACATCAGTGTGGCTTGCAGTGGCACGGCATGGCGCTCCTCACGTGCTGTCATGACAGAGGTAGCGTGTCTATATGAAAACAAGTCTCCTGTGACGTTTTGCAGGTCCCTGGTTTTAATGGAGCCACTGCCCTGAGCTTGGCACAGCCTCAGCAGTGTGGCTGGGGCTTCCAGGCGATGCGGCTTGGCAGGCTGCGGGAGGCTGAGGAGGAAAAGCGGAGAAGACCGTTTGAACTACACCTGCACTTAACACCCGGTGTTTCACTGCCACGCTGCGTGTTAATGCAGGGTATTTTCTACTCGAAGGTTTTCCAGGTCAAAGTTTACACCTCCGGGTGAGAGGGTTTGCTCGCCTGCCTGCCTGCCTGCCTGCCTGCGTGGTGGTGGCTCATTGCTGGGATTGGCATTTTTTGGGCAGGCAAGGCTGTCGGTTCAGGGCAAACATCCGATGGGTCACATGCTGGCTGCGGGACAAGGGGAGTGTGTGAAACAGCGAGCACCTCCAGCAGAGACCAACCCAGGGTTTGTAATCCCAGGAGCGAATCTCTGGTGGGAGACATCACGCTCTGGCAGGCGGGATGCAGTTGTCCTTTCCCTCCTCCAACAGTCCTTAGAGCTCCCTCATTTGCTTATAATCACCAGGAGGCTTTGTTAGTAAGAAATAAAGCTGCATGTGCTCCCATTAGAGGCCCACGGGACCCTTTTTGGTCTTGTCCCTTGCTGATAAGCATGCAAATTAACAAACGAACTACAATTAATAGCCAAATCCCTTTCAAGAAACAGCCTCATGCTTGAGCATTTCTGAACAGGGCTTTACCAAATATTTGTCTCTTATTTGAATGGGCATTATGAACATTTTGAACTGTATTGTTCATATATATATATATGTATATGTGTAGTCCTGCGTGCATGCAAATGTTTGTGCATCCAATCGGTGTTTTCATGCTCAGGAGGAAAAACGTTCGTTTTGCTCATGGATTTTTGAGGGAGCCACTCGGGTTAGCATCAGTTCAGGGAACGGCCTCCAGTATTAGCCCGTCTCATCTTCTCCGGTCACCCCATCCCTCCTCACCCCAGATCGTGGGTGCTTCAAGGGTGCCATGGGGCTACCCCTTGCTGGCGGTCACTGGGGAGGACCAGGCTGACTTGCCGCCCAAGGAGCCTGCCCAAGAGGCTGGAAAAGCGAGGCCGAGCTTCACCACGGCACCCGGCAAGGTGGGGCGAGGTGGGGAGGGTGCACGGCTATTAAGATCTCCCTTCAAATGTTATTAAATAATATTTTGCTGCTGCAGCACGACAGGTGTGGAGACGCAGGCAGGTAAACACAGCCCGGAGTGGGGCAGCCCGCCAAGTCTGTTTCCTTACATAAATCTCTCCACTTCAAGGTATGCAATTAATCCCGGCTCCAGCCTCCGTTCACCACAGACCTTCTTTGTACACATGATGTATTAATCACCATAAAGGACTTTTGCACCTCTGCTATCATTCCTGCTTTGCAGGCTGCTGCAAAGGACTTCTAGGACCAGCGGAGACCCAAGGACGTGGTGGCAGAGGTGGGCTGGCGGTGGCATCTCACAGCAGACAGCCAGAGGACAAGCGTGCACATGTGTGTGCCATACTATCGTGTGCTGCTGCAGCCCATCTGACGCTGAGTTTGCCAGCAGATCCCCTGTTCCACTTCCCCTGGAGACAACGGATGTTAACAAGTAACAGCTCCCCACCCTGAGCTTTACAGGGGCGATTGCAAGAAGTTCTCATTAAAAAACCAGGAGGACAGCAGATCCCCATCAGGAAGCCTGAGTCTGCAAGAGCCTGCATGTATGTCTGCATCCCGGGTGGACTGGGGTGGCTGGGCGAGCTGCTGCCCTATCTACTGCATCTCAACGGAGGGAGAGGGCACGGCCAGCGGACCGGTGGAGCCTGCCCACACCTCACCAGTCCCCAGCACCCCCCTCCTGGCCCCGTTTTGGCAAGCCCAAACCCTTCGTGCTGCCCAGGGTGAGCTCTGCTGGGAAATGCCTCTGGGGCCGCTGCAGCGTCCAGCTCGGACTGAGCGCCCAATGTGGCCAGCCAGCTCAGGTGCCAAGAGCCCTCTGTGTTCCCTTATATTTGCCATTTTGCCCTCCATAATGCGTGCTGTGTATGTTTTGCATCCTGTTTTGAACAGGCAGCAACAAGACCCTGGGAATTACATGCTCGCCCGGACCCTGGCACCAGCTCTGGTCGCCATATTTCCCCAATGAGCCCTGCATCAGAGCAGGGCATTTCTTGGAGATGCAAAGCATCAGGGCAATGAGATGAGGCCAAGTAGGAGACACCTGGGCACTGGCTTTACTCGTCTGTTTGTCCTGCCTCCCTGTTGGCTGTGGATGCTGCCTGGGCTCCTGGCACGGCTGTCCCTCTGCTCTCCTCCCCTTTGTTACCTCCTTTCCAATCACCTTAGGATGGAGCCCAGGACCTTGAATTTACCTGCCTCACTGTCTGCTGATACAGCCCTATAAACCCTCACTGCGAGGGCAACGACTGCTGCTCAGATTGGGTCAGCGGGGAGGGATTTGGGGGAAAAGCAGAGGGAGAGGGGAGCAGATGGCTAGCGTGGTTTAGCCCGCACTCGGAGCGCTCCTATCTCCAAGGCCTTGTAAAGATTACAGATGCGCTTCTTCAAAGCGGCAGAGATTGGAGCGAGCGGCAGCCAAATATCCACCCTGCTCCCGCCGGGGCTGCGTGAGCCCGCGGGGATGCCGTTCCACCCCATCTGCTTGCCCAGGGTCAAGGGCTGAGCCTTCAGCTGTCCCGATAAGTGGGGTAGGAAGGAGTTGCGAGCAAGGCTGGAGCTCCTTGTGTGTTTTCCAGCAGTCTCAGCTTGGCGTTTGGTCCCTGGCCGGGAATACATTGGCACGGGGCATGTGGGTGGCAGGTCTTCTGTTTCGGGGACTTCACCCAAATGCTGCTCAGAGCCCCTCAGAAACCTGGCTGTGACCTCAGGGTGAGGGATGAGGACTTGACACCTAATTCTTGTGGCTCCACAGCTGTACCTGAAGTTTTTGTGGACGTTGCCAGCTGCTGCCTGGCAGCCCCCCACCCCCCAACTCCTGAACCTGCAATGCCCCCCTGCAGCTCTGTGCTCCTTAGGGGAACCACGTATGGAGTACAAATACATGTCCCTTGCTCCAAGGGGCTGCCAGCTTCTCACTTCGAGCCACACATTGTTTTATGAGCCTTTTTCCAAGCCTGCTGACCCAAAAGTTTTCCACTGCTTATTTTCCTTTACCTCTGGTGAGGAGTCTAGAGAACAAGTCTTATGACGAGCAGCTGAGGGAACTGGAGTTCCCTGGAGAAAAGGAGGCTGAGGGGAGACCTTATTGCTCTCTGCAGCTACCTGAAAGGAGGTTGCAATGAGGTGGAGGTCGGTCTCTTCTCCCAAGTAACAAGCAATAGGACAAGAGGAAATGGCTTCAAGTTACACCAGGAGAGGTTTAGATTGGATATTAGGAAAAACTTCTTTACTGAAAGGGTTGTCAAGCACTGGAACAGGGAAGTGGTGGAATTGCCATCCCTGGAGGTATTTAAAAGACGGGTAGATGTGGTGCTGAGGGACACGGTTTAGGGGTGGTTTTTTGGCATAGGTTTATGGTTGGACTCGATGATCTTGAAGGTCTCTTCCAACCCAAGCGATTCTGTGATTCTAGTGCTTGTCAGTGGATACGCTCAGCCTCTATTCCCAGCAAGGCAAAGATAACAACGGGGCTTCTCCAGCTGCTATTACTCCCGCGTAGCCTGTCTCTCAGGCAAGATGCAGTCTGCAAGATGCTGGCTGAAAGCCATTTGGTCGGAGCTTGAGTGAAAAACAGACCTTCCCATTCGCACAGTGAAGACTTGCCCGCCCCAGCCACAGAGGGCAAGGCACGGTGCAAAGGCAGAGCACCAACAAAGTAGCCACTCACCCCAAGATAAAGCTGCTGAAGACCAATGTTAATTAAACGAGGAGAACGTTTTTGTTTCAGCATGTTTATTAATTTTTGTGATGACTATTCACAGTTTATATTGCAGTAATACCTACAGGTCTGAATTAGCAGCGTGGAGTCACTGTGCAGCCGGGCAGAGTCCCTGCCCTGAAGAGCTTGCCCACAAAAACACTGCGAACTCAATGCAGCTTTTCAGCCTGGATCCTGACAAACCACCCACAAACTGTTCTTTGCACCTTAGGATGCACCTGAACTGCCCTGTTTTAAGCAGTAGGGGACAGAGGTGTGTCCATGGATCTTGTCCTGAGGACCGTGCTGGACCACTTCTGCCATGGGGCCACCAGTGGGGACCTAGGGTGAGGAGACCTGCAGAGCTCACTGAGCAGCTGGGAGCGAGGTCCAGAAAGGACGCTGAGTTACCAGTCACCTATTTTTACAAGAGTCATTAGTAGCAAAGGGCTCATCTCCTCAATGCAATGTATTCTCCCCTCAGGCTATTTTTCACTTGGTTGTCATGCAGAGGACACAGAGAGGGAGAAGCAGAGCAGGAAAAAAAAGCAAAAAAAAGAAAAAGGAAAAACCAATGAGGCATGACCTTCTAGGCCCTGCAAGCATTGCAAAGTTTGGAAGCCATTTCTCTCCCACCAAGGGAGCCTTCTCTCTTTCCAAGCAGGGCCAAGACAAGAGCAGAAAGTGGGAGTGGGTGCGAGGGCACCACAACAGTGCAGGCACTGTCCCTAGCAGCGCCCCATCACCAATGGGTTCCGATGAAGGACAGGGTGACAGGGAGCACCTTGCAGGCGAGAGAGCGGCGATGTGACTCCTGTGCAGGATGCAGCCAGGGGATGAGCAAGTAAAGCCCCACAGCCCATGGCATGTAGCCCTGGGAAATGGCATGGGTTACAGCTCCTGCAGCCTCTGCGGGTTGAAATAGCGATCCTAGAGCTTGCTACATGGTGCAGGCCACAGCTCCTGCTGCTCCCTAATTTCCTGGGCATCACTAATTAAACTGGGGGTGTTGCCTCCAGCTGCTAGCCCTCACCACTGCAAAGGAAGATAAGCCCTTGCCTGGCACCCTTGAGGGATGGAGAATTGCTGTTGAATTGCAAAGCCCCTGCATTTTTGACCACCTCTTGCCCTGTCTCCCAGCTTCCCAATGAGTTGCTGCCATTTAAAAAGCAGGTGAAGGCCTTTGTGGTGTGCCCAGGTCAGTGGAGGGACCCAGAGCACTGGGGATATGCAGGCACATGCGAGTCCTGCTGCCCTTGGGGGGCTGCCTGGATGCTTCCCACCTTCCCCCTTCTCTCCCAGGGCAAGCCCTCCTGCCCCAGAACTTCTCTGTCCCACAGCACACCGCCACCCCCTTTGGCTGACTCTTCAAATCAGAGCCGAGAGAAAAATGTTACCAGCCTGTACCTTGAGTCCCTCCAGAATGAATAGCTGGCAATACTCAGGCAAGTGCCTAGTGAGGCCATCTTGAAAAAAAAACCTGAAAATGGGAATTTTCCTGATTTTTGGTGGTTTTTATTTCATTTAAGACTAGGAAGGAGAATACAGCTGTCCCTGTGCTCTGGCTTTTGTACAGCAAGCTTGTGATTGGGGCACTGCTGGGGAAGGTAGGGGCATGGATGCTGTGTTAGCTGGGATCTGCGGAGGATGAGGCCCCAGGGAGAAGCCCCTGGGCATGGGGCTGCCGAGGGGGGTCCGTGCTCATTCATTGCGTGGCTCTGCACCTCCAGGTTCCCTGGGGGAACAGAGCTCATCCCAGCAAGGGAGGCACCCTCCGGGTGCAATAGCTAGGGACCTCAGGAGCAAGTGGGGTAAGAGTGTGCATGCCCTCCTTCTCCTTTGCCTCCCTTTGTCATGCTAATGGAGAATCAGGGTTTTTTCCTTTTGAAGTATCCCTCCTCCAGCCCCAAATAAGCCACCTCCTCACCTTGTCGCCCCTCTCCCACCACCTGATCTTTTCAAGCTCGGCTTCTTGACCCGTGCCTGGCTTCGCACCACCGGCTGGGAGCTGGAAGATCCCTCCGCTGCCTCCCTTGCGCTGCTATCAGGTTCAACCTGTTCAATTAGTGGTGCCCGAGGCGCTGCGGGTTCCAGCTTTCTCTTTTTGCTTCATTTAATTTGAACACACGCACCTCTCCCTCCCTCCTCCTCCCTTCGAGGCCCCGGGCTCTGCACTGTGAAAGGCGCAAGGCAGGGCATCACTTACACACCTGGAATATGTTGCAACAAGCCCAGCAGCCTTTTACAAGGAAGTCTTGGACCCAAACGATGAGTTCGAAAGTCCTTTGCAAAGCCGCATTTCTCGGGTAAAAAAATGCGCACCGAGAACAAATCCACCAATTTCCATTGCTCCTTGGGGGATTGGTTTTCTGCCCCACTTTCATCTTTTTTTTGGGGGGGGGGGGGGGGGGGGGGGGGGGGGTTAACATTCCCCCCCTGGGCNGGGGGGGCAGGGGGGGGAGTGTTAACATTCCCCCCCTGTGCACACGTGGAGTGAGCCATGCATGTTCACAAACAACATACGTGCTGAGGGAAGGATTAGCTTTGCCTGGAGAAGAGAAGGTTGAGGGGAGACCTTATCACTCTCTACAACTACCAGAAAGGAGGTTATAGCGAGGTGAGGGTCAGTCTCTTCTCCCAAGTAACAAGCAATAGGACAAGAGGAAATGGCCTCGAGTTGTGCCAGGGGTGGTTTAGGTTGGATATTAGGAAAAACTTCTTTACTGAAAGGGTTATCAAGCATTGGAACAGGCTGCCCAGGGAGGTGGTGGGATCGCTGTCCCTGGAGGTATTTAAAAGCACCATCAGGGCTGTCATGGCTGCTTTTTTCCCCTGCTGTGACCAGCCGAGGAGGTGGCAGCTGTGACATGGTGGCTGCCTGCCTTGTTGATCTCTCTTCCAGGCGCTATCGCTGCCTTCCCCAATGAGGGCCAACATCTTGCTCTGAAAATGAACCTGCCTGCACAGCAAGAAATATTTCTGCATTGCAACTGGCCTGTTTCAAACCCCAGCTCTCAGCAAAGAGAGGGTGAAGACTGCAAGAGTAAGGCTACATAAATCATGGGCAGGCACTGCTGGCTTCGGCATGAGGAGGGATGCCGTGCCTGTGCGCAGTGCGCTGCTCTCGCCAGGGAAAATCTGGTGGCAGCGGGTGGAAAGGCTGTGGACTTTGCATGAACAATGCAGCCTGGCAAGCAATGCGCTGCTGCCGGGGGCTTCGCTCTGCTGCGGGAGTGTTTGGAGGCACCGGACTTTGAGCATCTAAGCCACGCAGTAATCCCCTGCAAAGGCACAGCCCACCGTGCTTCAGGAGAAGTAAGAAATGAAACTTAAGAGTTAAAACCAAAGAAAATTATTTGACCCATGAAATTGCATGTTCCGGCGCTGCCCAGCATCGGCAGCGAGGAATCGCGGCTCCAGGGAGATGCTGGTGGCTCGAGAGCCATTTCCCTACCTGTAAGCCTGGCTGAGAGCATTGGCTGAGCGGAGGAGGCACTTGCAGCTCTCTGGGCAGTTCTTTGCTGATTGCCTTAGCTGCTTGTTGCCTGATGGTTTGTGGGGCATTTGCACTCACTGCTTGGCTAGTTGGAATATTTCTGCCGTGATAAACCTGTCGGAGATGTTGAACCCAGTTTGGCAGGGTAAACGGGACAAAGCGCTACCAAAATCAACACAGCTAGACCTCTTCTGCTGACAGAAATGCTTGCTGCTGGGCTAGGACCAACAGCAGCAGCAGCAGAGACAGCAACATGACCATAGCGAAGTGACAGGAAGTCATTGGGCCTGTCATTTTGAGATGAAGATTTAAACATCTTTCTTGCTAAAGAGCCAGCTGGAAATATTATGCGAGTCTGTGTAAATCTCTTCTCTGCTGTTATGACACCCAGCTGTCCTGCTCGCATCGTGGCTACACGTTGCAAAGCATAAAAGCTTGCATGTCTCATTTTGTGCTGGGCAGTTTCTCCATGTAGTTTCTTAACGCTGGGGGAGTTTATTCTGCAATGTGCCCTTTTTTCCTACCGATCAACTTAAAACAGTTGTTTGTTTGCTTATTTTACAGGCAGGAAAGTATTTGGCCGAGCTATACTGCTGCAACAGTTTATCCGGAGTATCCTTCGTTGTTTACCAGAACTCAGCGACTGGGTGGAACAAGAGTTCAGCTCGGCGACCGCTGCTTGGGAGCTCCGAAGCAGGAGTTGCGTGGATGCAGATGCCATTCAAGGTCACCTTCTCCCTGCACATGGGTGTTAGTGATGCTCGCTCGGCATTTTGCAATGGTCTCCTTCAGACAGGGAGCTGCTGGAAGCCCCCCCTCTTCACTGCAGGGGGGAGCACAGGCTGCTGCTGAGCAGAGCCATCGCCAGCCCGTGGGGTGAAATTTTGGTGAGGTGAAGTTGGTGGGAATTTTTATGACAGATTTCAGCACCACCAACTTCTTCCCTTTTTTTTTTTTTTAAAAAAAGAGTGCATCATTGTCTTTTGTCTCAATCTTTTGCAACCCTCAAACGCTGCCTCGAACTTGTTTTGGCCATTTTCTGTTTTGAAACAGTGAGAAGACGGCCATGAAGTTCTCTATAATCTGTCTCCCTTGGCTGACTCACTCCAAAATGCCACAGGCCTGCATCAGTGACTCTGTGGTCCCCAAGGGTGACCCAGAGCAAGGACCAGGCAGGGGCGGATGGGAGCGAGGAGCGCTCCCAAAGCCTCACCCCCCATCCACCCGGCACCTGGTGTGAGTGATGGGTAGAAATGTGCACCCAAGTGAGCAGATTTGAAAGGCAATAAAAGCCTTTAATGCAGAAACTTGGGTGATTTGCTTTTAGTAAATCCCTGTGTTTGCTGTACATACCTCTCAGGAAGATGATACAGCCAGCTATCTAATTTTTCACGCGTTTTACCGTTAAAAGAGCATGCTTTTATAAAGGGGTTTGAAGAAAAGAGACCGTGCTTATTCCATTGACCCCGTGCTATCTCTTTATAAACATTGCTGAAAGATTTCTATGGCCAAGATGGGTAACAAAGGCAAGTGAAAGGCTCTGCGGAGCCGCAGCTGGGTTTTTTCATGCTCCAGGGAGAGACGACCATCCCGCATCCCCCCGAAGGCTTCGGCTGGAGCTGCCCCCGCTTGTTCTCACCTCCTTCCCCTCTCCTTCACCTGGGACAACCCGAGCTGGCGCTCCCGGAGCTGGAGGAAGAGGGGGGAGAGGAGGAGGAGGATGCTGGGGAGGGAGGGCTGGAGGAAGAGGATAGGAGGAAGGGCAGGGGAGACGAGGAGGGGGCAGCCAGCGAGAGGAGAAGGGTGGAAGGGGTCCGGAGCGAAGCGGAGGGGCCGGGGAGCAGCCCCTCTCACACGAAGACGGCTTTTCAGATGGAAATGGCGGGGTCAGCGGCAGCCCTTGGACAATGGCCCCCTTTGCTCTGCTCCCCACCGGCGACAAAGAAATGGGGGGGACGCTGGCGGAGGAGCCCCTCTCCGCGCTCCCCCGGCCTGGGGCAGAGCGAGGGGCCGAGCCCAGCCGGGGCTCCCCGCCGCTTCGCAGGCTGCAGCCGGGCTGGTTGCCCAGGGCCCGCGGGGCACGAAAACTGGCTGGAAGAATGCTAACAAGGATGGGGGGAAGGAAGGGGGAGGAGGGAAAAAAAAAAAAAAAAAAAGAGGGAGAGAGAGAAAAGCCAAAAGATTTCAACACAAATAATCTTCAAGGAGTGTTCCGTAAACAAAACGGAGGGCATCGCGCCAAGAGCACCTGCCTCTCCGCATTGACATTAATTGTTTGGGGAAGGAGAAGGGGGAGAAAAAAAAAAAAATTCCTCTTGCCGCGTGTGCGGCTGTGTGCCTGAACCCGGGGAGGCAAGCCGGCGTGGGGCTGCGTGGCGGTGGGTGCTGCATGCCCGTGGAGGCAGGAGGGGACGCGATGCTGGTTGCTGGGTGCGCGAGAAGGTCCATGGGTGCTGCGGCACAGCCAGCCCTCGCGCTGAAACCCGTCGGGTGCCAGCCCTGCATCCGCTCTGCCGTCCCCCTGCCGCTTCATTCCTGGGCGACGCATGAGGACCCGCATGCTTTCTAAAGCTCTCGGTGGTTTAAACCTCTGAGTGTCTTGTATCACTCTTGGTTCCCGCTATTGTTTTCTCTCCGTGTACCATGTGTAATCCCTTGTTGGATGCTGCCAGCCTCCTGACCTCGCAGCTCTTCGGCGTTGCTGAGTTCCTCGGGCACAAGTTTTGTCCTGTTCTGGGAGTGGGTATAAAGGAGCTGGAAGGCTTCTGCACCCACACAAGCAGCGGAGAAGGATTAGACCGTGCATGAACAAGTCCCTAATCATCCGGTTTGGCAATCTCTCGGTGAGCCACCTCATCCCTCCTGGCAGGGAGTTACCCTGCGGGTCTCAAGTGTGTGGCACCAGTGCTTGCAGGGGCTCAGGGGCAAATGATACTGTGACAGCTCTGGTGCCATTTCCCTCCCCGCTTTTCAGCCCCAAACCTGTGCCAGCTATGGCTGGAGAGCTGTCTGCCTCTCAAAAGCATGGCTCTGGGGACCAAAAGCATTGACACACCAGTGCAGACATTTAGGTTGAGACCCAAAGGGCACCAGCATCTCCAAGCAACAATAATGCGGGAGCTGCCTCTTCCCTTTTAGCCATGAAGGACACCAAGGACACAGGGTTATGTGACGGCAGCAAGGATGTGGGTGGCTGGACATTATGCAAACGCAGGTTGGGCACAGGGCTGAATCCTTGTCCGGTGCTTGGAGTGTAACCAGGGCTGCCAGAGCTGCCTCCAGGGCACCTATTTTCTCCCTGCTTACACAAATAACGATTGCCAGGGGCACACAGCAGGCCCAAGCAAAGCAATCAAGAAATCTTCCGCTGGTGCTGATGGATTTGTTAGCTGGTGTAAACAGTATACTGGTTTAATCTGAATGCTGTGGGGCTGATTACAACTTGCTACAAACCTTTTCTGGCTATTACATTCGAAGATCTTCCTACAGATGCAGCTAATACCAGCAAAGGACCAAAGCTACTTTGGAGCTGGACTGCATGACCGAATTTTGCAGGCATTGCTCAATTGCCATGAAACAGCACATCAAAACCGCTGCATTTGCTCATCTCATGCACGCAGAAGACTCCGGGTAGCCTGTGTCACTGTCCAAAAAGTCTGATTTGGCAACACAAGCTGAAATGTGACCAGCCAAGGCCCTGCGGTGTCGAGCAGTTCTTGCAGTGCCTCCTCAGGGGAGGGAAATCTGCAGCAAAATTGCATTTGTGGTGGCATCACCCACCTTAAAGCAGGTGGGAGCAGCAGAGCACAGGGACCAGCAGTGTGCTGCTGGTGTTACATTAGTCTGAGGTTTCTGCATCCTGTCCCTTGCTCAAAACTAGGTTTTGCTATTTTATGCCCAAACCTTCAGTTTGCTATCTCTGACTTCCTCCTTTTGATAGTCACCCATCCTTACTTAGAACACTCACTTTCTTGGCCTGCTCCTCAGTCTGCCTTAATTTTTTTTCCCTCTTGCCTAATGTCCTCATCTGCACATCCTAAAAGCGCCTCTTTCAGGGATGGCTGTCCTACCCACACCCTGGCGACACTCCCCAATGAATTGCATGTCCCCAAGCAGCCAGAGACCAAGCTGGGGGCACCCAGCCGACATCAGGGACCCATGCAGAGCTTCAGACCCCCAAAAGGAGGGGGAAACCTGCAGATTTGGGAGGGGTGGGCAGGGGAAAGGCCTCCTTCCCCCTATCCCGTCCACTCCCAGTTTAACCATTAACAGGCTGGCTGGCCCGATCGAGACAATGGTCTGTTTGTTTAGCGCTGAGGGAGCTCGTATCAGGGGCCTGGCAGATTTATCAAAGCGGAGTGATTAGCTCTATTAGAGAAGGGATTTGTGTAAACAAAAAGACAGGTGCAAAGAGACGATTCCAGCTGGCAAAGGCTTCACAGAGCTTGAAGCATTTCAGTGGCAGTAAAACTTCTTCCAGGAAACAGAGTCAGACCGGGGAGAGCTTGTGTGTTTTTAACTTATTCAGCTGGCCTTCCCGACTGCTGGCCCCCTTGACTGGTTGTCCGCCCTGGCCCAGGTGAGGGGGACATGGCCTTCGGTGTCCCCATGACCCTCGCCGCTCCCACGCATTTGCAGGTGTCTCCAGGCTTCGCAGGTCGCCTCCATTCCAGGTGGGAGGAGGATGGGTTGCAATGCTGGTGCATGGTAGCATAAGCTTTCCCTTGGGGATGTGCCACTTGTAACCCCTGAGCCAACTGATGGAATCCTCTTTGTAGTGGGAAGGCTAAACTCCATCCTTCTGTCCCAGCAGTGTTCATTTTTTCATCCAGGGAGGTCCTCTCCATCCTCACCCCAGCTGTGGCCTGCTGGAGTGATGCTGGACCGCTATGGTCTCATCCATGGTCAGCAAAGATGTTTGGCATTTGCTTCACCTGTGCAACATGGCTTGTTACAAACCTGGTGCCAACCCCTGCAAGAAGGTATGGAGGCTGAACCCCAAAAATGCACAGACCTTGACCTATCTTGAGAGCTTTTTTTTGGAAACAGATGTGGAAAGCTCTATTGACAACATGAATACCACAAGCTACTTGTTCAAAATAACTACTTTTTTTTACTGTGATAATGGCTCTGAATTTATCATTCAGTTTAGACTAAACTGAGACCAGAATAAGCATGCTTTTTATCCCCATGGCAAAGTGGGGAAATCTTACTCGTAAGAAACATTTCAAATCAGAGCATGCAGCTCTTCCAGGCCACCTCTTCGGAGCATCGCTGAGCAGCAGCAGAAGTTTTGACTCAGAAAGATTGTGTAAGCAAAGGAAATCAAAGAAACAGGAGGAGCCTCACCATGGGATGAGCTTCTGCTTCTCTGATTTGAGATCTCGGCGAACCTGACCCAGGAATGATTCAGAGGAGAGAAATTTGTCACCCCCAGCTGCAGTTCATTGTCATGGCAGAGGACCACTAACACACGTCCGTCATTTTTTTCTTCTGCAATAATCTTTTTTGCAATAACATACGTTTTCTGCTTCCTGTGCTACCTGTGTCCTCAAAGGATCTCTTCAAAGGAGCTGTACTGATGTTATAACATTTTACTGAGTAACATAGATGAAATCGTTTCTTCAGACATGTTATGCTGGCTAAGTGTATTAGCAATGCTGACCAAGGGCTGGGTCTGCTACCTGATTGAGGCCCGTGTGGCATCTAAGCACCTACTGAGTTTTTCAGAAGCGTGCTAGATTATAATCTACATTTTTAGGTACTGACTTGTCTGTGTCTTTAGGCACCCAAGGCAACACTTCAACCCTCAAACCTCTTTTGAATGCTCCAAAGGCTTCTAAAGCTTTGTTGTGTGCGCATACACATATATAAAGTTTCCTATATGACTCAGTTTTTGAATTTTAAGAAGTCCTTCAAAACAATCTCCCTCCAGGTAACCCCAAATCCAGGCAATTTCCCATTTCACGTGTGTCCTGCTGGGCTCAGGGAGAGGCCGGTGCCTCCCGGTGCAGGCAGGCTGGAGAGTGGCAGCAGCGCCCACTTGGGCGCAGCTCCAGTCCCACTCCTCATGGCACTTTAGGAAAGGCTCCAGCAGCTTGGTTAGGCAGGTACAATTTGGTGGATGGAACCTCGTCTACAAAGGGGTGAGGCAGCTGTTTTATAAATGTGCTCAAGCCCTCCTAATGGGATAGTTTCATAAAGATCCCTGTACTTGCCCTGGTGCCCGGTGAAAAATCCAGCCTTACGGGTGGCTCCTGAGACCTCTTTTGCACACAGGTCACTGGTGCCCCAAAAGTCTGCAAGCAAGGTGCCACACTACACCACCAATCTACTGCACGACCTTTGGGACTTCATTCCACCTTCCCCTGCCTGGGCTTTTTTTTTATACCAACAGGGATGACAGGATTGATCCCTGTTTGCAAAGTAGCTGGAGATCTTTGGGAGAGCACGCTCTAGAAGGACGCCCATGAGCTATTGCTCTGCTCACAGCAGGCCACACTCGTAGCTGCATTCTTCAGCTGGCTGGTGGTAGCGTTTATCACCAAAGGCAGCTATAAAATAAAGCCCTGGGGATATGTTTTCAAAAACAGGTGCCCCAAAAGTGGTCACAAAATACGCACATCCCAAAAGAGAGCTGTGCAGCGAGCACTGAGCCCTGTGCACACACTACCTGTGCTGCTTGAGCAGTATGTGTTTTGACTGCCTGAAGTCTGGTGCCACTTAAAGTTACCCCTTCAGAGTCCAGCTTCTCTGAAACATAACATTTTGCTGAATGTTACTTTAACAAGAGATCCAGTGGCTCTCTCATGGCTTCTGTGTCTCTGATGCAGTTGCTGTATGGATGATTTGCGTGTTTGGGTCCCTGGATGAGAACCATCATCATTTGTCCTTCTGTGTTTTCTTCCCCTACTGGTGACCTCCTAACCTCTTGCTCCACGCTATTTGTCTGTTTATGGCATATGTGGGGCTAATAGTGGCACCGATGCTAAAAACAACTCTCTCACCCTAAACAGGTCCCAGCTGGTGGTTTCCCTCTACCAGGTCTGCAGTGGTGCCTTTTACACCTTCCTTCATGCTAATACTGTTACACCACCCCAGAGTGTGCATGCCCTCTCTCCTTCTCCTTTCTCCCCTTGCTGGTTTGTGGCCAGCAAGACCTCTTCAGATGAACCTCAAGGTTCACCTCAGCCGAAAACCAAATGGAGAGTAAAGATGTGTGTGTGTGTGGGGGGTGAAATCAGTGGTTCAGTAGAGCTGGTGTCAGACCAAAGCGTAACCTAAGGAGAGCCATGGTGCTCATGCTTCCCACCCAGCAAACAAGCCTCTTTCCTGCTTATAGCTAAGGTCTTTCTTGGAGAAGTGTTTCTGTTTTACCAGCATCACACAATTTGTATTGACAGTGAGGAGGGTCACTTGCACTTTGTTGTGGTGTTGTATAGCTGTTCAAAACTGAAAGCTCAGGGGCTCTGCTCTTGCATCAGTCTTCAAGGAACAGAGCATATTTCACCCCGTTAATGTGAAAGCATCAGTTCTCTTCTGCATTCAAATGGCAAAATAGATCCATTAGCATGACAGAACTATCTGAGGGATCTTCACTTATACGTCTTCCCCAAGGGTCAAATAACGGAGATAGGTGAGAATGGAAAGAAAACCGGGTTCATGAAAATTCATGCAATTATTTCGTGGCAAGTCATCACTACCATTTTGCTTTTGGGTCAGGAGGATGTAGAAATGCTGTTGTCTGGGCAGCGACCTTGTGAACCTGAGCTGCTGGCTGCCTTGCACACCCCCATCAAGGAATCCGAGCACAACACGCCATGGTGAAGAAATGGCATGAATGGCAAATCTGTGATTTCCCCTTGTCTGTCCTCCTTCTGGGCTACGCTTTGCCAAGGGGTCTTTCATTGCACCATCAGTCAAAACCTTAGTTTGCACAAAGGCAGGAAGTAAAAAGGAGGAGAAGGCAAATGAGATGTTTCTCTCAACAGAAAGGCTCAAGTCTACTCTGCCACGTAATCAAATCCATGCAAATGCTGGGCGTCAGCTGTGTCTAATGGTGGCTGTTTCATAGAAGGACAAGGTGCTGTCTGCTGAAACGTGCAATGGCACCTGCACGTTGTAACCCATGGGTGACCTGTCAGCAACCCCAAGAATTGCAATGCATGTGCAAAAGGTGCATTTTGCATTGCCTGGATATCACAGGTGACAGCACTTTGATGAAAGGCCAGTGGAAATCCTGGGTGCAGCCTTGGAGGAGAGTCACAGCTGACATTGCTCTGGGTGGACCTGGGCTACCTGAGAAGATACCAGCGGCCCCGTGCAGCCTGTGATTGATACCCACTAATGTAATACACAGGTTGGTCATGTCTTACTCTGAGTGCAACTCACGCTGCCGCCTCCATTTCCCTGTTCCCCTGGGGAATACATTTTTGGCAGCCTGTGTGTGCAAGTGAGCTGGTAGCCTACACTCATGCAGGGTGAGAGATGGGACTTGGGACCACACTGATGTCTCAGCACAGTCAGAGGGCTCCCAGCCCATGATGTTGCTGCAATGTGTTACCCATTTTACCCTCCCCATGCTAGCAAAGCTCTGATTTACACGGTTTCTAGGAATGGAGCAGTGTAAACCTGCGGATGCCTTATTTCTGGGTGCCCTATTTGTATTTTAGCCCTACTTAGGCAAGAGCAAACAACAAAGTGGAGAGTGAGCCTGCTGCAGCCTCTCTCCTTGAAAGCCATCCTGGTGCTTCCCCGCAGCATGGAAAAGCAGCGAGGGTCCCAGAGCCCTGCACGCTTCTCATCAGGATTATACGCTTGTGTGGAGAGGTACAAGGGCTTCCTATTTGGCAAGTGCTCTTAAGAGCTGATTAGAGCTTGCAGACACCCACAGAAATCCTTGGGAGGATGGAGAGGGAGCTGCCACCCGAACCCCTGCTACTTTGGATTAATTCGTGCTTTGTGGCATGTTTCCCTGATGGAGCAGCAGTGGCCCTGGGGATTTATTCTGCACTCGCTAACCCGCCGGCTGGCCCCAGCCCCACTCCTCCTGCAGGCTGGGCTGCTGCCTGGCACAAGGACCTGCCCCTGGTTGCTCCATGGCCCCCAGTCCTGTGTTTCCATCAGAAAAGATCAGCTGTGATGTATGGGCTGCAGGCGGGTAACACAGAAAATTAATACCTTTCTCTTCACTGCCTCGGAGGGGTGAGTGTTTCCTAGCATCCTAATGGTGCCATCAGGATTTTCTATAAGAAAACAAACCTAACGATACCAACAGCAACAAAAACCAGGGAGAACCGACAACAAGGTTCATGTACCATTGCAGGCTGTGAGAGCCCTTCAAGGACAGCCCTAGACCTCAGCCACCACATTCACAGTCCTTCTGGGAGGACAGCCTTTGTCCCAAAGGGCACAAGCACTGCAGCTTTGTGATAGAGAGGTGTTGGGCTGCTCTGAAACCCTCCTACCAGGCACTCGCCACCTTTAGGGACCATGAAAAGACCTGCTCAAGCCATGATGAAGAAAGACTTTAAGAAGAAGATTTGAGCATATGGGAAGACACAGAAGTTGTGAAGGCAAGGAAGGGTTCCCTCGCTATCTTTTGTGTGCTGGCTTATGAGTCTGGGTTGGCTGTTCAGATGGTTTGTAGTGGGTGAGCATCAATGATTGCAATGGCCTCTTGGTAAAACTCTAACTTTAGATAATGAATCTCTAGTCAGACTCTAGACAGAGAAAGGTATGTGACAGAAGAAGAGCGTTGCAGGCTGGAGAACCAAGCTGCAATGGAGGGGTAATACATAGAATCGTAGAATTGCCTAGGTTGGATGGGACCTTTGAGATCATTGAGTTCAACCATCAACCTAACACTCCAAAACCGCTACTAAACCATGTCCTTAAACACCACATCTACCCATCTTTTAAATACCTCCAGGGATGTCAGTTCCACCACTTCCCTGGGCAGGCTGTTATACTCCTTATGCCAGAGCACAGCACTGAGCCTGCCAGTGCAGCAGAACACAGTTTCTATTTAGAGAGGGCATGTTCCTGAGTTCCTCTTCTACGCCATGAAATCACATTAATACTCATCTCTTGGTGCAGATGTTGGACTGGTGAGCCAAAGCTGGCATGCGGAGGCAACAGCTCTGGGGTTGAAGGCCACCAAGGAAGAGGATGGCAGGTTTCTGCTGCCTGAGGGAGACAATGGCAACACAGGTCTGCTCTCATGGGTGTAAAGGTGTCTGGGTGAAGCAGTGGCCCTTACTGAGGTGGTGGCCAGCCTCTCCTAGCTGCAGCATGAGTGCTTGACCAGCTCCCTCATCCTCAACAAGCCAGAACCCCCGGTGGCCCCTTCTATCTCCATCCCTCCATGAGTGGCTGCGAGCCACTCTTAACCAATCTGCTGTTGGTTTACTGGCCTTTTTTGGTTTATTATTTTATTTTATTTTATCTTATTTTATTTTATTTTATTTTATTTTTAATTTAATTTAATTTCATTTCATTTCATTTCATTTCATTTCATTTCAGGCAGCTCCCCTATGATCTGGCAGCATCTGCTGTGAACTCTGGCCCATCCCTGGGCGGCGGGGGTCCTGTCTGGTGAGGGCTTTGCAGGGGACCAACTCCATGCTGCCGGTGGTGGAGCATTCTTCATCCACCCTTTCCATAGAGGCGTGCATGCCTTTTGTTACCTGCCAGGGAAGCGGAGGAACAGGATTGCTCAATTAACATATATGTACCTTGGCAGGGCACCAGCCTGAATCGCTGGCTCCACCCTACCTTCCCTTCCCTGTAGCCATATCGCTTCCCTCCTCCTTCTTTGACATACCATTCCTCATCGCTATCTAGGCTAATCTTCATCAGTCATTGCCCTGATGCTCTCCTGCTCCGACACGCTCCGAGTTTCAGTACAATTCCTGCGGCAGGTCGTGTCACGTCCTCTCATGCCGGCTGCTTTACATGGATCCCCGCCGCAGCACCGCACAGCCTTGAGCAAGACTTCTTCTGCTCGCAGTAATTTAGGGCGTCTGTCTTTATTGCTGGCTGTTCAGCTCCCCGGGAGGAGGAGCTGGAGCTTTCAGTTTGCTTTGGAGAACTGGCTAAAATGTGGCACAGGGCAGAAACCAGCTAGCGTGTTCCAGCTTGAGCTCCCGCCTGTGTGATTTAGACACTGAGGGATGCGGATTTGTTACTTCTGGAATGTCAGAGAGTTTCACTGGGGGTGTTTTTTTGTTTGCTTTCTGCAAGGGCCCAACTGATACACTGTGTATGGCCAGCACGCTGTGCTCTTCCAAGGAAAAGGGGTCTGCTTCCGCAGTGCTCCCTGCCGCATGCCCACTGCCGCGGGAGGATGCACATCATTTCCCTTGCCAGCTCTGTGCAGAGGCAGTGATTGGGACTCTCCCAAGGGAAGGAGCCGGTCTGTGCCATCCGTTCCTCCCTGCACTTCCTATCCTGTCCTGCCCTGTGCTCCCCTGCCCACCTCAATCCGGTGCTCCGTCCCTCCAGGCCAGACCAACCTCTTTTCCCATCCTTCGCTTGTGCTCTCTCTTTCCATACATCCTTCCCTGTTTGCTTCATATCTTTGCAGGGTTATGCTCTGTCACATTAGATGTCACATTGCCTTGTCACCTTGAAACTCAGTTGCACAACCCTCAGCGTGGCATATAAAAAAGTGCCACCAGGTTTTTGGCAAGGGATCTGTGAAGATATCCCTGCCATCCACTTGAGACACGTCTTGCTGTCGGAGGTGAGTTTTGCAGAGCACTGAAGAGTGCATTGCGCTGAGAGACTGGTGATGGGGAAAAGCTTGGTAGTTTTTGATTGTGTGGGTGAAGGAGAAGTAGCTGAGCCAGTATGAGAAGCCTCCCAGGTCTGGAAGATACAGAAGTAAACCATCTCCCAGTACAGGCTGCAGGAGCAAACCGGGAGGCTCAGTGAAACCGAGCCGGTGTGCCCATGTCTGTGATTGCCCTGGCTGCTCGGTTAACATGCAAAAGAGGTCGTGCTGCCTTCATGTTTACATCTGGTATCGCTTCCCTAGGCAAGTCGCAGGGCTGGGCAATGCCCGGTGTCACAGGCTGTAATCTGCGGTCTTTGTGCTTTGTTATATAGCGGTTATGCGAGCTGATATTGCAGGGCACTTTGAATACTAACAGCGTGTTTGCATGTTATCTTGTGCCTTAAGTAATTGCCATGGACCTGACAGATGAGACGTGGTGAGAGAAGGCTGCCCCGGAGAGAGGACAGGCTGCATGGAGAGGGGTGCAGCAGTGGAGATGGAGACCTGTCCTTGTCCTTCGGTAAGTTGCCAAAGGAAGTTTGGAGCCAAGCTGAGAAATATAATCAAACCAAGTTATAAATATACCAAATTGTAGCAGTCTCACTTTAAATTTGCAGGTGTTTCTTTCTTGGTGATGTTAGCACTGCTGGTTAGCAAATAAACTCCTGTAGACACCAGAAATCCTCTTTCATGAAAGACTTTGAGTTTCCCAAATCTCTCTGACCTGGAGCTGTTCTCCCTGTGATCCTTTTAGCTCGGCTGAAACCTTCCACATTGATGTGCTTTAGGGTTCTGTCTCACCAATGACATGTAAACCTCCAGCTCCAAACTGCCGAAGGTGGAGCAGATCTCCAGCCCTGGGGCCCCCAGCTGTCTCACCGGCTCTGGCAGGGGAGGCAAGGAGCAGGGCAAGGAGGGAGGGGACACCACATCCCTGATGAGCAGACATTTTGTGCCTCCCCCCCTGTTGTTTTCACCCCAGCAACCAGCAGTTACTATTATTTTAATTAACAATACATGAGGAAGAAGGAAGTTCTGAATCCCGGCATACAAAAATGCTTGGCCAAAAGACAGAAAACAGAGAGAAGTAAGTTCGAGGAACTAATTTCCTTTCACGGTGACAGTTTTATCCCCTCCTGAAAAGAAAAAGGCAAGAGCAAAACATGCCTAGTGCAACCACTAAACCACTAAAAAGGCCAACAAAAATCGGTTGCTTAACAGCTGGTCTTCAAATAAAGGTGGAACAGAGCTGTGCTTGTTGCAGGCCCATTCCCCTCTTTGCTCATGATGACTAAGATGTTTATCACACACTAACCCCAGAGCAAGTTATTGCTCTGCATGAGCAATGATGACCCTAAATCTGGCTGTACTCTGCAGTCCCAAAGCCAGCCCGGTGTAGGTGCTCAGCTTAGGGTCGCCGGACCAGCCCTGGAGACATTTTGGGACCTGCATCCATCCTGGGCTCCAATCCTGATGACAAGGGATCCGTTGAATCCTGCTTCCCTTGTGCCTGTGTGAGTTTTGGCCAAGCCAGGGCAAGAAGGAACCTGGCCCTGCCCCTGGCCCCTCTGCTCCCCCTCCCCATGTGAGCGGCCACTGCCTGGCCCTTCAGACAATGGGGAGGAGGAGGGCATTAGGCAAATACCACCAACTTTTTAAGATTCCTGCTTAATGAGCACATTTGCTGCGTACCACAGTTTTTCCCCGTATCAGTAATCTTATCGGGCTGAGCCTGCCTCTGCCACCTGCAAGCAGAGATATCGGGGGGGGGGGCCATAAACCAGTTTGTTTTAAGTTCCTAGGCGCTAAAGTCAAGAACGAGTTTCAAAGTGAACTTATCGTTTTATTTTTGTCATAAAAAAAAGAAAAAAAGAAAAGGGATAAAACACGACCGGCTTGCTTTATGATTCACTGATTGCAGATGTTTCCTGTCGGGTGCCCGGGGTGCTCGGCTTTCTGTTTGCCACTACCGAAAGGCAAAGGCACTTGGCACTGTTTCGGGCACGTGTCGTGCCACCGAGCCTTGCACGCCGCCTCTCCAGGAGGTGCCAAGTCCTACAGCTTCACCTCTCTACGTGCCTGCGTGTGTGCAAAAGGACTTTTGTATCTGTACTCGGGCTATAACCGTGTTTCCAACAGGAGGCGTAGGGACGAGCAGAAGAAAACAAGGTGTGGTAACATGTAAGCATCCACTGCCCACTTCAAGTGGGTTTTTAAATACTTTCTGGCCAGCTCCTCAGACGTCAGACGTTACTCATACCAGGTCAGGGCCAGCTCCTGACCAGCGAACAGGCAGAGGATTACTCTTGACCTCAGCTGTGGGCTCACCGAGTCCTGCAGCTTGGGAGCCCGGACACCGTCCAGGGGTTCAGTGGTGGCCCACTCCTGACTGTATTTGCCTTTTAGCCTGGCACAGGCTTTATCACATCCAGGCACAAATCAATACGCTGGCACTATCTTCGTTGTTATAGAACAGAACAAAACATAAATCCCTTTTTTTCTATAAGCATATTACAAACGTGTAGGACCTAGAGTATTTGAAAGTAATCTTGACCAATTCTGTCATACATTAGATGAAAATGCTGGTTTTTTTAAGAAAGTTTTGAAGCCATACCCTTTTTCCAAGTGGGAAGTTGCATCAAACGTCTCAGAGACCTGGAGCGATAGAAATCCCAGAGAAGACGTGCTGGACACAGCACTGGTGACATCAAAAATGTGACTTATCTCTCCTTTGACTGTGTATCTTTTGGATACCAACAGTGTCACATCCAGGTACTGCCTACCTCCCTTATTAAGCCCACCATACCATGTTGAAGGAGTGTAAATACATGGTATATAGAAACAGCGTGTGTCTTCAGGCCGATGTCTGGCTGAGCAGCAAAGCTCAGCATCCCGCAGCAAAGCAACATGGCACACGTATGTGCCTGGTGTGTTGCCGTCAAGGGCATCGCAGTCTGCCCTAGTGCAAAAACTCAGGTGCTTTAAGCTCTTCAGCGAGGTCTGCCTGAGGATGAGCAGGGGCATGCAAAGCCGGACGATGAAGCGAGGAGGGGATTTTTGGTATCCATCCCTAACTGCTGACCCGTGCCTCTGCCCAGGTAGACACGCCAGTGCCAAGCAGCCGGGTGAGAGGTATGCTGGAGTGCTTGCAACCCCACCGCTCCATGTGTGCGTACAGAATTTGCTGATGTGGGTCAGGATGAGAGATGCCAGCGTGATTTTGGAGATAGGGAGGGAGACTTTTCATCTCAGGGATCGCCGTGAGCTGCCTTCACACACACAGGCTCAGGCCTGGGAGCAAGATCTTCAGATGAACACGCTGCTGATCATGTCACTGAGATGCCCTCTCAGAGCCAAGACCTGCATCCGAACGCCGGCCTGCTGCTATATTTGAAGGGGAAAAAAACCCCAACCCTGACCCAGGAAAATGCAAGGCTTTAAGGATTGTTTTTCCCCCTTTTTCTCCCTTGCTGAGCCATGAGGATGCGGGGTAGCTGGAGGCATAGCTTGCTCAGGATCTGTCAGCTCCCCAGCCCTACCCTGCACTTTAAACAGGACAAACAGGTTATGACATTAAAGTTTCAAAACCTGGGGGGGGAGTTCCTTGCACGGGAGAGGTTAACGCAGGGGCACTCCAGGCCCCTGGAGACGGGGAGGGGATGCTTTCAGGTTTGAAATGCAAAAGCAACTTTTCCGAATTCGGAGCTGGCTCAGAAGAAAACCAACCCCCCCTCTCCCAACCCACCTCTCTCCTCCGGCAGCTCTTCCAAGCGCTGTACCTTGGCAGGCAGAGGCTCAAAAACACAGTGCCCCAGGCCAGGCTGGATCTCATCCCGATCCGATCCGAGCAGCCCTGGCTGGGGCAGTCCCGGCTGGGGCAGCCCCCTCCAGCCTGGCTTCATGCACCTGGTTGGGGAACGCTTGAGCATCTGGCTACCAACCAGCAGCGGGGGGCAACTGCGCTGCCCTCCCTGAGTACTGTCTGGAGCAGGGCAAACATACCTAAAGATGGATAGCCTTAAACCCAGAGCCTGCGGAGATGCTGCCCGTCAGGTCTCTGTGCTGCTCCCACCACCACAGTGAAAATGATGCTGGAAGTTGATGGGCACAAGCATGTCTTGATTTTATTACTCCAACCACGTGTTGCCATGGAGGGCTGTGGGCAGCTCATGGGGCTGCGAGATGAGGGGTTTTGATGGGATTAAGGGAAAGGCATGTGCTCTGTGAAGCAGGGAGGTAAGCTCTTCTCCTAGGCATAAGATCTCTTCCCCCTAGTGCCTTGAGGACCATGCACAACCGGCACTTTATAGAAGGTGAGAAGAAGGAAAACTGCTTTTTGACTGCCCCATGGCCTGGGAACCCCTCAGCTCATTGCTTCCTCGCTGCAGGTCTGGAGGACAAGCAGGACACCCCCAAATTCAGGTTGACACCTCGGCACTAAGGCAGTACTCACCACCATGGTACGGAGCTGCCCTGGTGGGGCCAGCGAGCAGGAGCTGGGTGCCAAAGCACTTCTCCGCGGGGTGCATGGCTGTACCCGCTCCAGCAACCCCAGGGCAATCTGCAAGAGAAGCAGGTTCTCTCTAAACCATGAGAAAAGGCTTGGAGATCTTGGAAAAATTGCTTGTGAGCTATTAACTGAACCTCAGATTGGGCAACATACCTAAGAGTTGCTGCAATGGGAAGGACCTCTTTGGGGTCCAAAACATCCTCTAAGAGATGCTCTGCGAATAGCAGCATCCAAGCAGCCAGCTGGTGTTAGCACATGGCCAGCAACTTGGGATCTGCCTGTGCTGCCTGCGAGTGAGGGAGAGGGGAAAAAGCAGCTTTTTGGGACAGAAGTAACCACTAAGCATGTGCATTTTGCAGGCTGCAAGAAGTACTTGTTAGATTCCAGCAGCACCCACACTGGACTTTCTTTCCTTAAAACTGCTAGGAGCCTTCCTGTGGGATTTACTACACAATTCTATGTAAGAACACGATGTTTCCACCAGTTTACAGTGCAAAGGTGCAGTGCACTAGGAAAGTAAGTGGTGTACATGGTCCTTGGGCTGTTTGGTGCTCAGAACATGAGGCGTAGAGTGGGAAACCCCCAGTGACTCCTAACAGTAGGCTGGTCATGGACCTGGGCTCCCTCTCAGCTCCGACACAACTCCAGGAGGTCCCTTCCTATGCTTGGTGGCAAAACAGTATTTCTTAGCCAAGAGATGGTGTGGCAGGGAGGGAAGTGCTGTGCGTGGGTGTCCCTTGGCTCGGCTCAGCCATCCCTAGGCGCGGGATCCTGTGCACACACCTCTGAGCATCTCAAGCAGCCCCAGCTGCTCTGGGACCGTTGCGGTGGAAAGGGCAAGCAGAGAGAAAGCTGCCACCCTGCTCACGCTCCCCCCACTGCCTGTGCTCCTCCGAGTCCCCAGGCCCCAGGAGGGTGACACCCTGACATTTCCCCTTCTTCTTCTGTCTCTGAGTGTCACTTCTCAGCAGAGCCAAGGATCTGCCAAGCTCCCTGTCCCCTGCGGTGCTTTGGAGGGCAACCGTGCAGCCGCTGTGCCCAGCAGGAGGGAGTAAGAGAAAAGGAGGCAGAGCAGGGTGGGGGGATGGAGGTGACAGCAGTTGGGAACCCCTCCATCTGCAAGCAGATCAGGCTTTCACTCCCAGCCATTGTGGGAACTTCCTCATGGATCTATATATTTATGTTTTTTTTAAAAAAAATTTCTTCTAGGTTCTGAAGCCCTCCAGTGGCAAGCTGTCATTTTGCCCTTTTAATCGTATTTTCTGCCTGTGCTGCTCTCTAGGCAAGTCTGCGAGCTGCTTCCGAGCTCTCGCAATGCTTAACCATTTACAGACAGAAAGACACGCTGAGATGTTTTTCTCCTTTCTGGAGGTCGGATCCTTCCGCCCTTTTGCCTCCCTTTTAGAGGCTGCTAGAGCTGATGCTACAGTAGTAGTTTAGCTGCAACAAGATTCCTATGAAGGAACGGGGAGAGAATTTGGAGAAGAAAAGAATGGCAGTCCTCAAGAACCCCCTGTGCAAATCCTCGTTTAGCTCAGATCTAGGGCCAAGGGAGGCAAAAACTAAATATTCTCAAATCTTTGCTGTTCTCAGCAGCTCTCTGAAGGGGAACAAAGGCATGAAATGGTGGTATGGAAGAGAATTGTAAAAAGGATTCAGTATCATGCATTTTCTGTTTGGCAGGTAGCAGTTACTTGAAGCTCCAAGAGGAGGTACCCAGCTCCCAGTGTCCTGCATCCCTGTGCTCCTTCAGCTGGGTTTGCTCTGGTGCCAGCTGTACATTACCAGCAGAAATGCTTGAAGCCCAAAAGTCTGCCGGATCACCTGGAAACATGAGCTCTTCCCAACAAGCCTAGGGGCAAGGAAGCAGGATGCTGTTTTAACCCAGAAGACGCTTTTACACACAGCATCTGCTGGAGCAATCTCCAGGAGTGGCACTCAGCTGCCCTGGCACATTTGCAAGTGCCAGGGATGTGCTACCAAGGAGATATTTCAAGCAGAGGTGGTATGACCAGTGCGGGGTGAGCAGGAAAATATCTCCTGTGCTTTTTGCTGTCATATAGAGACCAACGTGAGCACATACCATCTGCCATAGGGTGATATGGAGGCTGTCCCTCAGAGCAAGGGCAGAGTAGCGCTGGAAAGGAGCTCAGACCATGGAAAATGAGAGGGATAACTCCTTTGGGGTACCCGAGTCTCATTGTTTAAATGGTGGAAGAACTGTCTCTTTCCAGATGGAAAGAAGGTAAGGAGGTGGCCCTGCTGCCTTAGGCTTTTTGTGTAAGCGACTGGCTGGGCAGCAGAGGACCCCTCCACCCTGTATATCCACAGGGCAGAATGAGGGAAGCTCATCTGGTGCTGGTGGGAAGCAGAGCACCCCACAGCAGCAATGCCCACATTAACCCATTTATATGCTACAGAAAGAGGGATTCGAGGGATTTCAAGGGAACTGCGCCAGTGCCTGGAAGAGATTTGGTGGGATTTGTACCTCCCTCACCTTCCCTCTGCTCTCACTCTCCCCTTCTTTCAGGTACAACTGAAAGGGGCACCTCTGAAACAAGAGGTTTTGCTGCATTTGCCTGTCAATTACATCCACTGGCTGTAGCAGCAGTGACATTTAATGCTCCCCAGCCTTGCAAAGACAGCACTCTTGGGTTTGGACCCACCACATGGATCAGCCAGTGGGCTTACGTTACCATAAGCAGTGGCAAATGGTGAGGAAGAGCGCGTTGCTTGGGTGTAGACAGCAGCAGGAGGTGATGAGGAAGATGGTGTACTGGTGCCGCGGCAGACCTGCTACAGGCAAATGCCTGTAAAAAATGCCTGTGAGATGCAGGATGAGTTTGCAGGGTTGGTAGTTAGATTAAAAACGTTCTCCCTCACAGGAGAGGAATTTGCCCCATGGCAGATCCCAGCCTCATGCCCTGCAAGATGCACATGCATCTGGATACGTAAAATGTAGCTGGGTTGCATCCTTGCTTGGACCAGCAGCAGGGCAGGGACACACGCCTGGTCTCCCAAACCACCACGCTCTCCCCCGCCATGCAGCTTCGCTACGGGCTCTGCTGCCTTCCCACTTCTTTTAGTTGCGCTCCACATACTTCTCTGTGGGCCTGAAAACTTTGCCTGCCCCTCCAACCCTAAAGTGAACAGGTCCTCTTTAACCTTCATTATAATAATTAACGCTATTACTTTCATTATGGGGCTACCTAGAATCTGCCTTTGAGGGATGCATTAGAGGAGATGATAGCTAAACACATGGGATAGGACAGGCTCTGCCCTGCAGTCTTGATAGCCAGGGGTGTACGTCTTCCTTGACTTGGAAACGTGCCGGTTGTGCTTCTAATTGACTGCAGGTGCCAATTTGGTAAAACAGTTGCTGAATGCAGCTTTATGAACATGTTCCTCCTTTCAGATTCTGTTTCCCACTTCCCTGAGCAAGTCACAGATAAGAAGGCCTTGTCAATGCTTGCCTGAGACTTTCCAAACCTGTTTATTCTTGGTCTTGTCCTCTTGTCCTGGTCACCCAAAGAAAGCGTTGCTGGGATGGCAATCCTCTGTGTGCAAGCAGATATAGCAAGAGTAGAGTGAGGGAAATGGCTATCTTTGGAGCCCAGCCTTTTCTACAGCAAACCAAAGCTGCTACATCCAATAAGAGTATTTTTAGCGAGCCCTGGGTTGTGCTATGTCTTTCTTGGCTCTGCTACTGGAGCCCGCTCTGCAGCGCCTGAGCTCTTTACTCTCCCATAGAGAGGGTAAAAAAAAGGAGCTCGTGCTGGGGACAGGGGGAGCAGGGGGTGACGATGTGGCGGGGATGCCTGGCTGCCCCTCCCTGAGGATCTGCATGTTCATCAGCTGAAGCTGATGCTATAGGGTGATCGTTTGTCCCCTCTCCTGGGCGAGTGACAAGGGAGCTGCATGCTTCCCCGCCGGCCCTCTGCTCAGCAGGAAAGAACGTGACGCTGTCTCATTCGCGGCAAATTCAACATAGTTTTCCCTTTCTTTCTTCCCTCCCGTCTGACCTACCTGCAAGTCGCGTCTCACAAAACTGGCTGCGGTCCACCCCACCCCCCCGTAGCTCCAACAGAAGGGATGCAAAGGGATGTGGAGAAGCAGCGTGTGCCTGCCACAGCCTGGCGAGCCCGTCTGTCTGCCAAAAATGACGGTGGGGTTTCCTAGAATCCTTCAAGCACTTAGACTGAGACTGGGAAACACTGCTACCAGCGAGGAACAGAAGTGTGTGCTGCCATAGCAGGGGCTGAGAAATGCATCAGTGAGTGAGAAGGGCTCAAATCCTGCATTGGTGACAGCGGGGTGGGACAGACTGGGTGCACAGTTAGAGCTGGCTGCTGGGACTGAAACCCGCACCCTTAAGACAGCCTTGAAAACTTTGAAGCATCTTTAAAAAAACCCCAAAACTTTGAAGCCAACAGTAGCCCTGGCGCCTCTGTCAGTGTCCTGGCAGAAAACGTGCCCTCTTGGGCGGGTGCGTCTGCCCAGCATGTTTACAAAGCACCGGCCAGTCCCGCTGTGTTGGCAGAGGGAGCTGCTGCGGCCATGTTGCCCCAAAGAGAGCAGAAAGCAGGAATATCCATGTTCCAGACAAAGGCTGCTTTCTCTTGGGGTTCAGAGAGTAGAAGAATAGGTTACAAGGGGCTGGAAGAACCAAGAGAGGAGAGGTAGCCCCAGGCATGGCTCATGGCCATCTCTAAATTGTCCTTCAGGGATGTGCTCAGGTCAGCACTGCTCTCCTGCAGTTGGCCAAGGATAAGGTACCTCACGGGGGCAGCGCCAATCAGTGTCAAAACAGCAGGGACAGCCTTTCTGGTGGGGAATTTACTGTGACAGCCAACAGGAAGGGACTAAGGGAGGTATTTAAAAGATGGGTGCACATGGTGCTGAGGGACATGGTTTAGGGGTGGTTTTGGCATAGGTTTATGGTTGGACTCGATGATCTTGAAGGTCTCTTCCAACCCAAGTGATTCTATGATTCTATGATTCTAAGGAGTGTGTGAGATGTAGACATGGGTGCCCACCTTCTAAGAGCCTGAACTGTTGACTGTCATGGCTTGGTTCCTTGAAGCCACCAACCAACCCCAAGGGAGGGGAGGGAGCCAAGCTGCCACGATGGGATCCATTGAGAGCTAAAACCCTCATCTTTCCTTTCAAGACTAACGGAGGAGTCACTGGGCATCTGGGGGAGGGACTGTTGTAAATCGTTGCCCCACTACCTTCTTGAACAACTTGTCATCTGTATACCAACCAACTTTCTGCAGATCAGAAACAGTGGGAGCCCAGCAATGGCATGGGGTGCCTGGGGAGCAGTGAGAGCAGAGCAAAAAGAGCTGGCTGAATTTTGTAGGAACTTTGGGTAAACTGAATTCAGATCAAAATTCCTCAGAGACTTTAAAGCAGACCATCACAAGCAGGACATCACTGCCAACCTCAGGAGACTGCCGTAGGACTGTTGATACTTTGACTATATTTTAGAAGTCTGTCACTCGTGAAGTCAGAAGATCATTCCTTGGGTCATTTTCCCTGTGAAAATAATTCTGCAATTGCAAGCTGTGCCCGAGGGCATTTGCAGTATGTAAATTCAGAGGAAAAGGGGGATCTTTGTGTCTTGTAGTAAACCATGAAATACTTTGAATGTGGGCTGGGTGGGCCTGGAGAGGGGCTTTGCAGCTTTGCCCTTACACCACCAGCAAGAATAGCTGCACCCTCCAAACGGGGGAGACGCGGATGTCACCCTGGCCGGTCCCTACCTGCTCTTTTAGCAGAGAAGCTCCTCGTTTGGTTGTCCTCAGCAGGCCTGGGAGCCTTGGGACAGCACCGCTGCGTCTCCGGATCCCGCCTGCCCGTGCTCTCCCTCCTCCTTGCACCCGCCTGCGGCTCCAGCCTCCCGCACCGAGAGCGGCAGGAGGGATGGATGTGCCGGGGCGGGGGGGAGGATGCCGCGGCCGCCGGCGGACCCGCAGCGCCGCCCGGTGCGCCGAGACCGTACTGCGGCCGCTCCGCTCCGCTCCGCTCCGCCCGGCACGGCACGGCACGGCCCCGGGGACACCCTGCCGGGGGGTCCCCCCTGAGCAAGGGATAGCCTCCGGCACGTCCCGGAACTCCGGTCCCCCGTCCCCCCACCAGGCTTCGCCTTCCCCAGGGTCAAACAGCCGTGTGGCAGCAGACCCGCAAGATCCGCTCTGCCGCGGGGCTGCCGAGGGACGCAGGACACGGCTCCAGCCAGGAGGGATGGGACTGAGACGTCCCGACACTCAGTGCCAGGTGGAGGCCACAAGATGATGACAACTCCCCTTTGTGCCCCAGCATTCCCCTCCTGCCCGTGCCTCCTCGGCCTTTGTGCAGCTCCCCCTGGGCACAGAATCACAGAATGTTAAGGGTTGGAAGGGACCTCTGGAGATCATCTGGTCCAACCCCCCTGCCAGAGCTGGTCCACCTACAGCAGGTTGCACAGGGTGGCATCCAGGTGGGTTTTGAATGTCTCCAGAGTCGGAGACTCCACCACCTCTCTGGGCAGCCTGTTCCAGTGCTCTGCCACCCTCAAAGTAAAGAAGTTCCTCCTCATGTGCAGATGGAACTTCCTATATTTAAGTTTGTGCCTGTTACCTCTTGTCCTGTCACTGGGCACCACTGAAAAAAGACTGGCCCCCTCCTCCTGGCAGAGGGGCCAGCAGGCTCCTCCTGGCACTCCTTATTCCCTTTACGTATTTGTAAGCATTGATGAGATCCCCCCTCAGTCTTCTTTTCTCCAGACTAAAAAGACCCAAGTCCCTCAGCCTTTCCTAATATGAAAGGTGTTCCAGCCCCCTAATCATCTTTGCTGTACCCTCTCCAGCAGTTCCTTGTCCTTCTTAAACTGGGGAGCCCAGAACTGGACACAGTGTTCCAGATGCAACAAAGTGTGTGAGGTCCAGGTGCTGGCAGTGCAGCCCGAAAGCAGAGCACAGACCACTCACACAGCAACCTTGGCCTTGCAACAGGCTGGAGGTAACGGCCAAGAGAAGCAGGCTGTAGGAGCAAGAGGGTTTTGGCAAAGGTCTCCCTCCAGCTGGGATGGCACCTTCCAGCCCCTGCTCATTCTCCTGCATCTCACAGCCCTTCATGGTCCACCATGCTAGAAAGTCGCTTGTTCTTCATGGCCAACTCCATCCTGATCGTCTCAGACATGCAGAAGCTGTCTTGCAAGGGTCATCTGTTTAATCCATTTTCCCTCTTAAAACATGCTACACAGAAAACTACAGATCTCTCCGTATTCACTGCACCACCAGTTCATTCCCTGTCTGCAAAGCTTACCAGCTACCATCATTCTCCTTCAGTCCACCGGTTAAGATATCAAACAGTGCTGGCCAGAGAGGATGCCATCCTCTTTTTTAATAAGCGTGCTTTGCTTTGGGCTAGTTCTCCATGGCTTTTATACTGTGCAACTAACTCTTCTTTGCATTTCACCTCCTCTCGCTAAACAGAAAAGTTTTCAGCCTGTCATTTGGAGTACCTTAAATTAAGCCCAGGTTATTTGAAAGGGCTTTGGATGTTACTGCCCCAGAGCAGCTGGGATGCGCTACTCCCCACAAGGTCACGGTGCAATGAAGACCTACCCTTGCACAGGGGCAGCAACCCTGTCTTTTTTTTCCATAATGAAATCACGTCTTCTTACTTTCCTGCACCTCCCAATTCCAGCTGCCTCCGGTGTCACTGCAAACTGTGACCAAAAAATCTATACTTCTTCAATACCCTGTGCATCACCCAGGAAAGGGCTAATAGGAGAGGCAGACCACTTGAGAGGCCGATCGATAGACCCGCCTGATTTTGATGGTAGGTGTCTTGCAGAGCGAAGCGCTGTCTAAACCCTCAATTACCCTTCCCTCGCCTCTCCCTGCCTCCTGACAACCGCAGCCGTTAAACCCTCTTCAGCATCTGTAAGTAGACCACTGCCTAATAAAAGGCTGCAAAATGCCAGCACATCCCTGAGCCACTTCAGGAGGTCACTATTTAATGCTGAAAAGACGTGCGGTGGAGGAAAACTGCCCCATGCCCCCAGTTGCAAGGAAAAATAGAGAAAACAGAGAAGAAAGGAAAAAGCAGTTTTAAAAAAATACAGTAAGAGGAGCAGGGTGTTTCAGACATTTTAGAAGCAGTTCCAGGTGAAGCCTGTGACCCCAGCTTTTCTGAAAATCAGGCCCAGTTCAGTCACTTCAATACAGGTGTCTGAACTGAAGCCTTTTTGGGTGGTCTGGTTTTTGATCATGGAGAAAGGGAGTGGAGAGGCTGCAAGCCCTTCCCCACCATGGGGCATGCTTGATTTTGGAGCCATTCCCTGTCCCCTGCCGTGACACATCCCAGGGCTGCAGGAGGGGCTGATGGGGAGAGGGTGGCAAGTGCCCATCTGCCGAGATTATCCACAATCACCCTGAAGCAAAGCAGGATCCGAACAAAAGGGTAAAAACAAGGGAAAAAGAGGGCGAGCAAACATGCTGTCAGGAGCAGACAAGGGACAGGAGGCTGCTTCGGGCTGGGATTGTGCGTCCAGCTGGAGTCAGCACACTCAGCTTCCTGGAAATTCGGCAGGGGAATGAGATTTCAGGCTCCCTCATGCCCATCTCCACCCATTAAACAAATGAGTGTTTACTGAAAGTAGGAGAGCTGTTCCAAGCCCCTCTTGTTTCAGGAAACCACTTCTTCCTTATGGATATCTCCTGGTAGAAGAGGCTGTGAGCAGGGAGGAGGAGAGGAGCAGACCTGAGAGCTGCTGAGGTTTTGCAATCCCCCTTTGACATGTCCATCCCCCAGGCAGAGCTTGCCTGGCCTGAGGACCCACAGGAGCAGCTCTGTTTTTCTGCCTCCCGGTTCAGCCCCTGGCTGACCACCAGCAACCCATGCTGAGACACGGGGAAGGTTTCAGAGGAAGGGTAAGGAGACGCAACATCAGGCACATTTATGACCAATTCCTTTTAAAGATGGTGAGTCACAGTGGAGAAGGGAGCCGAGAGGCTGGTTTGGATTTCTCTTCTTCCTAGATGCATCTCAGATTACAGTTCTTTGAGACCTAACAGAATTTTGATATCATTGACCAAAAGACAGGGTGGAGATGGCTGTAGGACTTTAAATCTGCTTTGCATACCCAGTAGGCAGAGGAGGCTTCTAGACCAGCTTTGGTTCCAATTTTAAGGCTAGTTGGCCCTCACGAGATTTCAGGTTCAGGACCATCAGAAAACATGAGGATGGTATTTCTTTCAGCCATGCACATGGCAAATGGGCAGAAATAAAACACTTCTAGTCTCCTGCATGGCGGTGGATTCTGGGAGAAGGGCATGTGCTTTTCAGGTCTTGCTGAATAGCAAGAATAAAAGCCCAGAGACTGATCTGCCCATGATCAATCCTACCACCTACTGTGAGATGGGAGAATAACAGAGATTGTGAGAGCTGGTGAGGCACTGGTGGGAAACACAACCTGTTTTGGTTACTGTGTGTCAGAGGCCTGATGGGGCAACCGTTACGGGAGACAGGGAAGGGAGCAGCACATGGTATTGTAATTACAGAAGAGCCTTAGAAAGGATGTGAATATGACTTTTCATGCTACTATTGAACAGAAATGCAGTTAACTTCCTGTCCTAGGACCTCCAAAATGCTTTGCAGGGGTGGACAAATATTAGCCTTCTTCTGGATAGGCTCTGGAAGGAGAGGGGGAGCCTTCTCCAGAGACAGCATCAGCCACGTTTCTCCTGGTCCACCCATGCCAGCAATGACTGGAGAATGGGGGGGTGGGGGGGAGGCTCCTGGGCTATGACTCAGCTTGGGGCCCAGCCTGGAGCACAGAGTCACTCTGTGCCGCCACCATTGGACATGATAGGCCACCAGTCACATCACAAGCAGCAGCTGGTCACCCATCCGCATACTCACTTGGCCCCATCACTCCATCCCCATGGTTCGTGGCTGCCCCACAGGCACTGGGGCACCAAGCAAGAAGCCCTGCAGTTGATCCTGTAGCAACTCTAGTGTATCATAGCAATTAGAAGAAGGTGGTGAGGTGTCATAATATTGATAAGGGCACAAAGTAGTCCTTTCATTTTTTTTTTTTTTTTTCATTTTGGAGGTTTTTCAGGTGGGCTTTTCAACAGGATCTTTTTCAAGAGCTACTATTTTAATCTTCTCTTCTCTTCTCTTCTCTTCTCTTCTCTTCTCTTCTCTCCTTTAACAATCCCAGAATGATAGAGTAGTTGAGATTGGAAGGGATCTCGAGAGAGCCTGGTTCAGCTCCCTGTGCAGGCAGAGCAGCTGTGTGGGCCTGCATCCACCTGGGTCCACCAGGACCCCCAGAGTCTTCCATGCAAAGCTGCTTTCCAGCCAGTTGGCCCCCAATATGTGCGTGTGTGTGGGATTATTCCCCTGCGGGGGCAGGACATTGCATTGTCATTTGCTGAGGTTCCCCTCAGCCTTCCAAGGTTCCTCCAAAGGGCATAGTAACCATCTGGTCCTTCAGTGTGCCACAGGTCAACTGAGGGATGGAGGCTAACCTCAATTTGAGTCTAATTTTCAAGTTCTTCCTGGGCATGAGAGGTCCCTCCGGTCCTTTTTGGGGCTGTAGAGGTGATTAAGGAAACTACATGTAAGGTTTTTTCCATCTTGGGCCATAGACTTCCCTGACAGAGGAGTTCAAAACACATTCTCACCTCACCAGCCCCAGATATGCTCCGAGAGCTACTTGCACAGAAGGCCTTCCAAATATATCTGGATCGGGGGGAGATGTTAATTTGGGAAAAGAAGAAGCTAGGAAAGATGCTTGAAAGTTAACCAGTCTCACCCTTGCACCCAGGCCACCGTTACCCCCTGCCTAAGCTGCACTTCTTTGACTGTGCTTTGATGGCTGCCTGCCGCTCTCTGGGAGAGAGAACAGTGCCAGGAGAGGAGGCTTTTTGCACAGTGGTGCACATCCATACCCCGCTGCTGGCTCCCTGAGTTGTGCTGGAAGAGAAGAGCACGCTGTTTCTCCAGAGCTTTAGTCTCAAGGAGGAAAACGGTGAGCAGCATTGGATTTCTGCCTCGGATCTCCACTCCCTGGCAGCTGCAAATGCCATGGGGACACCCCAGGAGTAGAAACAAGTGCGCCAAGTTGGAGGGGACCACGAGATGGTGATGGAGACCAGGTTTCCTGCCCATCTGAGGTGTGGCGTGGCCTGTGTTGTCCCTGCCCTGGATAATGTCCCTGAGACCATGGGCTGCCATGTGAGGAATGTCTGGCACTGGGAAGGGGGGATGATGAGGGAAGAACGGTGACCCAAATCAGACAGTGGGGCCACACCAGCTCTGCAACATTTAAGGTGCCCGAAGGTGTCGGCCTCTCCCAGCAGGGATGCCGTCCAAACAGCACTGGCTCTGATCAAACAGGGGCTTAATGGAGACCTTCTCCAGGCACTGCCAGGGCTGAAAAACAGCCCTGCGTCATGGGGCACAGGGAACAACAGGCAGCTGTCTCTGCACCTGCCCTGCGCTGCTTATCGGCAGGCCAGCGGGAGCATCTCCATTTAGGGATGTGTTTGCTTTGCCCGACTGTGACAGTGTGATAGAGGCTGTAGCGAGACACGGGGGCCCCCACTGCCCCCCGCTGCCAGTGTCAGCGCTACAGATGCCTGTGCACACAGGCAGACCCTTGCTCCCATCCCAAACCTCCACCGAGTCCAGCCCACGGCCGTGTGCCTACCTTCTCTACGCTTTCAAACGTGTCTGCACTGCTTAAATATGTCCAGTCCACCCCACCCTAGCCCCCACCATCGGGCACGGGAAAGCCCCTGTGCCACCTCCTAACCCTCCATCTCTTTGAAAAGCACAGAGAAATGCTCAGATTTTGCTCAGTCATTTGCGAAACCCCGGTGCCAGAGTGAGAAGATGGTCCCTCACGTGATGCTAGGTTCGCATCCCAGCCTCGGCCCCCCCCAGCTCTGCCCCTTGGCTCCCCCTCACTCCATCCTCAGCAATTTCTCAGCCAATTTCAGGAATAAATGACTGGCTAATGGCAGGGCACTGGAAGGGCTGATCTGGCTCAGCACGCACCGTAATGACAGGTTATCAGGCACATTGATCCCGCTCCCATATCTGAACATTGGCGAGGAAGCGGCAGCATCCTGTGGTCCCTAGAGACTGAGCCCCACCGCAGCGTTCCAGAGCCTGTGTGACCCTGGGGCCACCCTGGGGCATCCTCTGTGGCATGGAGGACTCACTTGGGATGACCTAAGACTTGAAGCTGAATGTCTCTCTTGTGCTGTCACAAGGGGGACTGACTTTCTGCATTTTGGAGGTCCTTTTAGAGCACTGAAATGGAGGGGTTTGGTGGGGTATTACTTGCAGTGCTGTCCCTTTCCTGCCAGGTAGTTTCTGAACTGATGGAGAGCTGCTGCACTTGTGCCTCTTGAGGATCAAAAACTGCCTTGAACTTTCTTTAAGGTTCCTTTGTGGAGATGCTACTCAGCATCCTTACAAAATGAAATCTGTTTCAGTATATGGAAAACGACTGTCAGATGGAATACATGAAGACCCAGAGGGATAAGTCAGGTCCAGTTGTGTTGAAACCAATGGGATAAGTCCTTTTACACCCAAAATAGTAAATTTCCCAATATGCTAAATCTTGTGCTGAAGAAAAATTTGGAAAATATGACAATCCAGGGAAAGATCCTTGGTTCTTTATCACGTGAGCTTTTTTCATCCCAGGCATACCAAACAAGTGACTTGTGAAACGGAGATTTGGTTATAGTCCTGAAGAGTGCTGGATCTGTAACAGCCAAATAAACTGTAGGAAAGTGTTAAACTAACCTTCTGCCATCCTGTTATCAAAAAGAAAAGAATAAAAAAGGAGATAATCCTTGTTTAAATATCACAAGCAGCAGCTGAGTCAGTGGGAGCTTTAGACTGGAAATGTCAGGGAGGAATTTAGATTTTCAGAGCAGTTGCTGCTCTGCAATTACCATAAGTCACTTACAAGGATCCCTTGTCTCGTGTTGCCCTCAACCATGCATCTGCAGGGACAGGGAGCAGAGACAAAACACATGGCTCTACCGGGGACAGATAAGGGAAACAATGCCATCCCACTAAAGGCACAAGGCAAATCCCTTCAGGCTATGGCCGGGCTCCTGCCACTATGCAGGTCAGACGTAGGTGGGGAGGAAGGGGATGGGGAGCTGGGGGAAGGCAAACCCTCAGGAGGGGCAGGGAATATGAGAAAGAGGAGATTGCTGGAGAAAACCACGTGCTGGCTCCCCCCAGAAAGGCATTATTTGCTTCTGGTGATGTTTTGGGGGTAGGAATGAGAAGGGAGACAGAACAGTGAAGATCCGGGGGTATTTTAGGTTCTTCTTCTTCTGTGGTGCTTTTCCTCCTGTACCAGCATGCCTCGCTGCCATCTAGCACGTCTCTGTTGTAAATTAAATAAGTGAAAGTACGATTAACTCTCCTGAGGCAGGCACAGCCTGCACCAACAGGGCAAGGGGGAAGGATGAGCACTTGAAACACGTAATTTCCACCACATTAAGTGATGCAGAGACACGCGTTTTCCCAGCTGGTACATGTGGGAAGGCTAAAGACTTCCTCTGCAGGGATCGTGTTTTCTTATCTGTTGTTTCTCACTAAAAACGTGAGGTTTCCAAGACCAGTCTTGGCTGGGTGCAAGGTAGAAGGACCTCAGCCATGCTGTGCTGGTGGGAGTTGGTAGAGGTCTACCCTGCATTGCTGTCTGGGGACAATAGGTACGCTTGCTCCAGCTTTGTGCTTTGTGACATGGATCATCACAGCTCTATCTCCTCCTACACAGCCGATGGGCTCTACCATCCCTATTAGTCTTATCCTGTACTGACTCTGTGTCCAATGGATGCAGTCTTCAGGTGAGGTACGTGTTCTGGTGAGGACGCTTCAAGCAAAAGTGAACATGGCTTTCCCGATGCCTATTGGGCTTGCTCACCGTCACAATTAAACATGTATGTCCTACTGCTGGTTTCAACACTTCTTCTTTGCCTAACTTTAAGCTACTGGTCATTTTGTTCTCTTCTCTACTAGATTAAAGGATCTGTATATGTAGAGGACAGTCCTATAATTGGGAGGATAAGAAATGTAATCTTGTAGACTCTGGTTTTCCATCGTATCATCCCAGTACCTTAATGGCAGTTTTACAGAACTCAGGCATATTGTACCAGTATGGGTCTGAGACTCTTCTTTCTTTACTTCCCATGACTGTGGATCAATAAAACATTGTTGATACACCTTGAAGATCCAGAAGAGAAGCACAGGGCTTTGGTGAGTCATCCTCTTAAGTCTGCTGGGTGGAAATAACCTCGCCATGGGTAATACATTTACATTCATCCTCCAAAAAGGAGAGGAAAATATTTTCTCATGCTCTTTCCTATGTATTTACTTGATGACTACCTGCTAGGAATTACAGACAAGATCCTGAGTAGATGTGAATCAATGGGAAAGCATTGACTTCACTGTGAAATGCTGGTGACAATTCCCAATTCAGAACTGGTTGTGTCTCCATAATAGATCTCATCCATTCCACACTGAATGCAAAACACCTTTCTGCCTATAAGCAGAACGATGAATAAACATTTGTATGAAGTCAATATGATGACATTTTCATAGGTCTGAGACCCTTTGTGTGAGTCCTAATGCTAAAATCACATTAGACCTTTTGTTTGACAGGCGGATGGTTTTTATCCTCCAGTGCCTGAGGAGAGAGGCAACTGAGTAGGTAAGAAGTTGGCGATTTTCTGTTCACGCAGAAGTAGCACTGAGATGCATTTTGCTGGTCCACCTTGCTGACCTGGAGCTGCCGTTACAGAAGACAAAAAGGAGGGTAAGAGCAAGGGGAAGGAGATGTGTCTACGTCAAAGGAGTGCCATGTTCGTGAAAAAGAAGAGTGTTGGGCACACGCTGACAAAGCACTGACAGGAAATCACTGGCTGCTTCTGGTATCATTTGCTTCCGTGGCTAGAGCAGGGAGCGGTGGGTGACCAGGAAACTGAGGGGAAAGCAACACTCAGGGGAACGTCCCAAGAACAGATGTGGGGTCCAGACCCTTCCCAGCCACACTGTGCAGCCTTGCAGTGCAGGTCCTCACAGTCACAAGGGGACTGGTAGCAATGGGTCAAAGTCCCTTCTGGTCCCACGCCATCAGCTTTGGACGTGCTAAGACCACACCACCACACAACGCGTTTCCAGTCCTTCTGAAAGGGTGATGGGAACTTGCTTTGTATCCCTCACCACGGCTTATCTTTCTCCATTCTGATAGTGCCATGAGTTAGATAAATTATATCTTACTCCATGGTGTGGGTAGATGAACAAGAGAGTTAAGCACATCAGGCCAGACACCATGGTCACTAGCAGTGAAGAGACTAAACACCCCAAAGTAGGACTGGGACTTAACAAACTTGTCAATAAAATGGGGACATGCTGTCGACTTTCTCTTTTAGTCTAGAGAAAGAGTTGGAGGATCCAGGTTACTGCAAAACTCTTAGTGCTGGGACTTCCAAGGGTCTGGAGAAAAAATAAGCAGTAGCGTGAGTTCCTTTTGCACATGGATTCAGCAATGCAAAGGCCTGATGGGCAATCAGACTACAGGTGAGAGGACTGAAAGGAGGCAAGTGCCAAATATTTCCATCTATTGCCCTCTGTTAACTGGTTTTTGGCAGCTGAAGGTTACAGCAATTACCAGGCTCGAGGCAAAAGGCAGTGAGTTAAATGACTTGCCCACAGCCATGTGGTGAGCAGTCAGAAAGGCAGCCCTGCGTTTTCTGCACTGGTTGTCAATAATAAGATTAGTGCTGGATATTTGATTTTTCTTGTCATAATGTTTCTGATGTTTTCAGGCAGTTGTTTACCTGTGCAAACTTTCCCCTCCCGCCACAATGTCAAAATCTCTGTCAAACTTAATGTTCAAAAATTCTGTGCCAGGTCTCCATTTGATAATAACTGTTTCTGGAGGGTTTTTCCACCTCTCTGGGAGCTCCTAGACTCCTCTTCAATCTTTCCTTCCCTTCTCAAAAGGGCTGCATTTAATTTATTATTTTTTTTAAAGAAAACTGACTCTAGGAGCTGCGAGTAAAATACTGGGTGTCACAAACATAAATTAAAATCCCAAGGACTGGTAGTGCAGGAGGAGACCTGTTGCAATACACATAGGCTACTTTTCTGCATGAAGGTGACATTCCCTGATGATCTTGTTAAAGAAGTTGTCTATGACTTGAAATACAGTGGGCCAGAGGTGTCAGCAATTAGTTTTATAACCCTGCAAGACGACATGCTCCAAGAGACCGTGCATTGTATTCCAGCATCCACTCCTGACTGTCTGCTTGCTGCCCACATTTCCAAAGAGAAAATTGCTCCTAAGTGCTTCCCCATTGATCCAAGACAAGATGGTCATTTTGGATTCTGCTATGGCAGGTGAATCATCAGTGCAATATTTCTGAATTTTCACTCACTTCTTCCACATCCATTTCCTGAAACAGAGAGGGATTGCTGCCACCTTTTTTTTTCAAAAAGTCAGGACTAAATTCTCAGTTCCTGGGGAGATATTGATTTTTTTCCCCATCCACGTAACCTCCTTTCCCTTTGACAGCTTTTTCCCCAAACCATTTACTATTTTGTGTGAAATCAGGATTTTTTTCCTCTGAAAATTTGATTGCTGTAAAAACTTGCAAGAATTGCATTTTCATTGTTGACCAATGAAAGGAAATTTGGTAGGTTTTCAGGAAAAATTTGAGCAGCGTGAGTACAAAATTTTGAATCTGAATGTGGAGATGAAAACAAGGTTGTGACGCCAGTTGGCCCCATGTTTTAAAATGGGGGGAGGAAGGTCATTCTTTTGTGGGTGATAGGAATATTCTTAGATTTAGCTAAAACCTGACCTGGCCCTGTGAAATGTGAAATCTTAGATGCAGAGGGTTGCATTTAGCTGATGAGGGTATTGTCCCTGATCCTTAAGTCATAGTTTTGCATCTGTGGAGCAGATCTATTCTGTACACTACACTGTGAAATTGTACTGACAGATATCGAGGCAAAAAGACGCAAGAGGAGGTTGCATAGCTTTGCTCCATCTTCTCTAGGAAAGTGTATCTTCTGCCATTTTTTTTTTTAGCATAATTAGCTTTTTTGATTTTGCCTTGGGATTTACCCACTGGCTGGAAGAACAACTCCTGCACCAGGGCTGCACCACTGTCCCAGTGGTCACCTCTGAAGTGGGGGGAATGGAGGGCCCGGACCCCATATCTAGCCTGTCCATCAGACCATGTCTGAAGCTACTAATCCTCATCTGATCTGGCAGACCATTTCTCCCAGGGTGGCAGGAAACATCTTGCCTCCCTTACTGAAGAGCTAGCACATATTTACTGCCTGCAGCCCCCCTTCCCCCGGCTTGTCAGTTGTGAGAGAGCGTGAGCACAAAAGTCAATGTTTTCTAGATAATAGGAGGCTGTAAAGTTAAGAGGGAGATGAGGATTTTAATTATCTTTTTTTTTTTTCCCCCCCCTCATACCACTGCTCTAGTCCTAGGGAGGCTGCAACGACGTGGAAACCTGAGGTGTCATTATGGGTTATTAAACTCCTTTGTGGCAGTCGGGGATGTTGAATGGAGCTGGGAAGGGAGAGGAGAAAAAAACATCTCTTGACGGAGCTGGCTAACCCCCTCTGTAATTGCTTCATGTGGCAGACTGTAATTATGCAGGCTGCAGAGGGGAAGAAGGAGAAAGAGCAGGTGGGTGGGAGAAAGAGCAACAAGGGGACCTAGGCATTGCACATGGCCATCAGGATTGCCTTGGTTGTGATGGGAGATGGGAGCTTGCCCTCACATCAGCATACACCATCCCTTTCTTTGGCCCTTGGTGTGGCATTCTTACAATGCAAACCCTGTCCCTGCAGCTCCCTGGCCCACTGGAGAGACCCCCACCCTCACCAGGCTAGGCTGTATTTGCCTTTGCCATTGATTCACCCTGGGACTTGTACCAAGACCACAGGCTGTTGCATGGAGATCTCTGCAACTCCTACGATGAGGGATGGTACTTTGGCAGATGGGGTTTTCCTCTTGGTCCCCGTTCCTGAGATGCTCAGGAGTGGTGATCATTTCAAACAGCACTTGAGGATGCAAAAAATGGCCACATGGATCCAGCTAAAGAAGGTAATATCTTGCTCTTCTCTCTGCACCGCCAATCCTGAATCCAGCGGCAGGTGAAATGAGCCTCCTGAGGACCAGCAGCGCTCTGCACCTTAATGCCATTTCTGGATCCTTTTGGGTCTGCTTTACCCTTGAGAGAGGCACAGCCAGACCTGCCCAGTTTATGGGCTTTTCTGTCTGGGGACTAGTGCAGAGAAGCAGTGTCCAACACTGTTTGCTTTTTCTGCTTTATGTCAGATTAATCCCTTAAAACACACAGCTGGATACACATGGCACCCACACACATTCAGGGGCGGTCGTGTGGTTGGGGTGTGAGAAACAAAGCGGTGATGAAGACCCATCCATCTGTTGTATTTCCTTCATAAAGCTTCCTAAAGGCTCCTGGTCCTCATTAGCAAATCTGGTAGTTAGTCAAACATGACAAAAGCTGAGACAAGCCTGACTTGGTTTAACCAAACAGGCTCACACACCCCAGAAGTCTTGCCTGATAGCAGCAGAACTTAAATATGGACCCAAACAGCTCATTTATAGAGATGTAGACACAAGAAGAGATGGAAATGTCCAAGCTGTGGGCGGCCTCCCAAAAGGTGGGACTTTTCCTGGGAAGGACACAGGTGGAAAATGTGTTAATGAGCCTTTGTACTATCCTCTTGCAGCTCTGCTGATGACACTGCTCTGAAGGGCTGCCCATGTTCCTGTGCAAAAGAACCTGTTGCCATGTGATTTCTTGCAGCTCACCTCCTCTGTCAGCTCTTGCAGGACAGAAGAACCAACCTGATTTTTCCACTCTTATCAGAGGAAGAAAGTCTTACCATCACTCATGGCAATCTGGATGTTTTGCCCTTGCTTGCATAGAAAGCAGGATTCACTTTGGCTATGTGGAGCCTCCGTGCTGGAGAGTGTTTCTGTACCATGCAGGACTCTCGTCACCAGACAGGGATGGTGGGTGACAGATTAGCAGGGCTTAAAGAAGAAAAGAGTTATACGCCTAATTTGTCATTCATGTAAAGAAGAGGAATTAAAAATCAAGGGCTTTGAGATGAGATTACTAAGTAGAAGAACTGATGACCTTAAATAAAGTACTGGATTTCACAAGGAGAAAACCAATACGTAATAAGACAAAAGAAAAACAGAAAATATATTCAAAGAAATTCCATCTATTCATACAATAGTCTTGAAAACTTGTCTGATGTTATCGGTGCTTTTTAAGGCCACTGTTAGAAGAGCCTTCATATGCCATCTCTGAATATGTTACAGCCTGCAGGAAGGCTGAGTGACTCGTTCTGTTCCCATATTCATTAAAGTACTTTACCAATTTTCTCAATTCTTTACGTGAACTGACATTTTAAGGCTATCCTTTCAGCAAATTGATTACAAATTTGGATAACTGGAATTTGCCTTGGTGGCCGATTTTAGGTTTATCATCCCTGGCAAATGCTGCTATAAAGACACCTTTAAACTAAGTCAGTTACCAAAAATAAAAGATCTAGCAAAATGGTTTATCTTTCTGATTTTAAGTTCAGAAAACAATATGGAGGAAAAGAGTTTAAATTCACAAAATAATTTGAAATTTGTCTTTGTCCTAAAATTGAACTGAAAACCTCAAACAAAAAATGCTGAAATTCCAAATTCTACATGCTGTTTTAAAGGTAGTGCAATCCAGAAGAGTTCACCCAGAATTAGAAATTTTTCTGATAAAAATATTCAAATGCAATTCTTGTAACTCTCCTCCTAGCCAAGTGAAGCTGGCCCCATCTTGGCAAGGCCTTTCATTAACGACGCTCATATGGTAACAGTGTATCACACTAGCAAAGTCTCTGAATAGTTTTAATTACACATTTCTTGAGTACTTAGCCTAACTATGTCTTTCCTCCCTTAATACCTTGGCAGCTTCAATCACAATTATCTACCACCATTGCATGAAATGGCTTTGTGTGGCCGTGAAGCTGCATAGGACAACTTCTTCAGCAAAGCAAACAGACAATCACTGCAAGAGGCATCTTCTTTGCTTTTTTTGTGTGTTTACTTCACTGGCTTTAATGGACTTACAGAATCCCCATTGAGGGCCTTTCATTGATGTATAATGTGAAAGACACGTAAGTTTTATTTTTGTGGCCTCTTTTGGAGTTGGTTCTTCTTCCTGCCAGTCTTCATAGATTATCTTCAGATGGCCAATATGGTCTTAGTTTGCTTTTAACTCATATATTTCCATATGAGATCTGCTTCCTACATACTAGGAAGCACTAACAGCAGAGTGAACTCCATTTTCCTAAGGCAAGACACCGGTGCAATCTAGGACAGACACCTGCTTGTTTGGAGGAGCTGTTTCTGACAGCATACTGACTTACCGCTTGCCTTTAATCCCCCTATATCGGAAAGGGTACAGAAGATAAACTTAAAAGCCCACAAAAGTCCAAGAATTTTTCCACTTGATCTCTGGAGAGTACCATATCTCTTGCAGGGTAAGATGATGGATCAAATCAGGATGAATTGCTGTGATTGACCTCTGTGGGACTGTTTGGGGTGGGCATCCCTCTTCACACTCCGTGGCTGTGATTGAGGTAAAACAGAAATGTTCCAGCGTAGGAATGAGCACCTTACCGCTTGAAAGTTCAGTCTTCGAGATGCCTGAGAGATGCCTTGCTTCCAAAAAGTCAGGACAGAACATGGAAACGTGAGACAGCATGGGTGGCAATCTGCATGAGATCCTAATCTTCTTAAATTTCATGGAAAGATTAACTTCAGCAGGAGCTGGGCTGTGTTTTAAATGAATGCTGTGCCACGGTCATCCCCAAAACCCTTTGTTCCCTTAGCCAGGAGGCAACCAATTCCTGAGCGGGTTGGTGAGCCTAGCCATCAGAGACAACCATCACTCCTTAGGTGGCATGGAATCTTGGTGGCAATGCAATGATCTTATGTTCTGTGCACCTGCTGGAAAAAACAGGCCCAAAAGGGTTGTGGAAAGGTGCAGCCTGCAGAAAATATAGCTGGGAAGCCTGGCTAATGCAGCAGCATGGGAATGAGCTCTGGTATCTCAGAGTGATGTTCCCTGCTTCCCAGCTTGTCCCACTACCATAGTCTGTTGCAGCCCCCAAACAACTGTAGGATTGTGGTAATTTGTATCCCCCGATAAGGATGTCCTCAAGGCCACCCCAGCAGCCAGGAAGTGGCTGAACCTGCACTGCTGATCCTTGCCCAGCTGCTGGGCAGCAGGAATGACTCGGAACCTGCCCCTAAGATGTTTTCTGAGAAGATCCTGTGACACCAGGCAGCATTCCCCTCCATCAGTTTGGTGGGTTTTTATCTTGTGTTTCACGCATCCAGGGTTTAGCAGAGGGCAAACAGAAGGTTTAGGAGACTCAGAGGGGATTAGGGATGAAATTAAAGCAAAAGCAAGGGCTGCTCTCAGTGTGCAATGTGGTACCACACAGGAGGATGCAGAGGCTGGGGAGAGAGGAGCCCCAATGGCTGCTTAACTCCTTCCTCTGCTTTCCTGAACAGCAGGATGTCCTCAGCACCTGCAAAAAGAGAAACTACTCCACCTGAATTAAAATTATTTTTGGCTCACTACTGGACCAAACCTTTAGCTGCTGCCAGCTGCTCACTTCAGCTTCAATTTCTGACAAACTCCAGCCAGTTGGGGCTTCCCAAGCTGCCTTGGTGGGGCTGGCAGTATGGATCACGCTGTCTGCTCCTCAGTGTTTGCAGGAGACGGCAAACATCAAGAACCTCCCAGCCTCAAGGAGGTCAATGGGATGTTGATCATCCAGGTCTTTTGGCATTGCAAAAATCAGTGGCACACTGGCATGAACTCAGCTGTCCCACCACAGGAAGGATGAGCCACCAACGCCAACCAGGTCTCTTCCAAAGCAGGTGTCTTCCAAAGCAGATGTCTTCTCAAGCAACACCACAGTCAGCAAGGCTACAGGTGAATTCTCCCACTGGTCAGCCAGTGAAATGCCACCAGCTTCCCCAGCGCAGGGATTTGGGCCAGCGGATGGCCTGTCCCCAGCGTGGCGGTGGCTCACACAAAGCAGGACCATGCATTCCCAGGGCACTTGTTTGGCACGGGAGAGCTGCTGCAAATCCCCCAGCGAGGAAGAGGCCACTTTTGCTTGCAGCAAAGCAGAGTCCTGGGATGGGTCCTGAGTTGGCACTTGCTGTCACAGCCCCAGAGATCCTCGGGCATTTGGTCTCTTAGGAATTACTGCAAGAGGAGCAAAGCCCTTGGTAAGGCAGGGTTGAGAGGGGTTTTTTTCCAGGTTATTTCCTTTAAAGCCTTTTTCATCTTTGAGGACTCTGGGGGCCTGATTCTGTAGTCCTGCTGTCAGTGTTACGTGGCCAAACAAAGACATGAGGTGGTGGGAGAGCACCGAAACGCACAGCATTTGCAGCGGCCAGGCGTTGGAAGGTGCATGTGTGAGAACAGCATCCAGTCCCACGGCTGCCTTAGGGGAATCAGTGTTATTTTTCTATTCATTTACTGCCTAATGGCAAGGCAAACATGGGGAAAAAAGAGATAGAGAGGGCTGAACCTCTTCCTTTGATTTTGTGCTTTCGCAGATCAAAATCCTTTCCTGCAACTCGCAAGCTGGGAAAGAAAATGTGTCAGGCTGGAACACGGCATGAGAGTGAACTCCATCAAGAAGAAGCGGGGGAAAAAACAGAGCAGAAATCTTTTGGGTGCCGGCAAACAGGTGGGGGGGAGCGTCTGGTCTGCGAAGGCTGGGTGTCTGCAATCTTTGTAACGATTAGATTTAATGGGACAGAAACGTTTCTCTCCTTCGTGTCCCCTCCTCCTCTCAGCCCGAGGGGGAGAAAGGAGGGAGGTAGTGATGGGGAGGTGGCGGGGGGAGAGAAGATTTGAAAGAGTCTTTGACGTCAACCCTGCCCTATAAAAAGCTGGCAAGGAGCTGGAAAGCAGAGATTAGAGCTCGTGGAAGAGCAAAGATGCCAACCCCGAACATCTCCACCTCTGCAGCCAAAGGCTTCCGCAGGGCGGTGTCGGAGCTGGACTCCAAGCAAGCTGAGGCCATCATGGTAAGATAACCCTACCCCACTTCTTTCCCTCCCCCTCCAAAAACCGTAGCCGCTCTCACAGCTATAGGCAGGCAGGCAGGGATAGATGGACCATCCATCACTGCCTTTGTGGGGGTTCCCCAACATGGGCACCTCCGGGCTCCAGGCTGGCAAAGGGAAATTACCTGAACAGTTCTTTCTTACATACTGGTACATGTGAAATGCAAACATTCAGGGGGATGAAAGCTTGAACTAATGCAACAACCCCCTCAATGAAAAGCAAGGTAAATAACCCATAGACCTAATGCAGGAATAACAAGGAATCCCCAGCGTGAAAGGCAATTTGAAAATCTTAACGCTCTCCTGATTTCAAGGCAATAAACTGCAGAGATTTCACCTGTTCTGGCATAGTGAAACAGTGTGGCTGTTATTTCAGACAACATACGAGGCATGGGCAATTTAACCCATTTTTTCACTGCTGCTGCGTCCACAGTTCCACTTTCTCCCTTTCCAGCCCTCCTTTGATGTGGTCTCAGCCCTGGGTTTAGCCCGGGGAATGCTTCTGCACACACCAGATCTGTATGTGTCAGGGAAAGAAGAGGAAAACTTCCTGCTGAGCTGCGAAGTGCCTTTAGAAATCCATGTCTGGCCAAACCACTGGACCGGCTGTAGGGACAGTGACATTTCTTCTCCTAAAACCCAAATGCCAGCGCAGGCAGGAGGAGCCCAGAGACTCCCAGCATGGGGCAGTCCTGTGGGTCAGAGAGGTGGCCAGGCTGTGGGTGACCCTGGAGGAGCCAAAGCAGCCAATATCAGTGGGAGGGGACCCACTTGGGATGCTTGGTAGGAGGAAATCTGGGAATGGAGCCGAGTTAGGGAGAGATGTGTTTGGCAGACATCTGAAGGGTGACTCCAGCAGATTATAGAGGTCCCTATTTCCCTCCCCTACACCCGCTGCCTTTTTCATCTGCTCTCCTCTTAACCCTGTGTGATGCTCTGACTTGGTGAAATCAGATAATATGCAGGCAGCAAGAGGTGTTTTGGAGAGTGGAGTGTGCTGGAAAGGGAGGGAAACATTTGGGAAACAAGGACGTAAGCTTGTTTTCTCTAATAAATGGAAATCAGGGAAAGTTTCCCTCTGACACAACCATTTTCATTCTGGCAAAATAATGAACACTGAAGTGGTTCTTGAAAAGCCGGTATTTTCCAGGCTGCTCATCAAATGAGTACTTGACATGCTCCTTGCTGTCTGGAGAAGGGGTGAGTGTTTGGTAATTGCACACTCTGGGCTGCTGCTTCGTGTTTGGTGAGAAACGGGCCTCTGAAAAAAGGGGCCAGAGGAATTTGGGTTCACCAGGTGTGCTGCCAGGAACGTGATAGCCTGCTTGGGGTGAGCGTCTCTTCTGGCCTGGGGTGGACATAAAACCTCAGCCTGTCTTTGTGTTCCTTCTTTGAACAGAAATTCTCAGAAAAATAAAAAACCCACAAAAAATTAGCCCTTTTAAGATCACTCTGAGAGCAGGCTGCAGGAAAGGCTTTGCCTTTTGCTCTCACCTGGCATAGGAACTCTCCACAATCCATCAATTATTTTGCTGGCTTGTACCTGGCAAGAGGCATGATTCTGCATTTGTATGTGTCCCCGGCCCTCATGGTGTTGTCGTGACCATGGGCAATTGGCCACCCAGCCCCTGTCCAACACTGCACCAGCTCGGGCATGGCTGAGGTGTCCCCTTGCCATTGACCCCCGGGGATGAGCACCCTGCTGCAGGGGAAACTGTACAAAGTGTGGAGATGGGGGGAAAGACTTTTGCAATCCCAGAACTCATCCACAGCAGCAGGTATTTTACACGTCAGCTGGGCCAGCCAAACATCAAACTCACACTGCGGAAAAATGTCGTGTTATGCATTTAGTTTTTCTGCTGCTAGTTTTTACAAGACACACTGGGACAGTCGCTGGAGCAAGGCTTGGTTACAGAACCCACAAGCAGAGCCAGGCAGGAGACAGCAGTTGGAGGCAAACCAGCAGGAAAGAGCACCCAGGGAAGCAAGGGTGGGACTTCAGTGTCTCCACGCTGCAGCGAGGGAAATAGTCTTCATAATCCTTCCTGCTTGCTGAAAATAATGAAGTAGGAAAAAAAAGCGAAAGCGCTTCAACTCAGAGCACGGTATTTTTAATGACATTGCTCAGGCAGGGCACTCTGAGCTGCAGCGAATTCATAGAAGGGAAAAAGAACTAAGCCATCATAAGAGGTGAATGACCGTATCAGACTCAGGCCCCAGTTGGGCAAATAAATGCTTTACACAATCAAATTAAACTTCAAACTGTAGCTAGATACACACTCAGACAGCAAGTCTGCAAGGCAATTCGGAAACACCATGTAAAAGTGCTGTCCAAAGGAAGGAAGGTGTTTGTCATGAGATGAGTTTGGTCAGTTTGTATGCCAGATTCCTAATTTCCAGCAAAAAGAGGTAACAGCCTGATGAGGGTAAATGTGAGGGGCAGAGGAGAGGATGATGAGATGGGAAGTGGACAGCCAGGCAGTGTCTACGTGGCAGAGGAAGCAGCAGGCAGGCAGACCCCTCCCAGCACTCTTTTTCTAAGTTAAATTCAGCCTTCTTTCTTTCTTTCTTTTTTCTTTTTTTTTAATTTACCAAACCAAAATATGCCAGCATGGAGATAAGCATCTTCCAGGACCCCTCAACAGGGATCAAAACCCCCTGCTCCTGGCTGCCTTTAGCCACCCACTTCCAGAACATGGGTCTGACTGGTTGTGGCTGACTCTCCCGGTGTGATTTTCCAGTCACACGGGTCTTCTCAATATTTAAACTACTTCCAGTCGGCCTTTAAATTGATTTACAGCCTAAACACAGGGGTCTAATTTCCCTCCTCTCCCCCACACCACCCGAGAATTAAAATCCTGCTGCGCCTCTGTGCCTCAGGGCACGGTGTGATAAAATATCCTTGGCTAAAGCACTGCCTGGCTTGGGACCGCTGCAGAGCCCAGTTACTGTGGCTAGCAGAAGGCTGTTTGCCCTGCTTATTGCAGGCACTTTAAAGTAAACACCGACTTAGCTTTAAACACGACAGTGATATAAAAGACATGCTTAAAGCCAAGCACATGCTCACAAGATTTTAAAAGTTACGCCTCAGGATACTTATTAGATGTCTTCTCTCTTTGGGCGTGAATACCGTTGATTTAGACAAGCATCAATATGGCTTATTTGTTAGAGGGTGTTTTTCTGTGCCGCAAAGAATAAAGGGGTTGAGGATCAGCAAATATCATTTCCGAGGTCCTTTATTAAAAAAAGGCCAGACAGAAGTGTGTGGGCTGGTGCCTGGACGTGCTGCATTTTTCAGGCTGCATTTAAAATGTTAGCTTTACACCTCTGAAGCATCCCAGAGGATTTTCACAGGAAACATTAGTTACTGATGGTAGGCTTTGAAAATCAGATAGGAAGTGGGCTTAGTAGTTGAGCAGGCTGTCTTTTTAAAAGGAAAACATTCTCCAAATTTTCACAAGGTAGAGAGGGCTCTGCTTGGTTAGCATCTGTCTCTGTTCCAGATATTTTCTGTGTAATCAGAGGGAAAACTGCAGCCAGTTGTGGTCTATATACAGGTGGTAGATGGCTTTATGTGCCACTCCTGCAGTGCTGCCCCAGGTTTCTTTTAGCAAGTTCTGGTGGTTTGTCATCTGGTTTGGGTATTGAACACAGAAAATAGGAACCAGCTGAGCTGCCTCAAAATGGAAAACTGGTTGTAAATAAGTTAATATATGAGCTATTTGTATAACAAAAGAAACAGCAGTGATGGAAATAGTTTGTAGCTCACTATAAATATAGATGAGTGACCTAACGACCCCAGGCACAGAGTTGCGGCATTTTAAGTGCAATTCCAAGTAACAGAAACCTGCAGGAGTTTGTTGGGACAAAACAAATCTATAGAATAGTAGGAGGAATGTATTTTCTGGGCTATATGGATAGAGTTCCAATTACACTTCAATGGGCAAACATTCACTTAATGTCAGAAAAAAATGTTGTGTTGGATCCTGGAAGCAGTTTAGGTAAGCTGCCCTGCTAATACACCTGCAAACTGTTCATATTTCCTGGCCAGGCCACAGCTGTGGGCCTCAGCTGTCCCTCATAGTGTATCTTTTCTCAGATGACTTCACATTTATCTGAAGCCTCTCTGCTTGAGTCTATCAGACTTCTGAAAACTGAATAAGAGGGTTTCTGATTTTAATTTTTTGAAGGATATTGAAAACTGTTGCTAGGGAAGGTGAGGGGAGAAGCCTACTCTCTAGTCATGCTACAAGGATATTTTAAACAGATTTTTCCTAAAGCACTACATATCCAAAAGTTCAATTCTAAAACCTCAGTCCTCATCACCAGATCTACAAAGCCAGGCAAGTCAGTCCAACCTTCCCCTTCTTCCTCTGCTGAGACATGAGTCACACCTCATCCAGCTACAGGGGACGCCTCTGATGTCCCCTACAGCTCTATCATAAATGTTATTTATTTCTATTCTGCCTTCAGTCTCCACGGTTCATTGGTAGACGTCAAAGCCTCATTGAAGATGCCAGGAAGGAAAGAGAGGCTGCAGCTGCAGCTGCAGCCACTGATGCTGCAGAGTCCACGGAGACCATTGTCTTCGAGGAGAAGGATGGGAGAGCCATGCTGAACCTTTTCTTCATGCTCAAGGGAGCGAAGACTTCACCGCTATCTCGCGCACTTAAGGTATTTGAGGTGAGTACCTAACCTGTTGTATGGGACTTAAAGAACACACTACAGGTTTCATGGCTGTTCCGTGAGAAATATCACTTGACTTCACTAAAGAAGCCTCAGACTGGATCTGCCTACTGCAAATTACCAGTTACTTGTCTGATGTCCCCACAGTCATGCTTTGCTCATACCCCAGTGTTCCCTCACTTTCCATCACTATGTATGAGCCATACCTCTAATAGTGCTGTTAAGCTCTGGGCTTAACTTCGTTCTAATTATCATATCCAACCACACAGTTTCAGACCTACAGTCCACACCCTTGTCTTGTAGCATACTCTGACAGCCCCTTCCACTGCTCAGCACTTCAGCTTCATGTGCAGGGCAAGCCGTGTGCCCTGTATGGCTACAGACCAAACCCGCCTTACGTGTGGGTCAAGGCTTTGGCAGTCTCTGAATGGCATTGCCACATCGGTCCTTGGTCAAAGAGTTACAGGAACTACTTCACCCTGGGTGTAAAACTGGTATATTGATCTTGAAATTACCTCCCTCCTTCAGGGATTAATTTGATTCACATGGTAAAGGTTCTGTTGGTTCCCCCCAGAGGTGCACTCTGTACATGTCTTTAGTACCAAAGAAAACTGGTAACTGGTTGAGCTTTTTCCCCCCTAGCCAGCAATATAATGTTGCGTTATCTAGGATCTCAGTACTATGAATGGAAAGACTGAGATAAGTGCTGTCTATATAAACAGTAATCAAAACACAACAAATTGCATTTATGTAGTACATTTTCATCCAGAAGGATTCAAAAGTGTTTTGCAAACTGAGGTTCTGAGATATATTTTATCTACAGCAGTTTAATTTCATTGACTTCAGCAGTGAGAAGAGAGGACAATTTGTTCCTATTAATGAGTCACGTGGGTTGTAAGGGGCCTCTGGAGTTCTCTAGTCCAACCTTCTGCTCAGAGCAGGTCCAGTCACAGCAGGTTGCTCGAGGCTGTGCCTGTTGTGTGTTGAATATCACCAAGGTAGAAATCCCACAGTTTCCTTGGACCTCTTGAGCAGTGTTTGACTGCCTCCATGGTAAAAAAACTTTTCTTCTTAATGTCCCTGCTTCCAGCTTGTGCCCATTGCCTCTTGTCCTCCTGCTGCGTACTTTTCAGCAAAGTCTGGTTCTGTCTTCTTTACACCCTCCCACCAGGTACTAGTAGACAGTGAACCAATCTCCCCTGCCTCTTCACTTCTTAAGTCTGAACAAATCCCGTTCCTTCAGTCTTTCTTCATACAACATTGTGCTCCAGCCCCCTGAGCATCTTGGCACCCCCTCACTATACCTGTTATAGCACCTCAATATCTTCCTTCTATGGGACACAGTACTCTAGATGTGGTCTCCCTCATCCCAAAGAGGGAAGAGGAATTACTGCCTTTAAACTGTTGTCTACAGTCCCATTACCACAATTCAGTATGTGGTTGGCCTTTCTCGTCACAAGGACATGCTGCTAGCTCATATATTAATACACATGATAATTATCTTCTTCCCCATAAAATGCAACCACTTCTGGGGTAAACACAGATCACCAGCAACACTATACAGCAAAACCACTACTTAATAGCTGTAAACATACAAAAAGTGTGTTTGGGGGATAAGTCTTTCCCTGAAATTATAGCACATTCTAGCTATTCATTGCTCGTACAGTACTAGCTCTGATAATCCTATGAAAAGTGTTTAAGATCTGCAACAATTACAAAACATCTTGCACGTCCTCTTAGAGGACTGTTGCAAGACAACCTGTTTTCTGGGCAACATATGGTTCTCGTCTCAAGACTGGAAGAATCTCTAAGACAAGCTTGTCAGACAAAAGCCTTGGTGTTGCTATGTTTGGGATCTCCTTTCTAGAAGTGCACAGCTGCTAGATAAGGCATGAAAAATCCAGCAGTGTAACATTTCAAATGCAACAGACTGCTTATTGGGTATGAAACATAGAAGTGTAGGCTCTCATACTTGGTAGATTTTATGTTACATTGCATTTAAAGTCTATAATTTAAGCAATTTTTAAAATACCAAGTAAGAAGCAGGGGCAGCTTATGTTCAAATATTATTTGCTTCTTCCTGGAGCAATTCACTTGCTACATCAAGAGCTTTCCTAGTAAAAAAGCTCTTTAAGCTTGTCGCAGAGAGAGCTTTAAATATAATAAAAAGACAAGCATGTCAAGCCACAACAGAGGAAGATTCATTTCCCAGATCCCTCTGGCAATGCAAGTACAAGATATGAAAGCAGACGGGCATAATGACATTTGCCTCATCATGAACCAGGCTGCAGGGAAGCTGGTTTCGCTCTTCTGTATGTGTTACATGCAGCCAGAGCATAGGTAATGCAATCACAGCTGTCAGATTAATGCAAAGGTATTGATTGTTGAGGGGACAATGTAATAGTGAAGTTGGTAGGTACATTAAAAAACACGGTCCTAAATTTAATTTACCTGTGGCATCGCATCTGTTCCTTCTCATCTTTCTGCCTCTCATTAACAAAAGAAATCATGTCCCTTCCTCTACCAAAGATCTTGGAGAAGTTGGGTCATTGCCCAGGGAGTTGGGCTTGTCCTGTCAGTTTTCACTGAGCTAAAGAAAATAGCCACAAATCTTGCGGGCCCCTCTGGAAGAATAAAGACTCCATGTTGTGTCCTTCTAATTCTTTGAGGGAGGTCAGTTCTGCTAATGAGCCCAAATGACACCAGTTCTGGTAACGAGCCCCAAACTGACGCTAAGGCAGAGAGGCTGCGGCTCGGCCCCGCCGGTTCAGCACCACGGCCAGCGCCCAGGCCCGCGCAGCGCCTGCTCCGACTACGTCATCGTCAACCCCTTTCCGCCCCAACCGGCAAAAAAGCACCTTTCCCTCAAGTGGGTGGTTAAAGGAAGGTGGTAGCAGGTGGCATCTTGCCACATCAATTTCTCCTCCTGATACAATCGCCTTTGCCACCGTAGAAGTCTTGTTCATAGCTATTGACCAGCCCCACGGGTCGTCTGTGGAAGGAAAAACCACGGAATTAATGGGTGTGTGTTTAGCCCAGTCAGAGAAAAAAAAAAAAGAAGAAAAAGACAAGGGGGGAGCCCCTCCCAAATGTATCCATATGGACATCTTTGGGGAGTACCAGCAGGTGTTTCAAGTGTTGTTTAATGGTTTTGTTCTCTTTTTCCATGTCCCAAAAGACTTTTGAAGCTAAAATCCACCACCTGGAGACCAGGCTTAGCCGAAAGCCCCGTGAAGGCACCACTGAACTGGAGTACTTTGTGCGCTGTGAAGTCCATAGCTCTGACCTCAATACCTTCATTAGTTCCATCAAGAGGGTAGCAGAAGATGTGAGGACCACTAAGGAAGATAAATGTAAGGAACTTAAAAATTGTTTCACTTTTGTGGAGAGGCTGAGCTGTAGAAACAGAGATATTCCCAGAAAAGAGGAAGGGCTACTCTGCTGAATTTGAGCAGAGCAGAATACTGCCTGTGGGATACCTGAATCCAGAAAGCCACTTCCCTCCTTGTCTGTTTCTCAACAGACTCCAGAGCCTGTTGTCCATAGTCCATTCTTCTGGCAACAGATTGAAAAAATAGAAATAGGAGATGAGATTTCATGCTTTGTTCACACCTTTCCTACAGAGTTCTCCATCCGTGCTCCAGTGTTTTATATTATAAATGTAAAGTAGTTTCCTACCTATGCATCAGGAATTCTGTACAGATCCAGCATTAAACTACAAGACACGTCCCCTGCCATCCTATTCTGAAGCCAGGGTGATTCTTCTTGTAAAGTATCCCTAGAGTTCTTTAGTGATTGCTCTACAACCCCTTGGATGTCTGGATTTATTTTAATGCAAAGTCTAGAATCTTTAAGTAAAATCCAATTTTCATCTTCTTGTTTACTTTTGTCACAAAATATTGTTCTGAGAGATGGGCAGGGAAGTCATGAGATGCAGACCATGGCCTTAGACCTGGCTTTAGGACAAGAGCATTGAGAGCAGGGGACTAATGCCCAGAAGGAACAGCTGTGTCATGTGCCATTTGTTGTGCGTGTGCATTTGGTACGCCAGGCCAGATGTATCTTATTCAACCTCACAACCCTTTCTCAGCAGGGGGTGCTCCATCTTCATTTCCACAGCCAATTTTTCTCTTTCTCTTTCCCCACAGTTCACTGGTTTCCCAGAAAAATCTGTGAACTGGACAAGTGCCACCATTTGGTCACCAAGTTTGACCCTGACTTGGATCTGGATCACCCGGTGAGTTAGTCTGTGTGGGCACCTCCTCATGTTCAAGTCCTGAGCCGCCCCTCAGAAGCAGGGAGCTGGAGAACACCTATTAGTGTAGCTGATCAGGGAACTGTAGTGCAATCACCACCATGAGAGAAGCTTCTCCAGCCAGTGATGAACTTTGTTGGGTGAGAAATTTTAGTAACTGCTTAAAAATCCTCTCTCTGTTCCTATTTGTCATCACAGGGCTACTCTGACCAAGTGTATCGCCAGAGAAGGAAATCAATAGCAGAAATTGCTTTTCACTATAAGCAGTAAGTCTCTTTCCTAACATCCATGCAAGTATAATACCATATCAATGCAACCTGTTGGGAAGTCATTGTGCTACCTGCATGCCACTTCTTTTCTTTTATGTTTTGTCTCCTCATTCAGCCTTGCCAGCTCTTTTTGTGTCCCTTTTCTATGTATTCCAGTTTCTTCTTAACTAAAAAGTTTCTGGGGTCATTAATTCATATATTGATAAAGCCAGAATAAACCTCCTGCATAACAAAAAAAACATATTATTCCATCAGACCTCAAACTTCATTTTGAAATGTTGCATCTCTTTTAGAGTGATATCTAGTTTCGACTTCAGTGTTTCAAATGCTGAAAAAGCTACCACGTGCCCAGAAAACTTGTTCCAATGGTTCATTATCCTGGCTGTGAAAAAATGTGGGTTTTATTTCTAAATTGAACTTCAGTAGCTTTAGCTTTCACCTGATGGATAATACATGCTTTTCATCTGCTAGATTGAATTCTGCTATCGGTTAGGTTTTTTTGCTATGCAGGTATTTATAGACCAAATGGTTCGCCTCCTAACTCTCTCCAATAAATTAAATAGATTCCAGTAATGGTGTCATCATTGTCTTATATAGATTTAAGGCTATCTCTTGTAATCCTACTTAATACTTCTGTTCTGATATATGCAGTGATAGCACTCAGCCTCTTCACTACAACATCAAACAGAGCTCTGGTATTCAGTTGGGTTTGTAAAATATTCCCTAGATCCTATTCAGTAACACTGCCTTCCACCATAGCATCTCCCTGTCTAAGCAGGACTTTAAATGCAGATTTCTGTAGAGAGCTGAAGGCAAGCTATAAAAATTATATGGGTCACCTTCTTGAGCTACCCCTGCCACCGGTGTGATCCCAGCATGGCTTTCTGCTTTGTTAGGTTTCGTGTTCTTTTGCAGATTTGAAGCCCAGAATATAGATATTAATGTTTTTATCCTGTACTAATACTAAATGCACAGAAAGTCACTGTGCCAGCAAGAGACTCCTGGGGGACACAGGAAGAAATGCTGTCCTAAGATGATGCACCCACGTAAGATATCTTCTGTCACATCTCATCTGCAGGTTAGCATTTATGAGCTGCTGTGTGACATCTCTTCAGGCTGTTAATGGAAAAGGAACTATGCTTTATCACTGTATATATGAATATCTCATTTGTTCAAATACAGCACAGAAGGATTTAGGAAATGCAATTGCTAAGTATGGTGCAGAAAAGGCACAAGTGTCAGCCTTCTTTGCTTCCCACTTATAGCAGTGTTAAGCTTTTATTTTCTTGCTGTCCTTAATCTTACTGACAATATGTTTTTTCTCCAGTTCAAATGCATTTAGTTTTCCTTATTAGCTGCTTTTATTTCCCAGTCACTGATTCATTCTTGGAGTCACCAGTCCACTGAAGTTCAGGCACATGAAATTAATTTATTTTCACACAAAGTTTCAATTTTTTCCAGTGAAAACCATTTTATTTTTTTTCTGGAAAATATTATGCCTGCTAAGCTTTTGCTCATCCCTTGTTCATTTATAACCTCTGGCTAAACTAATGTTTTTCTCTGTGTCTGTGTATTTATTGCACCTGTACAAATGACCCGGTACTAAGGCTTTGGCTTTCTTGTCACACCCTTGTTTGCTTTAAAGAAGATTGACCAACATTGTGCAGAACTTCTCCAAAGTGCTTCCTTTTCAAAGGGAAGTGGAGCCTGGCTTGTGCTCCGCTGCCTGTCTATAACGGTGTGTTTGCCTTGCAGCGGGGACCCGATCCCTTGTGTGGAGTACACGGCGGAGGAGATCGCTACCTGGTGAGCACTGATTTAATCTGTGACCTTTATTGGCTTCACCACTAGAAGTTGGGCATCAAAACCTAAACGGTTAGGGCATGACCTCTTGAAAAATGTTTTGGGAGAGCGTGCATCCTACTCAATGGCTTGTTATAAAAACCAGTAAGTCATTGCACAGCATTTTACAGTAGGGACTGCGTTTGGGAGAGCAAGCTACCTCCAAAACAGCGATGCCCTGTTTCCTTCTCTCTTGGGACTGCACCAAGAGCACTTTCATGCTGCACCCCCCAGGAGTTTCCTTTAAAGGAACCTCCCCAGAGAGCAAGGTAGATAATTTGGAGTCCTGCTTCTCTAAGGGAACCTGGCTTGGTAGCAGCCTCCAAACAAAGGGCAGTTAAGTTATAGCAGCAGAAACAAGTATGAGGCCTCTGCTGAATATCTGCATGGTACCTGTCTGCCCTCACTTAGGAAAAGGCTTCCTTTGAACATGATTATTTCCAGGAGTGTTGCTGCAGGAGTGACACTGAAAACAAGGCCAGCTCATAAGAGCTGAGTACACAGGCTCCTAAACAAGGTCATCTGGTTATATTGACTGTCTTTGTAGTGCAACTTCAGGAGCTAACCTACAGGGAATATTTTAATTCCAGTTAATACCTTTTGTACAATCCTCTGACTTCCGAGGTCAGAAATAGGTCTGTGCAGATGCAACTGCTGACCCTCCAGGCTCGTTTGAATGTGTGTCTGCATGTTTACACACCCCTATCAATGCGCACAGACATAGACTTAGTGGTGAAGAGAGGCAAAAGGACAAGAAACTTAAAACACATGAGTCCTTGATAGTGTCTAACCAGAGGACAGGAGAGCACTAGACACATCAAGCCGCTGAACGTCTGCCATCTCTTACCCCGAAGGAAGGAGGTGTACAGCACCCTGAAAAGCCTGTACCCCACCCACGCCTGCAAGGAGTACCTCGAAGCTTTCAATCTGCTGGAGAAATTCTGTGGCTACAATGAGAACAACATCCCTCAGCTGGAGGAGGTCTCCCGCTTCCTGAAAGGTGGGTACGAGCCTCCGGGAACCATGCCCAGGGTCTGCCAGGGCTCCAGCAGAGTGGTGGCAGGTACAGCTGGGAAACCCACACCCAGAGGAGGAGCATGTGAGCTGAGATTTGGGAGGAGAGGTGGTGGAGGCTTGTGCGTTGACCACAGAGGACAGAGGTAGACCCCAGCAGCTGGGGACTGCAGCTAAATACAGTGGGCTGCATCTGAAGGTCAAGCCTGTAGCCAAATGATCCCACTGAGCACCTAAAGAGCAGATATTGCTTCGTAGTAGGAGCAAAAAGATTAGACTCGGCACAGCGGAAGCCCTGCAGTTTCCAGCACTGACACTTCTGCTGTCTGTGTTGGGAATACGGGACACCAGCACCACCCGTGGGCCGTGCACCCCCACAGAGATGGTATCTGCTGTTTCAGAGAGGACCGGCTTCCAGCTCCGGCCGGTGGCCGGGTTACTGTCAGCACGGGACTTCCTCGCCAGCCTGGCCTTCCGTGTCTTCCAGTGCACACAGTACATCCGCCACGCATCCTCACCCATGCACTCCCCTGAACCGTGAGTATCACCCAACCCCAATGGCCTCCCCTGCCCAGACATATCACCCGCCCAGCAATTAACCTTTCTCCCTCACGGACAAACTCTGTCCACTGGTGACTGTGTTTTCCTTCCTTCCCTCTGGGCATCGGCAGGGATTGCTGTCACGAGCTGTTGGGGCACGTCCCAATGCTGGCTGACAAGACATTTGCCCAGTTCTCTCAGGTAAGGTGGTCATCTGCTTCCTCCCCTCCAAGACGGCAGGGCACGAGGTGGGAACCCAAACCAACCCCAGTCTCATCACCTAAACCCGTATTGTTCTAGGATTTATTTACATTAAACACAATGTTCAGGAGCCTAGTGATGGAATGAGAACCCTAATACATAGTAAAAATATCAGACTCTACAGCAAAATATTTTTAGTCAGAGGTACGATGAAGCCCCAGCAGATGCATGACAGCACAGGGCAACGATATGCGTTGTCTCAAAGCAATGAAACAGAGAAATCCACACATAAGGCCCACAAACCAAATCTGTCCTGATGTTTGCCGCTTCCTTTCTCTTCACAGGATATTGGGCTGGCATCTCTGGGAGCAACTGATGAAGAAATTGAGAAACTCGCAACAGTAGGTATTCTTCTTTGCTGGATGGGGGCCCCGACCCCTCCAGCAGCACTTTTGTGGTGTCGGGGAGACTGGTGCAGCCTGGTCTCCCTGGATTTGCAGGCTCAGAACCTCCACCTGAGCTGCCCCAGCCCTGCTCTTTCATAATGACTGTATGAGTGGGGATCAGTTAAACAGCAGAGCTCTCTTGTACATTAACCCAATTTTCTTGCGCACCAGAGTATCATCAAGCATCGTATTTCTAACGACAGCACCGCTGGGCCACTTAGGGATGGGATTAAATGACATCTGCTTCCTTTCACTGTCCCTTGGCAAGGTGACCTGTCCTGCCCCAAGGGCACTGAATGGCAACACCACGCAGCAGCCGGGCATACAGGGATCAGCCTGAGGACACAGTTTCCGTCTGTCCCAGTGTGACAGCAACTTAGCTTAGCACTTTGCTCTGGCAGCAATGGGTGCAGGGTAAGGAGAGGGGACAAAGTGCTAGGTGCCCATTAATTTGAACACCCTCAGTCCCCAGCAAGGGCTCAGAAGTGACAGGGAGATGAAGACGAGAAGCTGTGACCCCTATGTGTTTTTCTTTCTCCTTTCACAGCTTTACTGGTTTACAGTGGAGTTTGGGCTCTGCAGACAGAACGGGATAGTCAAAGCCTATGGAGCAGGGCTGCTGTCTTCCTATGGGGAGCTCATAGTAAGTCTCAGCATACCTTGCCTCTCTGGTCTAGACCTTGAACAGCAAAAACCTCTTCTTTTTCTGCATGGCTCCAATGACTATCAGAGCTGTTCTCCTCCTCTGTCTATCATATGTGTGCTCTTCCATGCCCTTAATTTCACAGCAGCATTTTTCTGCTGTGTCCATAGCACTCCTTGTCAGATGAACCAGAGGTGCGGGACTTCGACCCCGATGCTGCTGCTGTTCAGCCCTACCAGGACCAGAACTACCAGCCCGTATATTTTGTGTCCGAAAGCTTCAGCGATGCCAAAAGTAAACTGAGGTAGGACTGGGCAGTGAGTGAGACCCAATCAGAAGGAAATGAAACTATAATATATCGAAACAGGGCTGGACACCATGGCTGCTTTGAGTTCAAGGTCTCAGAGGTACGCTGGAAACTGTTGTCAGGCCTTTCAAAGTAAAGTGACTCTCCAGTTCCTACAGGTTTCAACTTCAGTCCCTTGGATTCACTCAAGATCCCCCCCAAAATATACTGAACTTAAGGGCATGAGTGTGGAGGAGTGGGATGGAGTGGAGGGCAATCTTGAAGACAAGACTTGAGGGAGCAAGAGAAGGGACAATTCTAGCTCATCTGCCTAGTTCTCATAGGAAGGTGTTACAGGCTATCTCCAGTTCCCAGGGCAGGCCAGGCAACATAACAGAGGTCTGGTGGTCCAGAAATTGGAGACCCAAACCACCCACCAGGAACCCCCCTTTGCTTCCTTGCTGCTGAAGGGCCAAGTGACGCAGGTCAGGTACCTGCTGTCCCTCTCGGAAGCATCTCACCAGCATGTGTCTGAAACAAGGGCTTCTGCGTCACGAGGAAGTGCTCCATGAGTGAAAGTTTTAGAAGAAGGGTGAAAATCTTCTCAAAACAGTGGCATTCTCTCATTTTAGGATGCAGAAAGATGTCTTTTTGAGCAGCTGTTGGGCAAATTACCCATTTATCATTCAACCAGCAAAAAATCCCCAGGCTTTGTTAGTAGCTTGTACACAAACTAAAAATATTTGTTTGATGGAGTAGATTTATTCATGGAAAAAAAGGAACTTTTGCTTCCTCAGCTGGTTGTCATGGGTTAGCAGACCCTAGACAGCATCCACCAGTGTAACTGGGTTTCCCCATCCCATGGGATTGCAAACAGGATGGAGATGGGCAGCTCTACCCACACACTTCTGTTCAGAAGAGGATTTTCTTGGCCATAGCCAGAATTGCCCACAGGAGGAAAGCTCAGTCCTTTAACATTTGACTAACAGAGGGAAATTTTGCCTATACCATTTTACCTTAGCTTAGGAAAGGGGCAGGATGAGTTGAAGCATTACACAATGTACATGACTTTGCAGTTTCTGCAAGCGGGGTATTTCACATAAATACTGTGGTGAGGACTGCTATATTTCAACTTCTGCTTTTATTACCCTCACTTGCACCGTTCATACAACCCAGAGTCTAGCTGCTCAAAAGCAAGCACCTGGGGAGCCCGTCCTCTCACACACACACTAGGCTGCTTTTAAAAAAAATCCCCAACTGTTGCCTAATGAGTCATTTCCTTGCATTTACAAAGGAAAAATATACCACATACACATCCAAGATTAGGCTAGAGGGTTTTGACAGTGACAAGCACTGTAAATTATCCTTTTTAAAGAGCTCAGAGACCACACAGATGTTACTCCATTAGCTGAAAACAGCAAAATATCTGTATTTTTTGCATTACTGGTAGCTGCCACCATGGACCTGATTATCAGTGTTATTCCTCAAGAAAACCTTCTCCTCCCAGAAAGAAAACTTTCCACCAGCTTCTTAGAGTGGACACCCCACCCCCACAATGCCCTTTCAGGCACCCATGTCATACTTGTGTGCTTCAAAAAGGTGTCACGTGAACACACCTGTGTTGGAGGGCAAGTTTCTAACTATTTATCTGGTTTCAAATACATTTCTTGGCCCCTTATTTCAGCCTTATATGAATTGTATTCTTCCTTTCTCGTTTTACCTTTTTTTCTCATCTTGGTTCTTCTACCCAAGCCTTGTTTCCTTCTTTATCCTCCACTTTTCTAACCACTTCTACACGTCACCACTGTGGCTGATAGCATTAATAAGCAAGGTGAGCTGGCCCTTGCCTGGGAGAGCTGGGGGCACTAAAATAAGGTGTGTTTTTTAGGAGGTGGACAGTGTGCGTATGCAGAAACCCCCTCTGTTTGCATTTGGTTTTGTTTCCCTGCAAGCTCCAGCCTGCCCCTTTGGCCATGTTGCCGCTTGGCCCTGCCTGGAGCTGGTGGTGTCTTCCCCAAAGGCCGGCGATTCAAGGATCAGGCTTCCACAGGGCGCGTGGCACCAGCCTGAGGAGCATCTGAGAAAGGGATGCGCTTCCCCGAGCCCTGCGCCAGAGCAGACCCACGGTAGCCACAAGAGGGTATCCTACGCTAAGCAATTCAGGAGTGGAAGGGTGACGCTTCAGCAGAGGCGAAGAGCGTGCCTCTTGCTGGTGCTGTTTGTCCCCTCATCTTCCCAGGCCTTTCCCTTCAGGCATGAGATTGTAGCCATCGGTTCCTAAATATAGATTCCCAGCTCCATATTTATGCAGCTGCTGAAGAAAACAAACCGTGCTTTGTCAAGTGTACAAATTTTAGTGTTGGAGGTGGATGTGAGCAACTTTGGGGAAACCTTATTGTTGATTTGTTTTCACTTGACCATACACTTCTCCCATAGACAGGTAGCAACAAGGTCTTGCTCTTGAGAGGTATCAGGCAAAGCCAGGGTCATCCCTAAGATCTAGACTCCGGTTGGCTTTGGGTATGATAGCGCAACATTGCTCAGCGACAGGGCTCCAGTGATGATGTTCCCCCCCTCTTGCCCAGGCCTGAGCTATTGCCTGTTAAATTTATCCTTAATCCAGCCTGCAGCTAGTTCCCCACTCCCCAAGCAGAGATTAGTTAATAAATGAATGTCAAGAAGGATTTAGGAATACAATGCCGTAATACCACAGGCTTTCCCTACAATTAGCTTCTAAAACTCCTTGGCATTTTTGAAAANAAATTAGCTTTAAAAACCCCTTGGGTTTTTTTAAAAAAAAAAAAAAAAAAAAAAAAAGAAATTGAAGTAGAGGATGCCTGGTCATGGCCACAGAGGTGATGAGTTCTGTGCACCCTCCCATTTGATGCCAACCCATGTGTTCAGCTCATGGAAACTCACGATCTTCCTGGCTGAACAAGAGGGATCTCGACTACTGCTATAGCCCTGTGGAGCTGGAAAGGTGGGAAACCAGAGCTTTTGTGCAAACCTAGAAACTCTGCCTAAAGGAGGTATTAACCTGTTGTGATCTGGGTGAACAGTGATGGGCAGGAGGCAGACTCGGGACTCTTCTCTCTTACCAAGCCCTCTGTACCCTTTCCTTGCAGGAGCTATGCGGCACACATCAAGCGGCCCTTCTCGGTGAAATATGAACCCTACACCCACAGCATCGAGCTCCTGGACAGCCCTCAGACGATCTGTCACTCCCTGGAGAGTGTAAGGGATGAGCTTCACTCACTGATTAACGCGCTCAATGTTATCAGTTAATAGGAGAACTGGGCTCTTTCCTTCCCTTCTTCCCTCGCAGCCCCAAACCCGGCCGCTCCGCCCTTGCCTGATAACTCCCACCTCCCTCTGTCCCAGCTGATAACTCCTACCTGTCTTCTCCAAACACTTGCACCACTGCCTGTCACCATACGACCCCGACAGCTTTCCAGTTTTGTATGTATGGCCAGCTCGGAGGAGGGCAGAGGTACAGACCCAAGGCCTGCTGGCATTTTGGGTAGCTTTTCTAGTGACTGCTGGAAGAGGCTTAGCACAGACTGAAAACACGGCCAAGCTATAAAGTTGAAATCTAGAGCCGTGTGCTAGCCTCCTGGGTGCAAAGAAGAGGAGAAAATCTATTTTTTGCATTTTGAGAGAATAAATTAATCTGTTTTTTTAGCCCCAGAGTAACTTCATGAGGGACCCTCTGTCCCCACCATCTCTTGCCTCTTACAGCCTTGTACGCTTGGGAAATACAGAGCTGCTCTAGAAGGTTTTCTGCCTGAACCAACCCTATGAGGTTTGAAATTTCAGCTCCCAGCTTCCCTTCAGCTTCTCACACAGGGGGTGCTTAGGCATGAACCCCAGAGCTGCACCACCCCACCAGGATGCAATAAGCACCGTAGCTCCCCTGAACCTCTAAATTGACCTAAGCTAGGAGTTGCCTGTCTGGCATAGAGCCACCCTGATCTACCTGCATTCCTCCCCAGTATAAGGACCATGGAACAAGCCCTGACCACCCCAGACCAGACCACGGGCACCCCTTTCAAGCCCTCTTTTAAAAGCTCCCTCATCAGGGAATGCTGAAAAGCCCAGCTGCCATCCTTTACAGAAGGTAACGATGGCTGTTGATACTCCTGCATGCTGGTGGCCCTGGGCAGCCTCGGCAGTCTGTTGGTGTCCTGAGTTTGTTGGTTATTGCAGAGACTGAGTGGGGCCACTGGTGTGTTGAGTTTGACAGTCCTTGGGAGGATTTCACACACTTTCACTTTTCCAGTCTATTAGGTACACAGATACAGCATGGTCTTGTTCTTAGCTACCCCAATATCACCGTCACCTGATGTAGCTCAGGTGTGTGACTAATACTATTGCTGGCCATTTCTGAGGAAGGTAACATATGGTTAGGATGCTCAAAGCCAGTCTCATCCAGCTTTCACTGTAGATATTAATGACTTGAGCTGACCCAAAGCTCTCAGTTTTCCTCCCCCTGCTTTTGCCCTTCTTATCTTCTTGCAGGCTGTCTCATAACTTAGTGGTTTGCTCAGAAGTTTGGCCCAAGGTTATGCAGCTGTGCAGTATCAGAGCTGGGCTTGGGATGCGTGGAGGCAGCTAAACAGCTGTGGGAGACAGCAAAGGGGAGAATTGCACATAGTTGTTTGCATGGTCAGTTATAACATTTCTGTATCGACTTTTACCATCCTTATCTGCTATCTATGATTTTTATGATTTCCTCTTTGAAGAAATGCAAGACTTGGCAGTCAAATTTTGGCTGTTAGGTGTAAGTATCCTCCAATACTTAAGTATACCATCGCTCTCCAATGTTACTTCTATTGTGGCTCGGTCAATATAGTTTACAATCTATTATACTTTATCCCATTTCAGACCTTCACATACACATGCTTAACCCCCAGTTCTCTCAAATTTTAACTACTTAGCTACTGGCAGCACTTAGTCTCCCACCTGCTTCACTCCCTCCTTTCTGTTTCCTTTCTTATTTGACCCCCCTCCTAAATTCCTCCTAAATTGCTTAAAAGACCATTACTGAAATCAGCAGTTCAACACTAGGGTTAGCTGCTTCTCCTCAAGTTGTTCCTCCTCAGAAGATTGTCCCGTAAATGAATACAACTACTGAGTTCAATCAGTTATTGTCATTTAAAAGCACTTTTTCCAAAGCTTCAGCTGTGATTTCCCAACCTGGGTGGATCCAGATCTTGAGCTGTAACTCTCAAGGCTCCCTTAAGAGCTGTAACAATTTTTGATTTGGGGTTTTCAGTTATTGCTATTAGATTAAGTAGCTGGAACAAGCTACGCAAGACTAAGGCAGGCTAGGTCATAGCTTAGCTACCTAACCATGAAAATCTTATTGGTGACTGCAATGAAACAGACGAAAATAAAGAAAATAAAGTTCCAAACAGGCAAGGTGCAACAGTGGAACCTGTAGAGTTAAGGCACAGCTTATGGCCTTGTTAGCAATAGCAATGCCATGTTACTGGCGTGCAGGCCACTGTTTCTCCTCTCCTTTGGTAGTCTCCAGCTCCTGGAGCAGCAAGGATGCTGCAAACCCTGCGGTGATGCCCGGCTCCTGATCAGGGCTGAGCAGGGAGTCTCTGTGGAGGTGTTCACTTTCTGGTCTGGCCTTGAAACCCATAAATATCTGAAGGTGGTCACCTCTAGTTCTTCAAAGCACTCCACAGTCATTATCTGCCTTGTTAAATTCCTAAAATGAAGGCAATTTATAAAAAGACTAAAGCTATTAATAGGGAGTGAAAAGCTAAGTTAAAAATCCTTGCAACTGCAGGAGCCCTCAACTCCTCCGCCTCGCCTCAGAGTCTGCATTGCTGCTCTGTGGCTCTGTCAGCTGTTGCTTGCTTGAGGAGCTGTAGTAAAATCTGTTGCCCTACAAAAATAGAAAACAAGCAAAACTCTAAGCGTAAACCAGCCCCGTTAGTATGCAAGCGTATAAACAGATCTACTGCAGCCACGTGGGCGGTCAACACCACGTGGGCTGCACCCCTGGCTTCAGAGAGATGAGGTTGTGCTGGGGTGTGCTGTGAGTGCGGGGGCTCAGGCTGGACAGGCGCCAGAGGTTCCTCTTCGGGGCATTTTCTGTGTCTGTGTTCTTGACAAATTCATGACAGATTCCCAGATTTTTTGGCCCCTTAGGGGAATATCTGAGAAACACAAACCTGTTTTTATTTACTATTGCCTTCATCTATTCAATAACTTAGAGGACGTATCCTATTAGTAACATAAGAGGTCCTCCCCCATTTTGTCTCTAAGGATTGTTCCTTTTTATCTGGTTTCAAATACATTTCTTGGCCCCTTACTTCTTAAGCCTTATATGAATTGTATTCTTCCTTTCTCATTTTACTTTTTTTTCTCATCTTGGTTCTTCTACCCGAGCCTCGTTTTCTCCTTTATCCTCCATAATATTTTAGGGTCTCGGACGCAGGGCCACCAAGGAACTGGCTATCCAAACCAAATATGGTAGACTTGTAAACCAGTCCCTAATGTGTGACTGCTTCTCAAATCTATTAATATCAAGGTTAACTTTTCAGCCCATGATTTTGGATATTGTCCTACAATTTTCTTTAGCCTATTTTTGGTAGACTGACTCATTTCTTTCTACCAGGCTGGAGGATTGCAGGTGGTAGGGTATATGCAGTCCTTGCTTAATCCCAAGATTACTCATTAAGGCTCAAGTTACTTCACTTAGGACCCTCCCTGCTCTTTATCTCATCCTGTCTCTGCTGATGTTCCATACCTGCGGACAACTTTCTTTAGCAGTATTTTTATAGCTCCAGTGGCTGTATTGCTTTTAGGTCAAAGAGCCTCAACCCATCCTGGAAAGATATTCATGGTGACAAAGAGGTACTGATAGTTTAGTTTGTGACAGTTTATGTGGATGATCCCTTCGCAGTATTTGCCAAGGCCCTTGGTTTAGCCAATGCAGTAGAGTTGGCAGCTTTCTTTTACTGGTCTGCTTCTGCATCATTCCACACCTTACATAGTTTTTATTTATGTCCTCTATTTCTTGCTTCATTTGGGGCCAAATATAAATTCTTTTCACTCTTTTCAGAGTACCCTGTGCTCCTTTATGCAACTTATTACGACAGTCTAAGACAACATGCTCTCATTCAGCCAGCCACAATATCCATCCCATCTTCTCTTTTAGCTGATTCCTGGTTGGGGCTGCAGTAAAAAGACTCTGAATCAGTTTATCTACTTGCTCACTAAATTGTTTCTCAGTATTGCTTTCAGCCTTCTCATGTACTTTAACATCCGTTACATGTATTTTATCCCCACTCTCCCTCTAAGCTTGTAAAATAAATCTCCTGTTTTCTCCATGGTTGTCCCATTATGTGCTTGCCATTGCCTTTCTCCCTATCAGGCACCCAGTATTTTATTCTTTTATCAGCATAGTAGCTATCTGTAGAGAGATACTGTGTAGAGGAGTTTGTCTTTTACTGGCAACCTATAAGCTCCTTGCCATGATCCTTTCTCTAGTTTCCCCACTATTTGTTCCCTCATTCCATTAATAGCAGTATCTTTGATTATTTTTCCTCCTTGTTCAAATTTAGCACTCCCATGAGTGCACAATACCTGGGGTTTATTACTGGTTTCCTTTAAAAGGATATCCACAGTAATATACATGTCTTTCTGCTTAAGAGCAGAGTATGAGTAGACTGGGGTACAACTGGACTACCAAGGGGGAAAGCCTCAAAGACCATCACAGCCCAGAGTATCTCTAACTAGGCTTTCTCATGGCCAGGGCAATTTTGGTCCAGCCCCTGGAGAAGGGAGGACTCATATGCTACCTGTATCCATTTTCCTTCACTATTTTTCTGTAACAGTATCAGTTCGTGTTGAAATTCTTCCTACAAATTATTTTCCTTTGACTGGGAACTCTAGTGCAGGAGATTTTCAAGCAGCTTCTTTCATGTTAGATAGAGCATTGTCTTGCTCTTTGCTCCAGCTCCCTTCCTGATCCTTTTTCTGATCATTTCCATAATGTTCTGCTGGTACTAGCAAAGATGGATATGTTGCCATAAGATACTAGCACAGTTATAGATATGGTGCCGTAAGAAATTACATCCTCCCAGCACTGTTCAGAGTTGGGACTCATTAGGGGGAGTCTTTATTTCACAGAAAGCTTAACCTTTCTAGCATCTATCCATCTTCTCGTTTCACCAGTTCCAGTTCCCAAGCAGTTAACCTGGGGTTGCGTTAATTGTGTCGTACTCAAATTGATTTTAAATCCCGTTTGGACTATTAATTTAAAACTCAGCTACTTCTCTCTTGTACCTCCTCTTTTGTAGTTGTGGTCCCCTAAATATCATGCATATGAGACAATTTCTTTTCTTTGTGCCTTGGAGACCATCACTCAAACACTTTTGTAACACAAGCCTGTGCAGCAGAGCAGGTGCTCGGCCCTGTGGGATGCAAGTAAGGGTATATTGTTGTCTCTTAATGTGAAACCAACTCTGTGAATTGCTTCTTCCCCTGCATTTTGCCATATGGGAATTCACTGTGAATCGTGGGGGTGCATTTGTGCCACTAGCTTTCCTACTTCATCCGCTGTCCAAGGAGCCTGACTCAGCCTCAGGGCTGCCAGGGGCAATGGAGATACCTGTGTTCCATTAGGAGTGGGTGATTGGTAGATGGTATCGTGTCCTGCTGACATTCGAGCAGCTCCCCATCAGTTTATTAAAGACTCTCCATCTTCCTCAAGCTTATGGACTGATGGTAATGCTGCCAGTTGCATCCTTGTCTTACTATTCTGCTGGGCAATTTGATTAGATGCCCATGATGGCATGATTAAATATTCATCAAGGAGGTGCCCAATGTGCATTGACTGAAAGCTGGTGAAGCACAAGCTCTAATTGACTTACTGCTTAATTCCTATTTAATTCAAAATTTGAAGTGGTTTCTCTTAAGTCCTACGCTCCACTCTACTGCTGTGCTTTCTTTCAGTGGTTTCGTATCTACAGCTACCTGACTTTTTGTCATTTTAACAGCTACAGCAGTTTGATCTGCCATACCTGTCTGCCCTGGGATAGCACCTGTAGTCCTTTTTGGGATAAGCTGCTATTCTCAGCTTCTCTTTCTTTTCCTATTTGCCCATATCATCCTTGAAATCATCTTTCTCTGATGGCTCCCGATACAGTTCTCTCCTCTACTTCCTGCAGCTACTGCAGTTATTTTTAATTTTTGCATCCCAATCTGCTTTTGCAAGTGTCTAATTTTAGCTTTACATTTACTATGATCAGGTCCCTTTTGAGCTCTCCCTTGCTCCAGGGTGAATCACTGCACTATATATGTTAATCCCTCTCCTTTCTTCTGTCGTTTTTCCTTCTCTTTTTCTAAATCCATCTGAGTCTCTAATTGCCACTGCACCTCCTTATTGCCTTTTTGGGCCACTAGATGGTATTCATTTCCTAAAGACAAACTTATTTCAAGTCATTTCATAGACTCTTTTAAAACACAATTTTCCCGTTGGAGCAGCTGATGTTCTGATGTTGCCATTGGCTCAGTCGGCATGGATTATTGTTGCTTCCCATACCAGTCCCACTAATAGAAGCAGCGTATCCTCAAGTCTCCCTTCATCCGCACTCCCGTATCGGGGAACATTTGGTCTCTATCACCCATCGGCTTCCTGTGGGCTGGAGAGGCGCCCACAGCCCCTGCTGTAATCTCTGATATTGTTAGGATTTCCTGTAGCCTTCCAGTATTCCTGTTTTTAGGCTTTTTCCCGAGTCTTTTTAGATTTTTCCCATGCTTTCAATTTTATCTTAAAGTGTCCCTTACATGTTGTGCACTAGGCTGGTCAGTTTTATGGAGTTGCCCTGAACAAGACCACGCAGAAGAGAAGATTTTGAGGATCTAGCCAGTCACACCCTCCCCTAAAAGATAAGTTCCCTTTTCCTGACAGTGGAGTAGATTTCTAGGACTATGTGGCTGCTTAGAGCTAAGTATAAGCTCACGACCTTTGGGGTGGTTCATGGGAGCCTTCATGCCGTTTCCCCAGACTTCACCAAATGTGGCTGCAAGCCCTACAAAAAGTGGCCTAGAGAAAGCCTAGGTGACGGGTCAGCCCAAGTTAAACCCTCCCGTAGACAGAGCATGGGCTGGCGAGGGAGGAAGAAAGGAGAAAAGCCTTCCTCTGAGCCAGGCCCCGCCATACCCTCTGGTATCTGCGTGTCCCAGTGCCTCGCTGAGTGGTCTCTCGTTGTTGTCGCTGCTGCTGCTGTGGGTGGATCTGTCTGTCTGTCTCTCTGTGTAAAGAAATACGAAACAGAATTATTTTTCATTTTGGAATCGTGCTGCTGCCGCCATGATATTAAGAATAAAAAAGATATATTTCTGGTCTAGCATCCTGTGTTTGGCTCTTGCGTCCTTCCGCTGTCCGGGTTCACACCTCGCCTGCAGGCAGCGTGCAAACCCGACCTGGGGCCCGTTACGGCGGGACATCCGCAACGGGTGCTCGTGCACAATGTTAACTTGGAGGTGGAAAACGGTCCCTTGTTTGCAGATGAGCTGATCTAAGTCTTTCTTTGCCAGGATGTTACCAGTTGCACAATTATGCGTGGAACAGTAGTTGGGAGGTCTCTTTAAATAGTAACACACCAGGGGGTTTGCCTTGGCTACGTGTTTTCTCTCCCAGCATTTCTCACTATTTCTGTTCAGTTCCAGGAATGCTGGCCATGTAGGAATGCCAGCGTACGCATGGTGCCTGGTAACGTCGTCTGGTTTGCATGTAACCAGGCTATGCCACCCCGATCCTAAGTGTGTTGAACACCCTTCTAAGAGTAATTAGGGGTGGATCCTGCTTGCTTAAGCATAGGGACTATTTTAGATGACCTAAGGCATCTGCTGCATCCACGTGGGAGTGGTGGATGGGATACAGGATGCCCAGTAACTGGAATGTCCCCCTAGAGACCAGAAGAGACGCCTTAGGCCACGTAAGTGTTTCTTACTCCAGAGATATCCTTACGTATAAGGAAACTAATTCCAGTCACTGCTGCAAGCTTGGCTTTTATGTGAAAGCCAAACTCTTCCTCTGGTTAAATCCTTTCCAGAATCATGGACAGAGGTGGATTAATGTATTGCCGGCACAGGTCTGGACCATGCATCCAGGCACCCCAGCACCGTCTGAGAGGGAGTTTCCTATTTTAGGACTTGTAAGGATACCCTGTATCTTCATAGTGCTCGTTAAAGTGTTACAGCTGTAATGAATTCATCTTCATTACACGCTTGGGAGGTAGAAGAGTACTCTTGTCCCTGTAAAAGGCTGACAGATAAAAGGAGGCAGAGAATCAGAGAGACTCAGACCAGGCGCAGAGCCTGAAAAGTAATTACATGCCTAAACAGCTTTGGGAAGAAGCGTCTGAGTGGCAGATCTGGGGCTTGAACCTCTGTCAGCCCCCTCAGGACCAAATCTTTCTTCTTGTGCTGTGATGGTACGGATCAGAAGAACTCAATTATTTACAAATCCTATAGCCACAGGTATGTGTGCACACACGCACCGCCCCCCTGGAGACGGGAATTGATTTGGATAAGACCTGAGCTGTCATTTGTACTGCTAATCCAACTCAAATCAGACTTGTTTTTTTTCCTCGGGGATCAGAAAAGGTACTCCACTTTCCACTGCAACGAATTTGTTTTCAGTTTTCCTACACTTGTTCGTTACAATGTTTAGGAAAACGCTAGGTTTTCTAGGGGAAAGACAATCTTTTGACATTTTTCTGGCATGGCTGAAAGCAGAAAGTGTCTGAAATGTTTTGAAAACTGATGAGGATATTTTGTGTTTGGGGTGGTTTTTTTTTGGTGTGGGCTTTTTTTTCTTTTTCTTTTTTTTTTAAACTGAATAGAGAGGTTTGCAAAGATTAGGTAAGGGATTTAAGATACTGTGACTGCACCCCAGATGTGCTACTTGCAGCACTCTCATTGTGCAGCTGGTAGGGTTGGCAGTGGCAGGACATTAAAACAAGCGTTTGGAGATTAGACAATTTTCAGAGTGTACTGTACTTCCAATGAATGAGAGTTTCTCCATATCTTTGTTAACAAATTCGTTTTGACCATCTTGTTCACGCTGTGTATCACTCAGGAGCAGCTGGAGCACGTGCACATGTTGACTTCTGTACTGCAAGCCTCCCAAAACCATGGATGTCCCAACAAGGATGGGACCCACCCAGACTCCTTGCGCATTCCCCAAATCCTCTCCTCCAGAACTCTAGAGAGTGTGGGTTCCGATCTAAATTTCCAGTACACAGACCCCAAGTCCAAAATACTCCCTCCAGCTCCAACCAGTCACTGTCACATGTTTCTGTATGTGGTGTTCAGAAGTTTAGCTTGGGATGGAGCAACTGGTTTTGAAACTCATGTGAAACAGGGGTTTAAATTAGACGTGAACCATAGCGATGCAAGACCAGACTGGCTCAGTGGTGAGCTCCAGCGCCTGATGGGGTCAAGGCCCATCCTTATTGATTTTCCTGGAGGGATAATGATGCAAAACCCTTTTTTTTTTTTTTTTTTTTCACTCCTGACACTAGTTCTACTTGGTCTGGTTGCGATTATTTTCTCTGGGCACAGCAGGGTGAATTGATCTACAAAGTATTTGCAGGGATGGTGGAGGATTAAGTATCTCGCACAGATACTTCAGTGCAACAGTTGTTACCCAGGACGGCAGAGAGAAAAACAGGGTGGGGTAAGGGAGTTGTTCATTTTCCTTCCACTAAGGTCAGCCTTAAATAACTCTCCCACCTCCCTCAGAGGCTGAGACAAGATAATAAGGACAAAAATGTCAGAGCAAAGCATGGGGCCCCTCTATTTACAGCAAAGGCCAAATCGCTAACCAACTGATCGGAGCTTGCTTTCTAAACACCGATAAGCGGCAACTTTGAATTAACAGCCCCGGTTCCTCTGCTGCTGTAAATCAGCCTGACCCTGACTGCCCGCAGCACCCCAGTGCCTCCCCCCGGCCAGGGGCTCCTGGGCAGGAGGAGGGGGCTGCAGCAACGGGCTCACCCCTCCTGGCCCCGGAGATCCCTGTGCCTGGCTCCAAATCCCCCCCCGCTTCCCCCTCCCCAGCCCCCTAACACTAACAAGCCTTATCAGTAGGATTTACACCTCCTTGTCTAGGAACCTGTAGGCAACCCTACGGACTGGTTACCAGTGTGCATCCAAATCCCTAAAGTAGCTTTAAGTGCTCAAAACGATCCACTTACCCAGCGATAATTAATGATATCAGACCTGGAAATCCCCACACCCGGCAAGGGAGATCAGAGCACTCCATAGTGGGGTCCGGCTGACCATGAGCAGGGAGGTGGTCAGCCCTTCTGCAAGTCCTTGGCACATCCCAGCCCTGGCAGAGCATCCCGGGAGTGAGGAATAACCAGTGTAGCCGGCGATAATGCCAGGAAGATGGATGCCTGGGAACAGCCGCCACTCACGAGAGCAATGGTGGGTTGGGTTTTATTTGTTGCTGGGTGCTGTGTCAGGAAAGGTCCTTTGGCGCAGAGCTGTGCCAGTCGGTGAAGCACTAATTGCCATGTGGGTGATGCTGTGGGAGTGAGGGGGAAGGAGGAAGAAAACACAGCTCCTGTCTCAGGTCCCAACCCAGCCAGGGGCATCTGCAGTGCTAAAGCTCAGAGCACCCTGTGAAAGCAGACGGCACCTCCACACGGCAAGCCACATCTCCTGGAGAAAAGAGAGGCCTCAGGGCAGAGGGATCAGAGCAGTGTTAACCAAAATCTCCAAGAGCACCCCAATAGCAAAACAGGGACTTTTAAAGCTAAGTTTATTCTAGAAAATGGGGTCACCAAGCTTCATATTTAAACTCAGCAGAAAGTGCGGTGTGAGAATGAGTACATTGTCCTCAATGTCCTCCTACAGTATCACTTGTAGCCCCCAATGTTATCATGGCCTGAACCGTGGCAGGTGTCCACGGTGCACTCACAGCTGCAGAGATGAGCAGTGACAGAAAACACGTAAGTATGTGATGTAATCTTTTATTTTCAATGCATGAGACCACTTTGTAGCAGGGCACAAGTCCAGTCTGAGCCAGCGAAAACCAGTCCTTCATTTTTTAGCATTTCTTTCTTTACCCTGTTGCTGCCTTGGTCGGTTATAGCACCCATCACTTTCTGCTATGTCTGCTGCTCTCTGGTGGCCTGCCCATGCTTTCCAGCATCGCAGCCAAGAACATCTTTATCTTACCAAAGGCTTTTCCAGGTCATCCATTCCTTTGCTTTCCAAGGGGTGCCTGTGATGGAACCTGCTGTGGAAGACATGGTGGTGGCACCATGAAACTTTAGTGCCTACAGTCGTGGACACTGGAGAAAACTCCCTGATGGACTCAATGGCCCCTCTCATGGTTGTTTCCTGAGGCCCAGGTTAAAATCCGCCTTGGTTGTGCTTGTGAACTTACATGGCATGAAGAAGGACAGATGTGGTATCAGTGCTGAAAATGTCTATTTTTGGATTGATGCTGATCAGGGTACTTTTCCAGCACTTGTCCACTCTGTGGAAGTTATTTGTTACTTTTGTTGTTCGTTACTTGTCCTCTACCAGGGCGTCATCACCTCTTCTAATGTTTCCCTATCTATGCCAAGGATTACTTTTGGGCCATTAATAGCCACAGATTTCATCTTCTCCTCATTGATAAACAAACCAATTTGTTCTGCTGTGTCTGCTAATAGCTATGTCTAGGAACTATTAGCAGCCCTTAGGTTCTATTTTCTCCTCTACCTTCTCAAAAAATACATGGCAGTAATATTTTAACAGGGTTAAAAGGAGCATACCTGTTTTTTCCATCTTTATTTATAACTTTGCATATGCTGTTCCCGAGGTGGATGAGGAAGATTTCGGGAACTTTACTCAAGAGATCATTAAATTTTACCTATTTTGCTTGGGTAACTGTACTTGTATAGAGGTTTGAGCCTGCAGAAGCCAGGGGGCACTTGAGCAAGGTGCAGCCAAACCAATTCGCAGGTTCCATGGTCCCAGGTGAGCCAAGTTGGCCAAAGGTCAGCATTTCCCTGCCAAGACACGTGATGTGCTCACGATGGGCGGCCGGAGGGTTTGGGTTGCAGGAGGCCATTCTCAGACCCACAGCATGCCTAGGAAACTCCCTTGTTCTCTAACGAAAGCTACTGGCTCTTTGAAATTGCTCCCTGGAGCATCTTCTACCAGTGAGATGCATCTCCAGGGTGTGTGTGTACTCACAATCCTCTCCGCTGTTAGCAGCTAACCCAAAGGTAATGGAAACCAATGGGTAAGATCTGGTTGGTTACACTGGTCTTTGGGTTACACCCTCCATTTTATGAATCATCCCTTTGTGCTCCAACAGAAAAGATAATGTCCCTTGGCCCGGAAGACCCTGGAAAAATTGTGAAATCCACGGTCTGGCAGGAGCATCTCCCTTGGCCTGGTGGCCGGCAGAGTGATGGGAGTGGTTCACATGTCCTGCACTGAGGCATCCGCCCGGATTAGTTTATAGAAGCAGCTGAGATTACTTGTATCCCAGCGAGTGGCCCCCTTCTCTGCTTGCACAATGCCCCTTTTGAAGCAAGGGCATGTCTCATTGTGTGGCTCCAGATAAGCCCCAGAGCCTCACCCTTTGCTGCAGCAGCCCCCTCTCCCCTCTGAGCCCACGCGGCTGCCTCACCTGCCACCTATCTCTGCAGGCATCGCAGGATTTGGCTGCAAGCGTTCCCGTGATTAAGCACCCACCTTGGTGCCAGATTCACCTCCCCACCCTTCATCTCGTGCCACTGCCTCTGGCTGGGCAGTTGTACGCTGCTGCTCCATGGATGCTTGGACACGCCAATGGGAACACAGCTGCTGGAAACCACACAGAGACAAGGAAAACCAAGGATGCTGGCTTCCCTGCTCCGAACCACGCTGCCAGCTGCTGCTGCACCCCGCACAGGGAGCAGAGCAAAGCCTGGAGGGGGCAACCACTGGGCCCCAGGGGGTCCCTCTCTCCCCATGCCAAGCGAAAGTCTACTGCTTTGTAGCTCAAACAGCCCATGTGCTTGAGTACATTGCTCCAACTACACATTCCCAGCCATACTGGGTGGCCATACTGGGGCACCTCCCAGTGGCTGGCCGCTCCCAAATCTGCCTTTGGGGGTGCAGACCCTTCTGGGCACTCCAGGACTGTGTTCTGGCAGGCTGCTAGTGCAGCACAGGGATGTATTTGCAGGCAGCACCTCCTCCAGGGCTATTTATTTCACAGGCCACCAAATTTGTCCTCTAGGGAAAAGGAGACATGCAATCACTGCTGTTGCTCCTGCTCTCCTTTTGGGGCAACACATACCTGGGGATGGGCAGAGCAGCCCCGGTGGTGGCTGCTGAGTATGAGAGCAGTGGTGGCGATGCAGGTGGCATTTCGGGGTCCCCAAGTGCTCTCCGAGAACTCACTCACCTCCAGACCTGACCTTTGCTGGCAGTAAAACTTGCACAAACTTGTAATTGTTAACTAGTTCTCCTGTAGCAGGCTTGTTATTTTTGCAGGACAGGGTTTGAAAATGCTAGACATCTACAGTAGTAAAGATTTTATTGTGCTGGCAATGGACTGTAAAGCTTGATTACATGACACGGGGGATTGCCTAAACCTCGTTCCCACTGATGCAACTGCTTGGGGTCGGGGGGATGTGAGTGAGGGAGGTGGCTCCAAGTCACGTCCGGAGGTGGTTTAGCATGAAGGGCAGGAGCCAGAAGTAGCCCACTCCCATCCAGCTGCTCCCACCCTTCAGCCAAGTGAGCCCAACATGGAGCTTAGGAGCTGGGAAGCTCATGGGAGGCACATGTAGCAGAAAGGATGGGTAAGCGTTTGGCCTGTCGCTGCTAATCACATGAAGATCATAAGGAAGCCCAACTTGGAAGGAGTGAGCTGAGATCCTTCAGTAGAAAAAGCTTTTCTGTTGAAAAATGGGCTCCCCTGTTGGCCCCTGCTCTCAGTTCACTGCTGACATGGGACTTTTCCATCTAAGACAAAAACTTTCCGCAGTTTATATCCATTTTATGTCCGTTTATACCACTGCTAACATTTTTCATATTTCAAAGGACCATTTATGGTAAGAAAATATGAATTCCAATAAATAATCAAAGTGATCATATTTTGGAGGGGGGAAAAAAATTGTGATAGGACACTTGCAAAAAATCCTGGCCCATGCTGAACGTTGAGCCAGCGTGATATCTTTTTTCGTTCCAATAAAACTTCTGGTTTATTTCTGCACCCAAACTACAGTGAGTCAAGAGGGATTCCTGAACACTTGGGTACAGTCAGGTTTTCCCCTGCTGGGTCATGCTGCAGAAACACCACAAGGTTTTTGAAACTACCTTAGGATTTGGTTAGTAAGAGAAGCAGCAGACTAAGAACATGGCACTTCCAACACAAAATAAAATTGCTTTTTTTTTGCTACATCAGTGGGGTAAGCCCTGGGAAGGGTGAAGCCCAGCAGGGAAGCTACTCAGAAGGGAAAAGATAGTGGATAGAGGAGCCTCCTTACAAAGACCCACTATCAATTAAACATGAGTTCAGGTGAGCTTAGGTAATGTTCAAAAGTGCAAGAAGGAAAACCCTAAATGGCAAATCTCAGCATGTGATTAACCTGGGGAACACCCTGCTCCAGAACCTTTCCAAGGCAACCACTGGCTTGAGGTTCATCGGACCTCAGGCAGTGTGGTGACTGCAGGAAAATGACTGCTAAGGGGATCCATGGGGTAATTCTGTAAGTTGTCCCCTTCTTGTGGGATGCCAGGTTGGGTCTGCCTGCTCTGGAGAAAGCATGAGTGGCACAAAGCTTCTGCTCCTGGCTTTGACAACCCACTTCAAATGGGGTAAAATGCTAGGTTTTATGCTGTGTAGCTGTTAATTCCCTATCTTCTCCTCATAGAAAGAAGGTCTCAGTAAGTGATTTCCCTGAACTCATATCTTGCTGAAACCTGAGACCCTCTTCATGGGCATACCACTAGGTCACTCAAATACATCCAATATCTTTTTTGAGGGGAAGGGAGACAGAGATAGTGTTACACATTGTGCAGAAACACTATTAACTGTAGTTGAGCATAGCAACTTGGATTTATTAGCGGGAGGCCAAAAGACCTACATGGCAGGGGATGTAACTGATAACCTTGTCTCACATCCCTTTGAGCAAATGAGTTCCCTCCCTGCACGCTCATCAGAGATTTAGCACTTCTCACAAGCCTTTTTGCAATAGCAGTCATTTAGCAAACATATGATACTTCACACTTCATGCCATGACAGGGGCATGTGGGACTTCCCACCTCCTAGATGCTGATGGATGTATTGCTTTGGCTACTCAAGAAATCAAGGGTCTGGTTTGAGTCTCAAGGCATTCTGCTGATTTTGGTGAACTTCCTTTTGATTTATACTGTGTAGGGAGAATCAGGCTTATTCTAAATTAAACAAGCAGCAGAGTTCAAGAGTCCTTTTCAGTGGTGCTGAGCACTTGTAGCCTCACATGCAATGGGAAGCAATGGGAAGGTTGAAGATGGTTTCATCAACAGCATTTAAAATAGGTCTTTTTGGGCAGGAAAAAAAAGGTATACATTAAGCAGAAAAAAGTACAAGCATGCTATTGGTAGCAGAAAAGTTGAGCATTGGAGGTATCCAAAAAATGGGGCAATGTTGTGAAAGACTTCTGTTGTGAGAGAGCTAGATCTGTTGCCAAAATCAGACCCATGAAAACCTGTGAACCACCCCTGGCCTATCATCTCCTATTAAAAGGGAATTTACCAGCCAGAATGGAGATAATCAACTATCTCCTGGTTTTCACTGGGATTTACCAGAAATGTTTCTTGGTGTCGAAGACACGATTTGGGGCAGAGGCCCAGAGAGATGAGCTGAAGTGCTCAGAGCTCTCCCCAGCAAATGATGGAGACTGAGTCTCTGCTCTGCTTAATCCCAAACAGGAATTTGTAGGGCCATCTGGCAGATGAAGGAGGGGACCTGCCTTTCAGTGGGTGAAGGGAGAAAGGCTTATTTTTCCACATACAAAATTTCAAATGCTCTAGCTCTGGCCCCGTGCTAAGCTAGAGCGACGACCCAAGGTCTCCTGCAAAATGCAGACGTTGTTCCTCCCCCAGCCCAGGCTGTGGACACGTGCGTCTCGCTGGGCACTGCATGGCCAGCGAGCAGGGCTGCAGATAGCCTCAGCGTAATAATGTGTTTTCCTTCCTCTGGCACCTGACAGTAGCATGGTCTCACTGACAACTTGGTCCCATCGCTGCATTCTTTCCAAGGTGATATTAATCAAACAGATTAACATGTTTGCCTTTAATTTACATTTCAGAAACAGCTGTTGAGCCACCTCAATGCCAGCAGTGCCTATTGCCAGCATTAGTGTCATTAGTAATCATTGCAGATGTAATAGCACCATTATCTCCTGCTAAAAGGGTCACTGATGGCTCAGGACAGAGCTTCAAGGAAACAAAAACAGGTAGGATGAAATGAGATGGAAACTGCAAACTGTTGCTTCTATCTTAACTTGCATAAAGACCTGCTGATGCTACATAGAGGGAAATTAATATGCACAAGCAGCAAAAATTTTGGCTAGAGCGTCATCGAGGAGGTGGGGTTTGAGCTAGCTCTTGTGTCACTTGGGCTAACGTAACGCATATAAATATGGGAAAGAGAGAATGGGGATATCACTACCAACCAAACAGTATCTCGGAGCAAACTTCTCTCCATCTCTTGCTGCCGCTTCTTTGGGTAAGTCTGATTAGCTTCTACCTGTTTTGCAGAGCTGTTTTCTGAAGTTGATGTAGCTGGTGTGGCTACATCAAGTGCTGGCTCTCTAGTCCAAGAAAATGAGGTCTCCTCAGGTCTTTGAGCACATTGTGCTGGTTTTGGGCTGTCATCATAAATAACAGCCCATTCTGACTTGGCAGGGGTGGGGGGGATCCTCTGAAGGTGTCTGCTGATCTTGGCTCTTCTGTGCATGTATGCTACAGGGCTCGGTGTGATGGTTCTTCCAGTCTAGTTTGGCCTTTGGGGGGAAGAAAACAGGGAGGCCACGACTGATGTGAGCATGTGGATGGAGATGGATTCTGGTTATAATCATTAGTAATTGACTGCGATGTGTAAAGTCTGATGGAGAAAGCTCTCCTTCCCTCTCAAGCTAGGTCATCTTTAGAAGGTCCATCTGCTACTTTGGTCTTATTTTCATGTCACAGGAGCTGAAGGACATAAGATGCTTTTTGACAACCTATTTCTCCCTCCTAGACCTCCCTGTGCCCCTTAACCCTAGGCCTCACCCTGATCACCATGGCTCTCTGGATCCGATCGCTGCCTCTCCTGGCCCTTCTCGCTCTTTCCAGCCCTGGAACCAGCCATGCGGCTGCTAACCAGCACCTCTGTGGCTCCCACTTGGTGGAGGCTCTCTACCTGGTGTGTGGAGAGCGGGGTTTCTTCTACTCCCCCAAAGCTCGACGGGACATTGAGCAGCCTCTAGGTAAGTCAGGCTGACCTTGAACGAAGTCTATGCTATGTGATGCAAAAGGCAACAACTGCCTATCTTTGACGGTGACATCAGGAATGTCCTTGATGGGGAATGCCAGGAATACCTTTAACATACCAACAACATCACATTGCCAATGAAAAGCTCTTCAGGTTAAAAAGGCAGATGGGAGGGCAGGCAGGGAAAGAGGATTTATGAGGCAAAAGGAATTGTGGCTGAAAGCTCAAACTTGTCTATTTCTTTCTGTGGCCATTACACCAGCCAGGGAGTGTTCACAGAAAATAAAGGTGGAAGGAACCTGGGAAGCCTCCTTCTGTCCAAAGACAGGATCAGTTGTCCCCACACTATTCCTGACCTATCCTTATCTAGTATGTTCATAAAAACCTCTAGTGAGGAAGCTTCTTCTGCTTTCTGAAATGGTCCATTTGCATGCTTAACTGACCTTCTTCTTGAGTATTTCTTCCCAGTATCTAACCTGAATGTCCCTTGCTGTAAATTATTTCTTGTCTTCTTCATAGGGCACGTGGGGAAGAGTCTACTCCTTTCTTCTTTGTGGCTGCTTTGCAAAATATTTGAAGACTGTTCCCATGCCTAGTTTTAACCTGCTCTCAGCTAAGTCCCCTCTACATCCCCCCACTACCTTCTTAGGTAATATTTTCTAGATCTCTGTCCATGCAAATTGTTCTGCGTTTGGTCTGCATCCTTACTGACTGGTGATGCCTGGAGAAGCACACAGGACCCCAGCTGAGGCCTTGTCAGTGCCAAGTAGAGCGAACAAACTGGAAGAATGATATTGCATGTTTTCTCATGCCATGTTTCCTGCCTAGACAGGTGGTTTGCTTTTTTCAAAGCAGCAGTGCACTGTTGATTCATAGAGATCATTGTCTCCCTTGGATGCCTTGGCCCTCCCTTTGGTGGATCAGCAGTCCTTGAAGTACCGCTACCACAGACAAACCTCCGTCCTGGATGTGCAATGTAGTCCTCCTGCTTACTTTTAGCATCTTTCTTATTTCTTATTGAACAGCACCTCATCTTTTCAGTGCTTCTATACTTTCAAAGGTAATTTTTAGCACTAATGTTGCCCTTCAGGAGGCTTGCAGCCCCCACAGCTTTATATTGTCTCTTATATTGTGGTGGCAAAAAGCTGGTGGAGTTGCTTTGGTTCCCCTCCCTAGGACTCCTGGACTACTGATGAGGGCAAGGGCTGGGAGGCAGAGGAGATGACAGGCCTTCCTGCACACACTCCGTGCCAGGTCACTGCCCCTGGTCCAGCACTTTGTGTCTGCATGGCAGTGCAGGTGGGATGAGGCAGTCCAGAGAGCTTCCCTTCAGCATCATGTTTGTATCTAGATGGGGCCAGGACCAGTAATGCTCCAGCTGTAGTGCAAGGATGATGTGTCTCTTGAAGATGGGTACCGACAGTTCTTCTCAGCTTTAGCTCCTCTATTTATGCAGCAAGTACACTCTCTCTTCTGTCTTCCAAGCTGCTAACGGAAAATTTGTGTAGATGCAGAAGAGACCCCTGCCAAATCCCAGTCATTTCAACCTTCTTATTTCAAGATGGACCATTAATTAATCTCCCCTGACTATGATGCAGCTCTCCCACCAGTTCTCTTCCCATCACACACTGGTTTCATTTATATCCAATTCCTTCTCTTGCATATGCAGCCATCCCATAAAATAGTCTTAGAGGTCTTCAGAAGCTGAAGCAAGGTAATGTCATAGCAGAGGGTTTGCCATGATTTGTTCTGAATGGCCAGCTGGGCTGTTAGTTGCTCCCTTCTCTGATGATTTGTTTCTGAAGACCACCATGAATGGGTTGGAAGTTTCATTAGCCAATTCCCTAAGTACCGTATTGAGAATTTCATCGTGGCCAACCAGTTTGAAAGTATCTGAGGACTTTCTACCTCTTGTTCCAGGATTTTTGCCTGAGCCACCACATTTTTGTCACACAAGCTGGTTGTGTTTACAGTCTGCTCACAGCTGGCTTGAAGGATGAAGACAAGTAAATCACAAAACATTGACTAGCTATTTCCTCTTCCACTTAATGTTGGACTAAACCTTTCCTAAATTTTCCTAGCACACTAGCATAATGATTTCTTGTTACTCTTGTGCCTCATTCATTGCATCACGCTTCGGGGGCTTGGGGATTTTGCATCTTGTGCTGTACTTTCATATTGCCCTAGAAACCTCATCTAATTCTTGCTTTCCAGGCATTTTCTTTTTGTTATTAGAGCCTCTTTTCCTCCTACAGGAAAAATTCTGTTTTATTTGCAATTTTCTATATTTTCATTGGGCAACTAAAACCTGAACTGTTCCGTCCACAAGTTTGCAAGTTTCTACCAGCAAATGAGACATTCTGTTGAATTTTGCCTGTGTCCAAATACCCCAATTCGTCATTCCTTCTAAAAACTCATCCCCAGCTGTGAACACAGACACACACAAACTCTTTTGCCATTGGCTTGGGGCTACATCCAGGAAGCCAACAGGAGAAGGCTGTTCAGGACCAGCTGGGAAATGCATCCAGCCCCAGGACTGGACCGTTCTTGCAATCCCACAGGCATCACAGTTGTTTGCCCAGGCTCCCAGAAGAGTGGGTAACTGCCCGAGGGGCCCTGCAGTCCGAAGCAACTCATTTCTCTTGAGCAGACCAGCCCATTTTATCATCTTATTTACTAGCTTCTCACCCTGGGGAGGGTGCAGTGTTTCTCTTCTTCTCCACATGCCTGCCTCAATAAAGCCCCTGTATCCCCTTGTTCCTCCCACTGCTGATACCCGCTTAGCTTGGCTCCTTCTAAGCACTATAGGATGAATTTGGGAGGGGAAACACAGAGCTTGAAGGTGTTACAAGCAGCATCAACCCGGGGAAACCTTTGCAACTTCCTCCCTATTTTCCAGCCAACTCTGGCGTAAAGATTTGGTGTCCGAAAAGGGGGTCTCCACAGGGCTCAACAGCCAGGGCTGATGTTGCGTGGTGTCCCACAGCTTATTTTTTTCTTCCCTGGCAGTGAGCGGTCCCTTGCATGGTGAGGTAGGAGAGCTGCCCTTCCAGCCGGAGGAGTTTGAGAAAGTGAAGCGAGGGATCGTTGAGCAATGCTGCCACAACACGTGCTCCCTCTACCAACTGGAAAACTACTGCAACTAGCGGCGAGGCCAGCGGCACGAGCTCTTGGGCCACAGGCAGAAACACGCACTTATGCTACTGCACCTTCAAAGCAATTGAATAAATGTTGTGGATCTATTCAAAGGACTGTACCGATTCATGCCTCCACGTCTTGGGGAGGGAACACTGATATTTATTTTAGGGTGTCATCATCTGTGCTCGGGTAAGGCAGTTTTAAAAGGTCCTGGAACCACCCATCACATTACACTATCTTTCTGCCATTCAAATGAACTCCTTGGGAGGAGGATTATGCAGCGCCGGAGTGTGTACACAGAGCTGGTTACCCCAGTGCTCAGGGGGCGAGGAAGAGAGGGCAAAGGGGTTTGAACAAGATTTCTCTTTCTAGGGAAATGTTACAGTGGAATATCTGTGGCAATGTCATGCTGATCAGTTTCCTGCAGTTCACAGCCCAAATATAGTGAGGCAGCTGGGAGACTGAACTTCCTCAGCTGCGTAATGGAAACAGTTCAGATTAAGCAAAGAATTAAGTCACCTATTAATTGTACCCAGAAAAAATCATGGACAACAGCCATGACCAATTTAGAAAGTGTGTCCAGTTCCCCTTTGTGCTTGTGGGAGGCCCCGGCAGAGGCCTTGCTACGGGTCTTGCTTGTTGTTCACAAGTATTTGACAAGTTGCGTACAGAAAAGTGGTTTTTATCCAGAAGGAGTTTTGAGTGTATCGGCCAAGAGCTGGCCATTTCAGGGCAGCATCCCTGCTCGTGTTGCTGCAAACTTCTTTCAAGTATCTGGCCCCAAGATTGCTACTTTCTGGGAGGAAAAGCTGGTAGGGCAATGCCAACTGGGCAGGTTGGCAGGGAGCATGGGGAAGAGTCATGTCCCCTCTGCCGAGGGACTGCCATTTCTGCGTATTGGAACCCATGCAGGAGGTCCCCGTGGGATAGGCGCAGCCTGGCAGAGGTGGCAGGAGTGGCCAGGTCTGCATTTTGCTGGTGGCAGAGTTTGAAAACTGGTCTGAGAGGAGGCTGTGGTTTCAACAGCCTCTTTTCACAAACCTCATCTGACTGCCTCCATTGGAGCTGACAGATGGAAGCTGCCATCTCATCTCTGCCAGGATGTGTTGCTCTCATTCCTATCATGAGCACAAAACTGGCAAAACCACTGCAAACTGAAGGGCTGAAAGAGCAGCTGGAGGAGCTGCTGAGAAGGAGACACAATGATATAGTAGGAAATCGGAAAGTACCAGAAATTCCCTGTGGTGACCCTCCATATGGGCTTCCTTGATCTATCCAAGACTTGGTGACAGGGGCTCCCTCCTGCAGCTGCCACACTGGTGCTGCTCTGACAGTGCTGCTCCCCCCCACCACCTTTCCCTCCCTCTCCATCACGCCTTCCTCTGGGCCCCGCTAAATACTCCCAGCAGTAGAGCTTGCCGCTGTGACAGGCAGCCTTGGGCCAAAGTCTTGTGGGTATGAAAGCATGGCAAGACGTTTGCTGTTTCTGAGCTACTTGGCTCCCACTAAACCTCACAGCGTATAGCTCCAGTGGTTTCTATAGGGGTTTTCTTAGAAACAGTTCTCCTACCTGTCCTGGAGCCCCATGAGATCAGGGCTGGTGCTACTGCAATGAAAATAGCAGAGCTATTGCTCATGGCAATGTCACCATTGTATTCAGGCACTCAGTGGAGTTCCAGCAATCCCATATGTGCATCCGCCCCGAGGCGATACCACCCTGAGCCCAAAGGCAGAGAAGAGATGCTGCCATTGGGACTAGTTGTACAGTTTGGAGGGAAAGCACATCCAGGAGAAGTGCTCCCCTCCACAGCTGAAAATTGAAGGCTTGTTGGAGTCACCCAGACTTGTCCTGCATCATCTAGGACCAAGATCCTGCACTCAGCACCAGGGTTCCATGGAAAGCAGGCTCTTCTGAGGCAAGACTGAGACTTTCTAGAGCAAATCTGAGATTTCCATCGGTACCTACCGCACAAAATTGTACAAGCCTGCTGATGGGAAAGGTTGGAAGCATGACTACTGGAAGAGAAAGAGGTGGTGTGGGAGGAGCCTTGAGTGCCCGAACGCCAGACTGGTACTAGCACTTATCCAAGTGCTATGTAGTGATGATGGAACCAGCTGGAAGAAGAGAGATATAGCAAAGTCTGTGGACACACCTCTAACTTCTCTAGAAATGGGGCACATGAGTCATTCCAAGGACAGGCACAGGCTGGCACGGCCTGGAGCTCTCATTTGTAATATCAGAGATGCATCTGGCACTTCAGAGATACCTTACACGTATTCAGCACCAAGGGGACCAGCAGTTGTTTGCAGCAAAGTTGAGCTCCTCCAACAGAGCATGGAGGTTCCTTTGTCTGCCCCAGAGCTGTTTATCTGCTGGCACTCCTGCCCCAGCAGCGATGCTTGGGTGAGGACAGCTCTTCAGAGATACCCGGCTCATTTCCTGCTTTTTGCCATTGTTTGGTTTGCTCGTTTGTTTGTTTGCTTTTTCTGAATGCTCTCAATTAGGACTGGTTGGGAAATTGCAAATGCCACGTTTTTAGCTGGAAAATGTTGATTCATCAAAATCAGCTCTTCCCACAGGGCCGGACTGGTTTTAGCAAGGCAGGATTCGAAGGGCTGAAGGGATGCGGGAGGTTCAGGTGCCCGCTCTGCAGGCATCGGAGCAGGGATTTCATCCACTGTGCCCGATTGCCCAAGACCACATGCTAACCGCCAGGCTCTGGGCTACCCCGGGGTGGACTCATCTCCTTCTGCTGAAAAATTCCAGGAGGTTTCAGCAAACACAGAGTGGGAATTGTTTTGAAATCTTAAGATGGGGCAGGACCGTCCTCTCCTACCCAGCTCAAGATGCAGTCCAGTATTTTTGCAGCAGGTTTGGATGCTGCGTGAGATGGGGGTCTGGACACACTGGGGGCTCAGCTGGTGATTAGCCAGGGCTGGAGGAGAAGAGAGAAGAATAAGGAGCAGAAAGGGGTCATGATGGCCATTCCCCTGCCTTTGTGTCTCCTGGGAAGAGAAGACAGCAAGTCCCTTCAGAGAGAAGGGAAGAGGAGGCAGTGGTGACCACCTAGGGTCAGGGGAGGGAGGGATGGCCCCACACATGCTTTGGGGATCCAGGCAGTCTGAGCCTGTCTGAGTCTGAGTCTGCAGAGAACATGCAGCGGCTGTTGTTTCCTTCCTCCCCAGAGCAAGAGCTCTCCTGGAGGTATATGGCATACAGTGAGCCACACCTCTCTCCAGGAGGTGCAGGAGAAAATACTGCATCAATTTAAAAGCTGTAGAAAACCTAAAAAAAAAAAAAAAAAGTCCTTATGAATACACTTTGCTTTGCAGAACTGAAAATAACATAAAGGGCTCAGACAGCGCCAGCTCTTCACTTTTAAAAAGCAGCAGCAAAGTGAAGGCCGAAGAAGAACAAAGGTACTTTTTCCCCTTTTTTCTGGGACCCCAGGGAAGGAAGCCTGAAGGCAACCCTACATACTTTCCACACTGGAACACATGGCTCCTTGGATTGCAAACGTGATGCTGCCACCTCGCTGACCCTGTGCTGTGGCAGGGCAGGCAACATTAGTCCCCTACCCTGCCCCTACCCTACCCTACCCAAAACAAAACAAACCAAATGATGGGTAACAGCCCAGGGTGTCCTTAAATGTGGTCCATGGTGGGATTTCTTTATAAAGCCCCCCTCAAACCCCTGTGCACTCACTTGGGTCATTCCCTGCGCTCAGATATGCTTGGGAGATGCCAGATCTTATGAATTCCTACAGGAGAAGTGACTCAGGGACAGGGAATGCTGCATCCATTGACCTCCCTCCCCTCTCCCCCTCCTGACTGGTTTGCATTGTGATCTTTGGGAAGCAAATGCATCCACCCCCTTTATTCTGACTCAGCAGTTGCTTTGAAGTGATTTTTGCGGTAGCGGTGGGGCATCATGCCCGGCTAAAATATCTTGGCTCTGCTACTCTTGCAACAAACTTCCAAAGGTCTCATGCTAGTGGTGGAGGGCAATTTGAAGAGAATGCAAATAAAGGCTTCGGTTCATTCATGCTGCTTGAATAGAGAATTGAAAGCTGAGCCACCGAGGGGATTGCAAGACAAATTCTTTGGGCTGCCTAGTTGTTAACACTGCCTAGAAAAGAAAGGACCAAAGTTGCCCCTGTTTCCTGCGTGCGTGAACCCCTACCCAAAAGGGCCTTGCTCCGGTTTTGAGGAAAGGGGACCGATGCGCACAGAAAAGGGGATGGAGGGGATGGAGGGGAGCTGCTGCGGGGCATCAACCGGCTGGGTCAGCGGTGGCTTGGTGAGCGACCATGTCCTCTGGGTTGCTGGATGGGCCACACTGCTTCAGCTTATCTGGAGAGGAAGGGAAGGCTGCCACTTTCCCGGAGCTAATAAAACTGTATTATTTCCTTTTCCGGGAAGACACAGATAGAAGAGTGTTGTCTATTACCCTGGGAACTCACAGATTCACTTTATATAAGAAAGACTCAGACTATACTCTGGGATTTGTTTTTTTTAAGCATTGTATCAGCTTTTTAGGAAATTCTAAACCTGCTTGCTACAGCCTCTCTCTTCATGGGCAGCATGATTCCTCAATAATTGACTTGTAGCAATGACTTGAGTTAGAAAGCATGCACTGGACAGATTCAGTGTTAACACCCCAAATTCCTTCTGATTTAGACCAACTTCACCAAAGACACCTATTTTGAGCAAAAAAATAGCCCTTCCTCCTTCTCCTGTCACCCTGGGCAGGAAAAAAGTTTAGGTCACACTAGAAATTGATCTGGAAAGTCATAGCCAGCACATTGTCTCCGGGTGAATTATTCCTGCATGTGGCAGGGAGGAAGGAGGCTGGTTTTTTCCGAGCCTGATGCCAGGCTGGCTCTCACGTCCTCCCCCGGTTCTGTTGGGCAGAGTAGGGGCAGACCCAGGACAATAACGGGAAGCAAAGCAAGGCTGTAGGAGCACACAAGGAAATGATGCGAGCCTTAATCCTTTCCCTCCTTCCCCAGCCAGCTTCAGAACTGGCGACAGGAGGCGGATAAAGCATTTGGGCTCCTCCGAGCTCCTTTCTGTTACTGTAAGAGCCAGCCAAAATATGGCGCCTTTTTTTTTTTTTTTTTTTTTCCCCTGCCTGGTAAATGCCAGGTTTTCTAGGATGCATGTGGTTGCTCACACTGAAATTTCCCACAAAATGTTTTCAGATTTTGGAAGAAAATGGATAACGGAAATAAATTTGGCTTTTGATTTTCAGGCTTTTGTTATTTGGGCTTTGCAATGCTGTATTTTGGGGGTGGGGGTGTTTTACAGAACGGCCAACTTCTGAAATGTAACTTTTTGTCGAAAAACGACGCAGCTTCCTCTTTTCTAATCGGAAAACGGAAAATCAAATATAAATGACACCACCCACCCTACATTGACGATAAACCATTCTGTGGAAGTTTTAATGCAAAAAATTTCTACCCTTTTTTCCACTTCTCAGAAACCTCTTCATCTTTGGAGGCTGGGACCCAGCATGGTCCTGGTTCTGCAGATGTGTCTGCTGGCAGACCTTGCACCCCCAAGTTTCCAGCTTTTCCTAGCTGGTATGGGAATATTCGGGGGGATTTTAAAAACTTACCTCCAATAAAATCTGTCTTGGCCCCTCGGCTTCTGCTGATTTCAGTGGTGAAAGAGAAATCACAGTGAAACAGCTCGAGACCCGACTCATGCCTAGTAAAAGCACACTCAGGGTACAAAACACAGTGTGCTCCTCTCCCACCTCTGAAATTGCTTTTTCAGTCACTTTTTAAATGTCTGCAAGCTAAACCTGACCACATTTTTCCAAATGCTGACACCTTGTCCTGAAATAATGAATTCCAACCCCAAAGGAGGAAAAAAACTGACCCCACAAAATACTGATGAAATGTAGGTGGGTTGTTTTTCAGATCTGGTCCCAGTGCAGGTGTTACAAGGCAGGTGTCCAAATGCCTCCCAGTGCACCCATGTGCATTTTGGCCGACTGAAACGCAGGTGCTTCTCAGCGGTGACGGGGAGGGGATGATGTTGCCTCTCCGGCTCATGCAGCCGGGGTGGGGAGGGGGCACCGGGCTCAGCCTGGCTTATGCCGAGGAGGCGGGAGGACCACCAAAGGCTGAAGTGCCTCTCAGAAAGCTTTCCTCCAGCAGCTCCTTTGCTCCTACAAGATCACTGACCTCACCCCGGGGACACCAAGCGGCACCGAGCACTGACGTCATGCCCATTTTTCCTTCATGGTTTTGACTACAGAGCCCCAATGTCATTCTCAAGATGCTTTTCCCTTAATCTTCACCCCACGGAGCCATTGCTTTGACTGCCCCGTTTTGCTGTGCATACCATTTGAGAACACAGGACTGGGAGTGACTTTCAGTCCATTCGCCTTGGCCCTTGCTAACCTCGCATCACTGTGCCTTCTTCATCTCCAAAAAGGCTTTTTACATCCCGGTTTCTTCCTTTAGCCTGTGTGCAGCTTTAGTTTCTGGAACCCTTCCTGAGGAATTCATCCTCTCCTGTTGGGCTTCACACTCCTCACAACCTGGAAAAGTTCCTGAGGTTTCACATATCTGCTCAGAGCAAAGCAATTATCCATGTCTCTGTCACTGAAATAGGGCACCACAAAAATGCCGGGAATCTGTTAAAGCCAGATTCCTGCCACGGCTTTCCCTTCTTCTGCAGTCCCAGCTGCTGCCAGGGGATGGAGCACAGGGCAGCCCACGGCTGGATCCACCAGCCCTGCCTGCAGCTGGCGGGCAGCACCATCCAGGGCAGGGCAAGGTGGCTTGGGCACCAGGGAACCCCAAAACAGGTCAGGGGGACGAGTAATAAATACAGACCATGTAAGGTGTCGGCGGAAAACTCGCTGGAGATGTGACGCTGAAGTATGACTTTGCACCAAGACCATGGGAACCAGCCGAGCCGGGACATCAAGCAGATGGCTGGAGCACAGCGAGCAAACTCCTGGGCTGCCTTGGATGCCAGCTCTCAGCAGCGCGGCCAGTGACGTGGAGTGATGACAAGTTGGGTTGCTTCTGCTCTTACTCTGGTCTTTGTTTAAAGGCGGTATTTCTTCAGGGAGGATTTTGGTGGTGTTTCTGAACCTCCAGAGCCTTGAAGTTGGGACCACCAGCCTGGCTCTCACACCCCAGAGCATCCCTCACAAAATCACACAGAATCACAGAATGGTAGGGGTTGGAAGGGACCTCTGAAGATCATCTAGTCCAACCCCCCTGCCAGAGCTGGTCCCCCTATAGGAAGTTGCACAGGATGGTGTCCAGGTGGGTTTTGAATGTCTCCAGAGTTGGAGACTCCATCACCTCTCTGGGCAGTCTGTTCCAGTGCTCTGCCACCCTCAAAGGAAAGAAGTTCCTCCTCATATTCAGTTGGACCTTCCTATATTCAAGTTTGTATGGTTGCACCCTCACTGTTCAATTACCACCCTGCAGCGCACCTATCTGCCGTGTGCTCTAGGGAAACTTCACCTGTCTAGTATTTCCTCGGATGCAGCACATACCTATGGAGTTTTTTGGGTTGGATGGGCACGCATTTTCAAGCCAGAAATCCCCTTTTTAGCAGACCTAGGTTGAGGTCCGCAATAACATCCTGCCCTAAAGAACCTGCGTTGTGTGGCAAAACCCTGGGCTTTTCTGTCTCACTCTGGCACTGAAGGACTGACAGAGCACAGAGTTATATCCCGAGTATAAATATTAATATTTCAAACAAAGCTGGGATGTCTCCTCACCCAGCATTACCACCGGGCTTGGTGCTCAAATCCTCACTCCCGCCCACTCAACAAGGTGTTTCATGGCATCGCAGTCCTTCTCCTCCAGGCATGACACGGCTTTGATCGATATTCTGCTGTTGGGGATAGTCATTACCACAGCTGATACCTCTTCCCGGTGTGGACGAGGTCCTACCGAGGGGTTATGAAATGATGTTGTAGCCAGCAGAGGGAGCGCACAGAGCTTCAGCTGCGCACCGGGACAGCTCGGGAAGCGCCAGGAAAACACATTAAAGCGGGGCTGGAATGATAGGACACTCAAACAAAGGTTTGCCCTGGCTCAGCCACCAGCCTGGTGATGCTCAGCTGTGAAAGGATGGGGGAATGGATCTGCCACAAACCCACCTGGAGACCTCGGGTACTGGATGAGCCAGAGATGAGGAACACCAGTGAGGGACATGCACAAACCTCTTAGACTTGGGTCATTTTGCAGCACTCACTCCAAGCTATCAAGTGAAATTCCCCCATTAATTCAGTTCTAGGTTTGGGATCTTACAATTGCTTTCCAACCCAAGTAATTTCTGCAATTCAATTATTGAGGGATCATTCCTGTAGCATTTATTTCCAAAGCAGTTTGTACCTCCGTCCCAGCACCAGCTTAGTCCTTGTGCTTCATGCTGTCACCGCAGCTGGGAGGGACTCGGTGGGCTGGGAGCTCTGGGAAGCTTGGGCATTTTAGGCAGAGTTTCTTCTGAATTTAGGCCAAACAGAGCAGCACGCAGCTAATTTGTATTACTTTAGTGAATTAAAGACTTAACATTTGGCAGTATCTATAACAAACTCTTATCTTAGGAAAAGGGCCTAAATTATTCTCCATGACATGCCTCAGTGGTGGGGGGACCTCTCTGCTCACATACAATAATAGAAATATAATTAGTTACCCAAATGCACATCAGCAAAGACTTGTGCCTGGTCCCCTCCTAACTGCACAGATCCCACAGGTTTTTAGATGAAAACTCTTCAAGCACCATTGGGCAATTTTGCAACTTGTGTCTACGCAGATCAGTAACTAGAGAGAGTAATGTAACTAAGTCAGGTATCTCTGGGATTGAGTTAAGACGAGCCCGCGAGGGGATCCTGATGAGGATGAGATAAATATGTCATTAAATCACTTGCAGAGTGAGGTTATGTAGGGAAAGGGGAGCACTGAGTGTTAGGAAGATGGTGTGTACGGTGAGCACAACCACAGGCTGATTAACACCCCTTACGAGCCTGATAAAAGACAATAGGCCACATTTTCACCACTAAATACATCAGGGATGAAAGAGAGCTGGGGGAACAAGCAGAAAAGAGCAGCAGGAATCACCTGACCTGCCTGAAACCTGCTTTTCTACTGGAAAGCAAGGAAGCTTTCTGTACTTACCCAAAAAATGGTTGAGAGAGACTTGGTCACAACCGAGACGGTGTGTGTGAGGAGTCCTCATGGTGAACAATGCCTTATGAGATTTAATGTCCGGAAGGTGAAGTTAAGCCCATCTGGACTGGAGTGGTGTTTGGTGGGCAAGAGGCAACTACTCAGTGGGACAGTTCAGCTGTTGACACAAAAGATTTGTGTCTTCCAATCAACGGAAGATGAAGCTTGTTCAATGGGACCTGGTTCCTCACCCCAACATCAGGTGCTTGCTCTGGGAGCAGCTGGGTACAATTCCCTGGCAATGGTATGTAGAAAATCCCCCTTCCTCCACTCAAACCTTGTGTCTGAGGCTTCCCATGTGCCTGATGCTCTCGCTGCTGCCCCAGACTCATTGCCCCTCTTTCTGCTCTGTCCCCTGAGAAAAAGGTGAGGGTGGCAGTGAGTACAAAGGGGGGGTGCAGGAGCCACTGGGGAGTGATGCTGTTGCTGTGAGAGTCTCCTCTGCAGGACAAAGTAATAACACACGGATGAGCAACGGGCAGTGAAGATCTCTGTTGGAAAACAATTCTGGTTTGCAGCCTGTACCCCCTCACAGTCGAGATGTGTCAGTGAACCCTGCCACCAGCCCAGGCAGCCTGCTGATGTTACTGTTCCCTTCCCAAAGCCAGGATCAAACAAGGAGAATAAATCCCCGTGAAGGAAAAGAGTTCCTTGTTCCGGCCCTGCACTTGCTCTTCATTTAGTCTTCCTCCCAGGGCAGGAGAGAGCTCATGCGGCTCTGCAGCAGAAGACACTCTGCCTCACTGACTATGTTGTGTGCTGTTAGCTGGTCCCAGATTTCAGGTGGCAATGCCTTGACCCAAGACAGCCTGGTATTTCCAGTTTATAGCTGCTCAAAATAAAATCTGAGAGGAGAGCCAGCACTTGCTTGTGATGTGGGTGACTCTTTCAAATCCTGAGCCTATCTTGCTCTCAGCAAGCCAGGACTGGCAAGCCTTCAGAAAGGTGAGGGGGCAAAAGCTGCAATGGGTTCAGTGAAGGAACAGGGGGGGAAAAAATCAGTGCAAAATGCCTCAAGCAGTGATTTCCTTGGGCTTTTGATATGGTTAGCTCAGAATCAGCAAGCACAACCAAGCTGTCAGCAAATTCGTTTGAGATACGAGAAGCCCTCTAAAATTTCCACTGGTCTTAATCTATAATATTCTCCACATTTGTGCTAATACAAATTCCTTTTTTGACAACACCTAATGCCTGGTGCAGAAGCAAGGGAAGTCTTCATCCCTCAGGGTGGTGGGAGCTCTGGGGCGATGCCTTTCCCCTTGGCTGCCACACTGTACCTCTGTAACAAAACCCACTCTGCAAACCATTTTATCTGACAATTTCTGATCACCAAAGCGCGTATCCTGCGGACAGCCCAGCAGAGACGTGGCCACCAGCACACACGCCCTGCTTGGGAAATCGCTGGGGCGCAGGGAGCTTCGATGCACCAGAGAAGGTCCTGCAGGAAACCTCTCACGGCAGCAGCAGCGCCAGGGCTGCCGATCCCCTGACTTCATCGCAGAACTGTCCTTCCCTGCTTTGTCCAGGATCCTGGCTTGCTGCTTTGCTTTCCCTCCCTGACAAAGTCGCAAACCGCAGCGGGGTGGCTTCAGAGATGAGGAACATCCCCCAGGAGGAAGCCCCAGGGGAAAGCGCTTGTCTGTTGGAGTGACCCAGAGCGTCTTGTGTGACAAAAAAAGTCTATGGTTGGGTGGCTGGCCCCTCAAAGCCTGTGCCATGGCAAAGCTGGAGGAGAGGCAGGTGAGGATGTAGCCGCTGTTTGGGTAAACGTGTGGCAGCAATGCCTTCCCACCAAGGAACAGCATGCTGGAGCTGGCTGGAGTGCGGCCAGGTTAAGCCAAGCAAAGTGCTCACACCCCGTGGCCCGTTGTGTCCGGTCTGAGTGGTTCTGTGGTGTCCCTGTGCCTGGGGCAGCCAGGTTTAGGATGCAGGGATGCTGCTGCCTGCAAGAGAGCTTTGTTCTCCCTCTGGGCTCAGGAGCTTGCAATGCTCTCACTCCTAGCAGATGGTCTTTTAAAAGCCTCACAGGATCAGTCCTGGTGCTGGAAACTGGTGGGCAGAGAGAGGTAGGTTGCAGGGGCTGGCATGTTCGATAACTGGAGCCCATGTGCTGGTGGCAGGGAGAAGAGCAGACCAGAAGGTGTGAACCACCGCCAAAACCCTCGAAGCATGGTGGAAACTACTTTCTCTGCCCCAGCCTTCCGTGGTGGCCTCGTGCAAATCATGCAATCCACTTGTGAGTAAGCACTATTCCCTGGCTCTCGTGTCCCCGTGAATTACCCATCGTCCAGGGAAGACCCTCCAAAGCAATTACTGAAACTCAAGGGCTGGTTTCCTGTTTTATTCTGGGGATCTGGAGCTGTTTTCATTCCCAAGACCAGAACCTGGATCCAGCCGTTAACCATCCTGGCAGAATCCTGCCCAGAAAATCATGCTTAATTTAAAAGCCAAGTGCCAACACCCCAAGCCGGTTGTTTAGACTAAATGAAAGGTTTTCAGAAAAAAATCAGTCGACTTAAATTCCACCCCCCTTCCCCAGGAGATTGCTTCCTATCTGATTGCCTCCTGAAGGTGGGAGCAAAGGCTTCGCAGTGAGTCATCTTTTACTTTGTATACCCCGACAATGCTATTACTGCTTTCATGTGGGTCTCCAGGAACGGCGAGGATGGTGGTGGGTGGGAGAAAGCGGCCGTGAAACAGGCATCAGCCACCGGAGGGATTTTGTGCCCCAGTTGCGTTGCTGCATGTGGGGTGATCAGTGAGACATCCCTAAAAATATTTCCCTCCCCAAGACGGCTCTGGCTTGAGGCAGGACCTGCTGCCCTAGATCAGTGGGGTCTCAGCAAGGGATTGGCATGGGACCTCTTGAAACCCTCTGGTGCCTCAGGCAAATGCGAGATGATGTTCATATAAGTTAATTAGGGAGTGAGGGCAGTACTCAGCCTGCCCGGCTAAGCCTGAAGCCCCTGGGCTGACTCCTTGGAAACAGTGAGGTTCACCCAGAAAGGGATACCAAAGCGGCTTGGAAGAAACAGCAGTTGCAGGCACTCATCGGTTCCGATGGCAGGAGCCCTGGAGTGGGACCCAGCAGGCTGGTTTGAAATTATTCCCCAGCTCTAAGACTAAGGTTTCCTGAAGGGAAAGTCACTTTCCTCTAAAAGTTCCTTTTAGGGGATGCCTGCTATCTGTTGCTAGATTTTTCTCTCTCCTTATATCACACACAGAGACAAACGAATTCATTCTATCTCTGGAAAACATCTTTTTCTTTTTTTTTTTCCCTTTGGATTGGGTTAGTGGAGAAGAGGTTGTTCCAGTCTGGCACCTCTTGTGGTTACTGTGCTTGTTTTGACTAAAAAACACCCGTGTGATCTGTACATATTTGAAATGGTTGCCTTTAACGCAAAAAAAAAAAAAATCTAAACAAAAATCTGTGCAACTTACTTCCACACACACAAAAAAATTCTTCTTCTGCATGAAGATCTACCTGGTGGACTGAGGTGGCTCAGCAAGAAACCCACCTGGAAAAATAAAGGGAGGACTGGCAGGCAGATTTGAACCGGGGACACAATTTTTCCATTGATGCAATTACACTCGCTAATCATTAATCACATCCAGGTATTTGAGTAGCTACAGAGGCTCACCACAGCCACCTCTCGTAACTGGGGATGCCCCAACCTGGGGACTGCTGAAGTTGAAGAGCATTTTCCACTGAGTTTGTGCTGTCTCATGGAACGTTTGTGCACGCAGGTGTTTTAGCTACTCTCTGGCTGCCCTGGTGAGAGCAGCGTGTCCCTGCGCTCAGCCCAGGCAAAGGCAGAGGGACCACTGCAGGGCGAGGGAGGGCCACGTGTTGCACACAAGCAATGTCACAGGGATGGAGGAGCCACCTTCAGCTCCTACGGGTCAAGGTATGAGGGGGCTGATCGTAGGGCCTGCATCCCACAAGCTCCACCGGGAAACAAACTCACGAGGATTAGAAGCCCAGCACCATAGGAGGTGGCTGGTGGTGCATGTGTCCACATATGGATTATGCAGGGAAAGGTTCGTGGGGGGTCTCCCTTGGCCGTAACGATATCTTGCGTTGCAGTTTTCTTTAAACTGTGGGGAAGTTGGATTAGGTGAGGAATTCCACAATTTCTTAGCTTTTCAAATAACATGTCTGCGATATCACCCAGTCTGACTTGCACTCCCACCTGCTTTGGGAATTCGGTTAACCCTTTGCCTGTTGACTTCAGGGCTCACACCAGGGCTTCATGGAGGGCCTTTTTGGAGACTGTTATCTTCGGCTGATGAAGAGAAGGGGGACTCAAGTGGCACTGCCACGGTGGTGCCAGAAATAGGGGGTAGCATCTGAATCACCTGCCATTTGGCTCTACCTACTTAGCCAAGCACTTGCTTCCCCCTCAGCACAAAAATACATGTGTGCACACACACGCACGCCTGCACATGCTATGCAAGCGTACCACCTGCTGTTTTGAAAAGCTACATGTATTTTTTTTGGTGGGGGTTACCTTCCTAGTAATTAGTAACCAGCTTAGCCACCCCCAGGGTCCTACCCTGTGGAGTGTCCTGCTCCAGGAGTGCTAGGATCTCTACAAAATCCCTGCTTCTCCCACCAGAGACTCTGAAGTACAACTGGCACCATAAAAAAGCTTTCCCACCACACAGGACTGCATTTTACCTATTTGCCCTGTGACACTACTTGGAGGCGCCGACCCCATCTATACACCTGCCCTCAGCGGTTAAATAGTCCCGATAGCCAAAAGGAGACAGTAAAGATGATGTTTTCAGAGGTGCGCGGTCCCAAGTGGAGCCCAAAACCATCGCCGCGCGCTTTCCCCCGACCCTCCATCCGCTGTCCCCATGTGAGACACCCTGGGAGCCTCCTGCCAGGTTGAGCTGGTGACATCCCCAAGCCCACCCTGGCTGGGACCTGGCTCGGGGCGCAATCCCCACCTCGGCTGCCTCTGCTCTGCCAGCACCGCACCACGCTATCGCCTGGCTCGGTGGATTTTTCAGCAGCAGAGTATAAACATTTCTAGTGAAGTGCACTTAGTGTAATTTGCTTTGCCAAGTGCTGTTGCCTCCCCTCCTTCGTTATGATTATGAGAGAGTGTTTTGTTTAAGCAAGAAAACAAATTGCCCGCGCCTCCTACCTCCCCGTGGGTGTCCATCACCCATGGCAAGGGCAGCGTGGTCTGGAGGGGATGCTGGCAGCACAGGTGGGCACAGCATGTCCCTGTGTCACCTGCTTCAGGAATGGGAATGAGAGGAGGGTGCAAGCAGTGGGGACCTTATTGCCAACTCCTGTACACCCGCTGCCAGCTGTAGGTATCCAAAGTCCCAGCCCCTATGGAAAAGAAGCAACAGGGGACAGATTTATTCCTGCCCCAAGCTGATGGATGGGGATGCAAACCAAAAGGAAATTAAGTGACTTGCCCAAGTTGACATGCGGAGGCAGTGATGGAGGAAGGCTGCACTTGGGGTGCAGGAGCCCTGTGTGAGCCCCATGCTGCCCCTTCTCCCCGCATCCACAGCCGCCTGCCCGTGGGATCCCAGCCCCACGTCCTCCTTTGGGGTCTTCACTGCTCAGTTCAGACCCAAGAGCACCAATGGCTGGGGCTGGCAGCCTGTTTATCCCAACCAAAAAGCCTCTGGGCCTGAAGGAATGAAGGGTGTCCCCCACCAGGGCTGGCAAGCAGAGGTGGAGCCTGGGGGTCCCTGATAAGGGGTGAAACTCTGGCCTGGCGGAGATGCTGCCACCCAACCCTCTGTCCAAAGACAATGAGAGCTGCGAACAAAGACCCGCACTGAAGCACAGCAGCAATGCAAAAGGAGAAAAAAAAAAAGAGGAAGAAACGCCTGAAAGATACATAGCTGGGATTCCTGAACCCCTCAGAGGTATTCGGGCTTAGCCAACAGGCTCAGGGTTTTTTTTTTCAAAGCCATTAATTACACAACAGAGACGTATCTGCAGCACTCCAGCTCTCCGTGGTTAATAAGAGCCCCGCATATATTCCTTAAAATCCATCAGCCTCTGCACTCAGTGCCACCACCTCTCTTGGGCACTTGGAAAAATAACCCATTGCAGGGTGATATTTCCAGCTGGCTCTTGTGTTTGATTTTCCATGGACTATTGAATGGGTGCTTAAAGCATGTGCCTCCAAAGGGTGCATCTGAAATACATGAGCTGCATCGGTAGAGAATGCTGGAGATGTGGCAGAGACTTGGAAATAGCACCCCACTCACCTGGGCAGCTTTGCTGAGTGAGCTGACTGCTCGACAAGGCCAAGGGGAAGCTCTCCAAGAAGCTGCATCAAGGAAAAAGCAGTGCAAGGACTGCATCCACCTCCAGAACAGCCCATTACAGGCATTGCCGCTGGCCACTCAGTGGTGGCTGCTCTGTTGAAGCTGCTACAGAGGACCTCAGCAACCACTGTTGTGTCCCTTTTTTTTGAGAAAAAAGAATTATTTAAGTGTTTCCCTGCTTTTGCTCATGAATCCAGCAACCTGCAGCCAGACTGACCAGTCCATACTGGGAGCAGGTTAAACCATTTTTTAAGGGGAAACCCTGAGTTTTCCAAGTGATGGCAGAGCAAAGTGGTGTGTGTGAGGGTGCCATGCTGGGGGGTGAGACACAGACACCCTTAGAGGGCACGGCGTCCTCCTGCTCAGAGGCAGGCAGCATCCCTGCAGTCCACCTTCCTGGTGCTCATCTCCTCCCGAGGGGACACGAGGACGCCCACTACTAGCACTGCCTTCCCAGAGCATCGTCATCAGGCTGTCCCTGCAAAGACACAGCTATGGGGCGTAGTCTTCACCCCAAAGAGCTTCTAGTCCAAATGTTTTCCCACAGTCTCCCACAAGGCATTTCATTTGCAAGGTGTTTTGACTCAGAGCTTGCTCCGCAGACAGACCCATATTTGCACAATGCTATAAAGAGCCAACTTCATCCCCTAGTGCTTGGAAGAACTAATTGTACCTGCTGGAGCTTTTATTGGTCCTTAAATGAGCTTGGACCTCTCCTTCCCCATAACATTCTGTTGAGTATTTTCATGGAAATGCTTTTAAAAAAATAAATAAGGAAAACAGGAAATGGTGATGTGCTTAGCTGTTAATATAGGCACAGACCCATCTTCCTTCTCTGCTACTGTATTTGTTGCACATTTTTGACACATATAATCAGACAAAACTTGGAGCCTGGAAGGTTGCCTCTGCAATGAAAAGAAGCTGGGGAGAGGGTCAGCATTTCTCCTTACCTGCCCTATTCTACCCTTCTTGGAAATCTCCTTTGAGAAACTTTTAGCTGAGCCAGAGTCCACTTTGGCAACCAGGGATGACCAAGAGATGTTTGCTGCTCTGCAGAGCACTTGTCTCCCTTTCTGGGGTCATCTGATCCTGTGACCCTTTGGCCTCCTTCTTTTGGGTTACCCTGCAGATGGCATCCCAGCAAGCAGACACACTGAGCTTCACTTGCTGAATGTCATTTGTGCTTTTTTAATTCCTACCTCGTACTCAGCCACTGTGACACCTCCCTACCCCACGTCCTCCTTCCTGCAGCCCCTACAGCCAAGCGAGGCTGCTCAGGCTGGAGCTTTCCTCTGATCGCTGGGGATGTTGTACTTTAAAAGGCACTACAGGAATACTAAGTCTGTCCAGCCCACAAAAAATGTGTAGTTTGTCCGCCACATAAACAGGGGTGAAAACACTTGTGCCTTTTACCACTGTCACAAATTCCTTTGGCACAATGCAATGGCTTACCTTGGAAAAACTTCATTTTTGCGATGCTCAGCACCCTTCAAGTCCTCAGAATGCATCTGCCAACACCCCTTCTGAACACCTAAGTCCAACCTAAGCCTAAGATGCTCCAAGGCATCTGTAAACCTGGACAGGAATCGCTACAAGAGTCCCTCTTTCACTCTGAATATGCCCAAAAAACCATCCTCTGTTGATGCCTAAGGGTATCCCACTTTTCCCTTGCCCATATAAAAATCGTGCAGCAGAAAGTCTCTGGGCTGAGAGCATGGCCTCAAAATGCTCTCCCCACCCAGGGGTGCCAGGAGCCCTGAGCAGGCTTGCCCAGCCTCTGCTTTTGTTTGTTCCTTGTTGATCAAGGGCCCCAGGTGAATTATTTCTCCCACACTTAGTTCTTTGACTTCAATTTCATGCAGGGACCTTTCATATATCACATCCCCTTACGCCAATGAATATCTCCTGTTCCAACAGTTTAGTGTGCCCCAGGATCAATATATTTTAGCAGCATGCAAGGACACAGTGTTATTGCCAGGTTCCTGGGTTGTACAAAACAAAACGTATCACTTTCTTAAAGTCACTGAAAAACGCTCTGGGCTGAGTACGATTATTCCTCTGCCATTAAACAGATGTGCATAAGACTGGCTAATCACTCTCCCTTCTCACTAGGGATGACTTTTTCTCCTAGTTTTCAATGACAGGAGACCCAAACCCATGGTCCACCTCCACCTTCTGTCTCATCTTGGACATCTCAACCTGCGGTGCCCAGATCTGTTGGGCATGCCGGTAAAGCAGTCTGATTTCTCCTGCCTGCCCTCACTCTTGACGTATGAGAATATAAGATGCTTTACAAACAGGGGTACCTTTGCAATGCTGTAGGCATGTGCACCTCAAATCCCCGTTCTGCTCACTTGGTCATTCATGGTATAATTGTGAAATAAGCCAAACAAACACCACAGGGTGTCTTGGTTGGTCTTGGGTTAGGTCACCTCTCTCTTCTTTGGATTATATGTGGAGAGGAAGGGAAAAGTCATATAAACGTCCCCTTCCCTGAAGGTATCTGCTTGGCTCAGCTCACCGCCAGCATCACTAACATCCACCCTGGCCCATGACCACTGCGTTTCTGCAGCTATTTACATTCCTCTGCCTTTGCTGAAACTCACATCCCCGCCTGCAAGGTCCAGGCTGGCCCAAGCCTTCCTGTTCTTCCCCCTTTCCCTGGAAAGCTTTCCAGCCCATTGCCACATGTTGGCGGCCACCCACGAGCCACTTTGATCAGCTAAGATGGGCAGCGCCGTCAGGGGGCTTTGCAGCCTGCCCAGAGGCTTTCATAGCCGCTGCAGCGGCAGAGATTTTCTCTCCGAGTCCTGGGCATCCCCTGGTCGTTTCAGGGCACCTTTCCGAAGTCGCTTTTATTTCAGCTCCTGCTTTAAATTAATTTAAGTTTCAGCGCCCGTTGGCTGACTTTGCGAACGCTGTCCTTGCTCGTTGTGAATTTAACGGGAACCTGTGACCGCGATTTCTCTCCTCAACTGCACCGATGACCACAGAGGTCAGACAAATGCAAAACGCGGTGGGCTATTTTTATTGCACTTCCAGTTGTTTCAGGTGATGCTCTGCTGTAGCCACACCAACTTTCAAACCAAAATGCTTCCCGGGATGCCGTGTTTTTGCAAGCCCCTTGCCAGTGAGTGCGGTGGTCCAGAGGCCCTCCTCTCCCTATCTTTCTGCCTCCCCATCCTCACTTCAGCCACGTCCTTGGCTTTACTGGTCCTCCTCCTGCTCTCCTTCGCAGGCCCTCCTTGCAGGCAATGCCAGGGGCTGGAGTTTGGGGTGGAGACAGCTATTGTTCCAGCTATCTGCAGTGTAATGTTCCTTATAACTGTATTAAATGAAGGGCGGAGGTCACACATCCCTAGTTTAAATTAGGTTTAGACTGACCTTTAACAATATTACACTCGTGGATCCTCTCATAACTCACCGAAAAAACTCCCGGAGGGTTTTACCACCTCCCTCTTTTCTTCCTACTGTAAGGATGCCCGAGGCTTAATGTGCTGCTCTCCAATTTCGCTTTGATTTCTAATCCTATCCCCTTCTCCCCCTTCTCCCCGCCCAAATACAGATATATTCACTCCTTCCAAGGTGGGGGGAAAGAACCTGTTCCTTTTCTCTTCTGGGCGACAGCTCTTTCTTTTGTGTCTCTTTCTTCCCTTCCCCGCCCCCCTCCTCTTTCTTGACACAATGCACTATTTATTTGCACTGAAGGATAACTAAGAAGCAATTAAAAGATCAAAAGGCACAAACACAAGTAGATCCAGTGGCAACTTGTGGGGTTTATTTTGCTGCTGCCGCTGCTGAAGCTTCACCAAACTGCTGCCTTGTTTTTCCCCCGCCGCAGAGACACCTCTCTTACTGGGTCGCCTCTTCCTCCGAGCAGACTTTTTTATGATCGCTATTTTTCACCCCCATTGTTTGCTATTGCAGTTGTTTACTGGAAAATCACTTGTTTTTCTCAGGGAGATTAACCCTCCAAGCTTTCTTTTGTCTACTCTCAGGAGGTCCTTGTGGTGAGCTGGGGGAAGGGAAGGGAGCTGGGCTCCTTCAGCTATTAACAGTAGCTTACAGCCCTGCTTACCCCCCTGCCAAGGTTGGGTCCTTTCCTTTGATGGAGCTTTGCTTTCGCAGTGAGGAAAGGTGGTTGCTCTTTGTTAAGGTGACCAGCTCTGCTGAGCGGTTTGCGAGGACCCGCGATTGAGATTTACCAAGTCCTGGGCATCCAGAAGAAACTCCGAAAGCCAAAGGTAAGCGTCGATGGAGATGCCTCTTTTTGCAAGAAGTCTGGAGTCCTAACACATGCTGGCAGATGCTCAGTCTCTTTGATGGCCAGGCCACCTCTTTATGTGCTTAAATATTGATGTGGGAGCTGAGATTTGACGCCTGTGTTTGAGTCTGGTGGGCACAGAACCGCTCTCTCAGCATTGTGTCTCTCTCCCAGGTGTGCTGGTGTTTCGGTTGAGGCCCACAGCCCCGACACCAGCTCTGCTGGGTGCGATACGCAGCAACACAGCCTAGAGAAGCGCAGCCCAGAGGACAACCCAAGAGAACAGAAGAAGGATGCTGGGGAGGGAAGGATCCCCAAAGCCTAGTGAGAAAGGACCAGTCCTGCTCACATTGCCTTGGGCGTGTTAAGGGCAATTCTGACAGTTCAGAGCTGCACTGAGAGCCCCATCCTTGAAAGAAAAAAGTGCAAACTCGAGAAAAAAAGAGAGAAAACAAGTTTTCTTTATTGCATGCTAGGGTGAGAGCTGCAGCATCTTTGTCCTTTCATGCCACTACCTATGGCAAGCGCTGCCTGAGATGGACCAACCTGCTGCCCGGGACCTCAAGCAGCTCTGCTCCTCTCTGCATGCAGGAGGGTGCACATCTGTGGCACAACCTGCAAGTGGCAGGTCACCACCTGGGCAGCGGTGAGCATGCGGGCACCTGGGGACCGATCTGAGCTGCCTTGGCCGCTGGAGAAAGCGAGCGGGATGCCTTCTCCTGGGCCAGCTGCTTCCCCGGTGGGGCAGACTTGGTGGGCAGGTCTCGGGGAGAACGCGAGTGTTGCTTAACGCAGCACAAGGCGGCTGCCATGCCGCACTGGCGGAGCAGCGGGAGCGTTTTCAGCCCGCGCGCTGCTGTACACGCACGGCGAAGCCTGGGAAAAATCCCTTTGGCTTAAAGGCGACCGTGCTCGCTCGCAGAAGCCCGCGGGAAGCGGAGGCGACCCAGTGAGCAGGAACTGCTCCGGGAACGTGCTCTGCGGGGTGCAAAATCTGAGTGCCACTGTCCTGCGGAGGGGGAGCGTCCATGTTGTCCGCACGGACGTGCGCGGGTGGATGTGGGGGTTCACTCCTGCCGAGGAGGGGGCTCGCCTGCCCGCGCTGGGGCACGTAACATGGGGCTGGGCTCTGGGGCAGGCGTGCCAGGGGGGGCCATGCGACCGGCACCCCTGAATGCCCGTGCCTTCACCAAGGAGCCCTTTGGAGCAGTTTGGGGGCCGGCGCGGGGCACGGCGGGTGGCGCGGACACCTGTGCCCTGTGCGCACCTAGGGAGAGCCCCGACAGCGGGGCGGGCGAGGCCACCTCCCGCTGCCCCCTCTCGCCCCCCGGGGCTGGGGGCTCGCCGTCCGGCAGCGAGAGGCGCTCAGGGGGTGTCCCCCAGCATTTTGGGCAGCGGTTGGGGGCGCGGACCCCCACCTCCTCCCCTCACCTGCAGGGACGGAGGGGGGATGCGCGCAGCCCCCCGCCCCCCCGGGGCCGGTCGGGGTGGGTCAAAGCCCCCACCCGGGAGCAGCCCGCGAAGAAACGGTGCGACTGAAACTTTCTGTCCCCTCTTCCCTCCCCGAGCTGGACTCCGGAGGGTTACGAGGGAGAAGGAGGGAAGAAAGGAAGGGAGGGAGGGAAGAGAGGGGGTTAGACCGCTCTGCAACATTATTGGCTGCGTGGCCGGGCTGGTGCTCGCTGGGGAAGTCAGAGCATGCCCATTGGGGGGGTATAAAAGGGGGGCAGCCGGAGCGCCCTGCCTGTCTCCTCGCTCGTGGGGCAGCCAGCCGGGAGCAGCGGGCAGTCAGGCAGCCGGCCCCTCCGCCCCGGCCAGGGGGACGCAGTCAGTCAGTAAACACAAAAAGTGAGAGCCACCCAAGGGGCAGCCAAAGCAGGAGGAGAGAAAAAAAAAAAAAAGGAGGAGGAGAAAAAAAACAAAAAACCAAAAAGAAAAAGACAAAAAAAGGTGGGGGGAGAAAACCAGGAGAAAAAAAAAAAAAAAAAAAAAA